>VXAL01012000.1:1313-101650 GCA_013399475.1 Chauna torquata
AACTTAATTTCCTTTTATGATGAGGTCACCCATCTAGTTGACCAAGGGAAGCCAGTTGATGTATTCTTTTTGGATTTCAGTAAAGCTTTCAACACTGTTTCTCACAGTATCCTTCTGGCCAAAATATCCAGCATACAGCTAGACAAATGCATAATATGATGGGTGAATAATTGGCTGATGGGTTGGGCTCAAAGGGTTATAGCAAATGGGGTTACACCAGGCTGGCAGCCAGTCACTAGTGGGGTTCTGCAGGGCTCCATTTTGGGGCCAGTTCTCTTTAATGTTTTCATAAATTACTTGGATGTAGGATCTGAAGGTGTACTGAGTAAGTTTGTGGATGACACTAAATTGGGAGGAGCAGTTGACTCCTTCGAGGGTAGAGAGGCCTTGCAGAGAGATCTTGACAAATTAGAGGGCTAGGCAATCACCAACAATATGAAGTTTAACAAGAGCAAGTGCTGGATTCTGCACCTGGGATGAGGCAGCCCTGGATATTTGTACAGGCTGGGGGATGAGAGGCTAGAGAGCAGCCCTGCAGAAAGGCATCTGGGTGTTCTGGTTAATGGCAAGTTGAATATAAGTCAACAGTGTGCTCTGCAGCTAAAAGGGCCAGCCACATCCTGGGGTGCATCAAGCATGGCATTGCTAGCTGGCTGACAGAAGTGATTGTCCTGCTCTGCTTTGCGCTGGTGTGGCCTCACCTCAAGTGCTGTGTGCAGTCGCAATATAAGAAGGACAAAAAACTGTTAGAGAGCATCCAAAGGAGGGCTACAAAGATGTTGTTGGGTCTAGATGGCAAGGTGAGTGAGGAGCAGCTGAAGTCACTTGGTTTGTTCAGCCTAAAGAAGACAAGACTGAGGGGAGACCTCATGGTGGCCCACAGCTTCCTCATGAGGGGGAGCAGACAGACAGCTGCTGATTACTTCTCTCTGGTGGCCAGGGAGACGATCTGAAGGAAAGCTGTGTCAGGAGAGGTTCAGGTTGGATATCAGGAAAAGGTTCTTCACTGAGACGGTGGTTGGGCACTGGAACAGGCTTCCCAGGGCAGCAGTCATAGCACTGAGCCTGCTGGTGCTCAAGAAGCATTTGGACAATGCTTTCAGACATGTGGTCTGATTTTTGGGTGGTCCTGTATGGAGCCAGGATTTTGACCCAATGATCCTAGTTGGTCCCTTCCAACTCAGGATATTCTATGATTCTATTCTATGATTCTAAGAATGGGAGTAATGTTTCCCTTTTTCCAATCACTGGTGACTTCACCTGACTGCCATGCCTTTTCAAATATGATTGAGAGTGGCTTGGCAACTACATCAGCCAGTTCCCACAGGACCCTGGGATGCATGTCATTGGGCCCCAGAGACTTGTACCTGTTCAGTTTCATAAGGTGATCCCATCCCTACACATCCAGATGGTATTCCTGTACTCTTCCCAGGCCACATGTCCCTTCTTCTACTGCTTGTGCATTTCCTTCTTACACTTCAGTTTGACCAGCAGGTCCTTGCCCAGCCATGCTGGTTTCTTGCCTTTCCTGCTTGATTTCTTACACATGGGGATGGAGAGCTCTTGTGCTCTAAGAAAAGCGTCCTTAAAGAGTTGCCAGCTCTGATCACTTTCTCTGTCCCTAAGGACGGTGTTCCAGGGGATCTCATCCACTAGGTCTTTAAACTGCTGGAAGTTTGCTCTTCTAATTCAGGGTCCTGACTTTGCTGTTTGCCAGGCCCATTTTCCACATTACTACCAGAGGATGCTGTAAAAGGCAATTTCATGTGGTACCAGACACATGCTGGCCTTGAGCAAGGCCAGGAGCTCTGCCCTGGGGCTGTCCAGAGTGCCAAGCCAGGCCCTGCATGAGGAGAGGCATCATCTCAAAGTGCAAACTCTGTCCTCTGCAAAAGGGCTGCCAGTTCAGCCTCGTCCCACACAGGCTTTGGCGCTGAGTCTGATGTCTGCTGGGTTCCTCCAGGCAACGACAGAAGTTCTGTATTGTTTTGTACATTAGCAGAGCAGACAACAGTTTAAACAGACTACCTATTATTCTCAGTATTTTGGTCAAGAAGCAATGTATCACCACTGAGCTGTGAACTGGCATTGCTTAAATCCTGACCAGAAATGCTTGCTTTGCTTCATAGCAAAAAATCAAAACATAGTTGTAAGTAGTGTGGATGTGAATGGTAGTGTCTGAGGGCTGGCTGGTCATGTGGGGCACCCAACCTCACCCTGCTGCCACTGCTTTGGCTTAATCTCTTCTTTCAGGGTCTCTGCATAAGGGTCTAGGCTCAAATGACTGCATAGGTGTTGTGGCAGCCCCACGGCTGGTCAAACCTGCAGGCAAGTACACAAGGCTCAGCAGCATCCAATGCCATGGCAGAAGCCAGGAGCAGTCAGCCACCAGTGCAAGGTCTGAATGAGGAGGGAAGCTGGCACAGGCTGCAAATGCAGATGCATGCCTGCTGCCATGGCGATGTTCCTGCAGCTGTGCCACAGAGAGGCTGCACACAGCAGCTGCAAGGGGCCAAAACATGCTCATCTATACCTAAGTTACCAAGAAAGACCCAGCAAAGTCCAGCCTGTTTGCAAAGCAACCTACTGAAGAGTCAAAAAATGGGGCTATGATACATCTTCTTGGGAACAGTTTGCCACTTTTACTTAGAGCACAACACACACCAATCTTATTCCTCAGGGAAAAAGTGCTTCTGTAATCTCTGTGTTGGGATGGCCTGTTGCTCCTGTCCAAACAGGCTGCAGACCTTTCAGCCAGCTCTACTTTTCCTAGACCCTTACTGATCGTAAAAAAAATATTGAAACACCCTTACTTCAGAGTCTCACTTGGACATACAACACAGTCTGCCACAATGAAGCCCATTCTGCAGAGCTCCCTGGGAAGGAACACCAGGAAACAAAGGGTGAACTGCATGATGAAAAGATATTGGGAAAGTTATTGGGGGGGTGGGGGGGTGGGGAATCCCCAGAAATTTTGAATCAAAAATGACAATGCCTTACCTGAATCAGAATGTTTCTTTCCCATGATTGGCAGACAGAGATTGTGATTTTTTTCTCAATATCAAACAGTAAGCAGGGGTGCTGTACTGCCCTCCAGAAGCTTGTGCGAGTTTTGTCTTGTCCAGATGCAGGATGGGCCAGAACAAAACTGAGCTGCACCAAGCACTGGAAGCCAAAGGTGGAATAGCAACATCCTCCGCACACCTGCTGCTGGCAGTTGGCACTGCGCTGGGATCTGCTCCTGCAGCTTCTCACAGGCTGCACTGCGCAGCAAGTCCCTGATTTATTCCCAGCGTGATGGTACTCGCATACCAACAAACTCCTACAGTGGCATGTTGAGCATCTAGCCTGGAACACACTGGGTTAGGGGAGGGCTTCAGTTTGCATCAGATTGTCACCTGAATACTGCCTTAAACATTAAAAATTAAAAAATGATACGTACATTTCCTTTTATCCTGCTTCACACCCACTCAGCCTTTTCCCCGTATCTGTGACGGAGGAGGAATAAAAACAAGGGCCCTTTTCACTGTGCAAGGAATGGAGCCTACAGCAGACACCGGGCACGTGCTGTCATGAAATAAACAGAACACAATTTTGATCAGGTCAGAACAGAAGCAGTTTATTACTAGAGCTATGGGGGAGAGCACAGTGCAGCAGAGGGACAGACTCTGCTGATGTGAGCTCTGCCCAAATGGTGCAGTTACAGAGTTGATATACCTTTAGGTTATGCAACTGGTTCTTTACTAACCTGTCCCAGAGAGGCAGGATATGGTAAATAGCAACAGCAATGGGAATTCTTCAGATAAGGAGACTCTAGCCAGTACATCCTTTCACAAATATACAATCCCTTGTTAATTAAATCGTGCTAACTGGTGAGATAATTAGCTGCTAATATTCCTTAACTAGTGAGACCTGCAAAGGCCTTTGAGGCATAACTATTTCACTTCCACAGTGGGAAGGGGTGGCCTGACTTCAGCACAAGGAGGCAAACCACCCACTAGTAGAGGGAGGCTGAACCAAATACTGGCTGGAAGAACACACCTTTGTCACAGACTGTAGAGCACGCTAACGTTCTTAGGCTAGAGACAAGCTGTGGGACTGCCCTTCCTGCCCACCTGCATGTGTATGCTTATTTATACCATTAGAGCCATTAATAGGAAAGATGGAACTCTCAAAAATATTCTACTGGCTGTACCCAGCAGCACTTATTCTGATTCAGAATGCCAGATGGAAAGGATTTCCCTAGCAGAACATTCGTCTTCTGAGATGTCTGGATGGGGACCAAAACAGTTATTAACATACTCCTTATTAAGTGAAGCCTTTTGGCTTTTTCATGTTGCTCTAAGACATATTTTCCAGAATCACTGTTCTCAGAAAATAATCTAAACTTTACTCTTCCTTTTTCAAAGTTTACTCCAGAAACGACACACCTCCCAGTAACATTCTTGGCACACAGGGGAAAACCAAACAAGTAATCTACATTAGCAATATTATACTTCATTTTCATTGACCAACACACACTTGTCTTTTTTAATGGAACAGCTCATCACATCCAAGCTTATGTCTGTTTGCAGGCAAACTCAGCAATGTTCACTGTGAGTGTCAACTGTTCCCAGGTCCCAGCCCTGAATCTGCCCAGACAGACCCAGATCACATCTCTCTATTCTGTTCTGCAAACATAGTTTATCCTGCAAGTGGAAATCCTTCTTGGGAAAAAGGCAAGTTCAGCCTTACAGTGTTTTTTTCCCTTGACACCTGGGTAGGATGAGGTCCAGGGCCACAGCCTAGGGCAGTGTCTCTAATTCTACATCTGTAACTTCTGGACTTAGTCCTATGAATAAAGAAGGCCTGTCAGATCGAAGTGAAAATGGCAACTTCAAAATAAAAGGTCCCTTCTGCCCTGACTAGATTAGAGCTGGTGTTTCTTGTCTGTGAATTGCCCTACTGGAAACAGGAATGGACACACTTCTGCAAGCTTTCCGGTTGACATGTGGGACAGTCTGGACAGAAAAGATGTCATATATCAGACCCACATGTTCTGAAACCATCCCACCTTTCCCATATGCAACTGGATGGGAACCAGAATCCATCTTGGGCACAGGCCAAAACATTTCCTCAGATACTGCCAGTTTGCTCACTGGTACTTCTCGCATGTAGACAAGCCAGGCTGAGCCAAATTAAGCTAGTAATATGTAAAAGACTGAAGCAGAGAAAGGCAAAAGTTTGGAAGGAGGCAGCTTGGATGACGCTGGTCTCACTGCAGAAGCTTCACATAATTTGCTGGGAAGAGGCCTACTTTGCCCCGGCACTGACCCCGCCACCAGCCTTCATCTACCATCTCGATGTGCGTGATTGTGTCATCAGGATCAAAAGAAATTTCATCATCTCCATCTGCAAAGATTGATCAGAAAAGACAGTCACAGTGCAAAGATAACCCCAGAGTGAACCGTTTTTACATCCCTCCCCTACCTCTCCCCCAGGAGAACACAGAACAAGCAGGCTGATAAGTCTCAGAGTTCATCTCAGCCAACCCACCTCTGCAAACAGCACAGATAGAGCAGAGAAAGGAGCAGGACTTCACAGATGAAAGATGAAGCATCTGTGTTTCAAAGTAACGTCTCATTCTGCTTTCCAGGAGGAAGAAATTTAAACAACCAAGTCAAAATCCTTTCACCACTACTGATGGTGTGAGCCATCACCTACCCACCCCACCTTGGCCAAACTCCCAGTGCTTCTCCTGTCAGGATGATTGCCTTTCCCATAGCCTGGATGGCAGACCCACCTCCTTGGTAATCATACAGAGCCACTGCACAGGTCCCAGGGCTCTCCACCTCATAAACATTGTCCATTTCCCCTGCAGAAGACAGGATGGGTAGATGAGAAAGAGGCTGGAAGCAGCCACAGAGATCTCGTCAGTGCCACCCTCCACCCATCTGTCAGCCTTGGAGTGAACCACATCCAAACCCTGTCAAAAGGGAGAGGTGTACTATGGCTCAAAGCATGGTGTGACTTGCCTCCAGTTCTGGAAGGAGAGAGGAGGGATCCTGATGCTTCATGTTCCTCCTTCCAAAAAAAAAAAAAGCTGGACATAACTCCAGCTTCTCTCCTTTGCCATCTCCAGTACCAGTGAAGTTGCAACGGAAACATCAACAGCAGCCTATGCAATTTGCTTACATGCTTGGAGGAAGCCTGCTCTGCTCCCTGCACCCCTCACACCCTGGAGGCACCACCAGATCATGTCTCATGAGTACCAGCATTTTGAGCAACAGGCTGTGAATTAGCAGGGAGCCCTGCAGCCTCAGTGCAGCACTGGCAGTCCCTTGCCAGGAAACACTGCATCCAGTGAAAGAGCATCAGTCCAGGCGCAGCTTCTTCAGAGCCCATGGCTCTCTTGCCGGAGTCCTCCTTCAGCAACAATACCTGCTGCCTGATCCAGCATCCCATGCAGCTGATTTTGCATCTTGGAGCAGGGTAAGGGGCTGGGAGACAACCAAGTCTCCATCAGCATTGATTGTTACCCTGACCACAGAAGATTTCAGGATACAAAATCCCTCTGGAGTCTGTCCCATACATCCACTGATGCAACCGGACAGGTACACTCTCCAAGACTCTTCCCTCTGTACTCACCCAGGCAGGGCTGGCTCTGGCTGGGCTCCTCAGGAAGGATCTCTTCATAGTCCTCACCTCCATCCCCTCCATGGCTGTAGGTGGCATCCGGCTTTTCCAAGGGTGCTGGCAGCTCCTCATAGTCAGCACCTGCACTGATGCTGTCACAATAGTCAGAGTGCTCTAGCAGCTCCTCATAGTCTCCACCAACATCCAAACTCTCACTGTAGATGGGCTGATTCTGGCTGGGGAACTTGCACAGCTCTTCACCCAGATCTGCTGGCCTTGGTGGCAAAGTGGGTGGTGTTTCCTCATCCTCCCCTTTTGCCTTCTGCCATGAATTGAGAAAGTGACAAGAAAGTCACCTGTAAAGCATCCACTACAGGCAGCTCTTCCATGACTGCATGGCACCCAACGCGAGAGCCCGCTCCATTGCATGTGTCTTTAGTGCTACCATAACACAAATGGAGCATCATCCCCAAACAGAACTCAGCCATTAGGTCTGGGCTCAACTAGAACCTGGGAGTGCTGTGCACACTGTCATGGCACATGTATTTGAGCCTATTTCACATACATAGCTACAGTTTGCTGTACTGCCAGTGCAGTGACCCCACTCCAAGAGCCTGTCTTGCACGGTGTAAGGTGCTGTGCAGCCATGTCCCATCACCATCCCATTATTTCCCCCTCACTCCTTCCACAGGCTCTCCCAGGCTGTGGCTGCACCCCTCTTCTTCCTGCAGGGCTATCTGTGAAGCACAGCCCCCTCCCAGGCTCAATCCCCTCTGCATGCTCCCCTTCCTGGCTCTCCCCAGCCTGCCTCAGCACCTGCTCTCCTTGTGACACAGGCCTGTCTTGATCAGCTCTCCCAGAGCCCCTTGCTGGCACAGTGGCAGGAACTGTCTCTGTATGGTCCTTGTCTCTCTGTGGGATTTCCTGCAGGAGAAAGGTAATCAGAGCCCCTCAGTCCCTTTGAAACAGGTCCACTCCCAACTAAGCAACTTTCAGATGACTTTCCTCCTGCTGAAATCTGTTCCAGCTGCCATAAACCTGCCCTACAGACTGGACTCCAGCAGGCCTGCAACTACTGCAGGAAGGTCTGCAGGAAGCAGCCTCAAGGAGGGAATGCATCAGGGAGTGCTTTATTGAAGAAACCTTATCTGCACATCAGATGTAACAACAGCACAATGAAGAAGGAGGTCTTGTAAATGTGAAGGTTTGGGTACAATCTCCAGTTTAGAAAACCTTGAGCACATACTGCTGGGATGGAAATACTGGATAGGTGCAATTGCACTGTTTGTCTGGCACTAGAGGCAAAAAGCAGGCTAGACCAAACCACAGGGGGTCATGGCTGAGTGCTGGCACATCCTGATCTGTGTGCTGAAACGGAAAATTCACTGAATAGTGTAGCATTCAATGGCAGTCCATGGTAGTTACAGGGAAAGAGTTTAGGCAAGAGGTCACTGTAAAGACATCAGGTAGGAGATGGACCTGTGTGGTCCTGAGGAAAAGTCTGCTTTGCAAGCCTTGGGGGACATGGGAAGATGGTCATGGCTTACCTTCCGCCAACCTGCCTGGTGCTCCCGAGCCTGACGCCTCACCCGGTCCTCTTCTGCCTGCCTTCTGTTCTCCTCATCTGCCAATTTAGCCATGTTTTCGAATCGCGACCGCAGGCTGCTGGTGCCACTAGAAGCTGCTGTGGAGATGACAGCTGATCAAGCCTACCCAATGGCTCCTTTCCACCACCCCAAGCACCAGGAGAAACCTGGACCTCTGCCTCTCCCAGAGAAACTTGCAGTACAGCCACCTTCTTCTTCAGTCCATCAACACAGGCTAAATCCACATCCCACCACAGCCCATGCCTGCCAGTGTGCTGCCACAAAGGGACCATGAGAGTCACAGCTTCCCACCAGGCCCAGGGCTGGTATGCAGTTATCTCACCTGCCTCCACTGGTCTTGTCTTCTCATATGAGGAGGTTGGACCTGCCATCTCGTTAAAGCCAGCAGCACTCTACAAGAGGAAGCAAATGAAGTGTCCAGCTTGTTAGGCAAGGCCAGTGCTGAGATTCCCCCAGATGGGTTTGGCTGCTGGTGACCACAAGCAAGTCACAGCTTTGTTTCCAGCTATGTCTGCCTTAATCAGTAAAACTGTCACAAAGCAGCGCTTACACTGTGCCCAAGGACCTTCCAGCTTCTCATACCACCCTGCCAATGAGGAGGCTGGGGGTGCACAAGAAGCTGGGAGTGGACACAACCAGGACAGCTGACCCAAACTGGCCAAAGGGATATTCCAAACCATATGACCACATGCGGATCAATAAACTGGCGTGGCTGGCTGGGATGGGCAGGCTGCTGCTTGGGGCTGGGCTGGGCATTGGTCAGCAGGTGGTGAGCAATTGCATTGTGCATCATTTGCTTTGTATATTCTTTTATTATTATTATTATTATTATTATTTTCCCTTCCTTTTCTGTCCTATTAAACTGTCTTTATCTCATCCCATGAGTTTTTACTTTTATTTCTGATTCTGTCCTCCATCACACTGGGTTTGTGGAGGGGGGAGTGAGAGAATGGCTGTGTGGTTCTTAGTTGCCTGTTGGGTCAAACCACAACAAGGTATCTTACTGTGAGAGCTGAATCCCATATTTAGTGTTCAAAACTTTATCAAAGGGGAGTTAAAATTGCCTGGTGGTATATTGTGATGTAATCTTGAGCAATGAAGTCACCACTACTCCAGTGCCTGAAAACCAGGCAATCAAGAACTTAGCCCAAACCCTGTCCACGTATCATTATTTTTAGCATCTTTGATTATGCTTCAGTACTCTCAAAATACACAAACTCATGTTCCACTTTGAGCTGATCAAGAACTGCTTATCCCCTGTCTGCATTTTGCTCCTCAGAAATGACCCACAGCTTCTGACTTCTGCACAAGTGCTCATCTAATTTGGCATGCTTTTTCTGCTACATACACAATGCCTTGCCTTTCGACAATACGCTTCCATTAGCTGTTGTTAAATTCATAGACCATGCTAACCTCTCCATTCATGGGTGACTGCCTGTGACCAGGATGCCATGACCACTCTTCCACTGGCTCAGCCCGCACACACAGCACTGAAAGGAACATACTCAGTTGCTATAGGTATGTGTTTATCTCCTTCCTTGGTTCAGGGACCTGCAGAAAGGTCATCATCCAGTTCTTCCAGCTCCTGACTATGCTTTCGGCATGTCAGTGATCTTAATACAGTACCAGGCGTAACACTGTGCCCAACAACAGCAAAAGTACTGTTCAGGGAAGGAATCCTCCCTTATTCCTTCAAATGCCTCAAAGCCCCCCCACCATCCAGGATTCTCATCTAGGTTATTCCCACCCATGCAGATCATCATCCACTGGCAAGACCCCCTTTCCTGAATAAGCCTGCAGAGTAGCCTGCCAAAGTACAACGTTGATTCCAGCCTTTGCCTAATTTCAGCTCAGACAGAAAACCTGAACCATCAAACTGGATGACTTCTTCTCACACAAGGTTCGGCCTTGCCAATGGCATCCCTGCTGGGTTTTGTTGAGGTTTGCAGCAGATGACCAGGCCCTGGCCTGAGCTTTAGCTAACTGAACAGACCACAAGAAACTCCTGGACAGGACAGGAGAACCTGCAGAAGGTAATAAATAAGAGAGAAGCTGGCAAGAGTTACAGAGAGTGCCATGAGGAATGGCTAGATTTCACCAGCAGTTAAAGGGCAGCGATGTGGGGCCAGTCACTCATCAACAAAGCCATACTAGCTGGTGAGTAGGATAAGAGCATTAGGAGCCACGTACCAGAGAGGCCAGAGGTCTGCATCAGATACTGAAGATATCTGCAATCTGGCTATGGGAGGGGCCAAAGATCCAAGCCAGTTTCTGGGAAGCCTTGTTTATGTGTGGGGGTGACAGATGCTAGCAAACTTTATGCCTGATCAGCTGGTGATTAAGAAAATATAGCAGGAATGGCAGCCACAGTGATATCACCTTCTGGCTGGAGACAGGTCAAGGCAAGAGCCTCTCTTTACGTATACAGCTCTGTGCAACGATCATCACCTACTAGCCAATGCTGGGAACATGACATTGGATGGGCCTTCAGTCTGATCCAGCACCTCTCCTGTGTAAGACCATTCCTGCACGGTGCAATAGCTTGGGGCCTTTCAGACTTCTCACAAGGCAACATGCTTACAAAATTTCATCTCAAAGGAGCTATCATTTTTCATCCTGACTGTATCGGTATACATAGGGCCTGCAGGAGTAACAGCCAGCAGCCAGACAGAACACCCCCAGTACCTCAAATGGCACTAGATATGCACGATGGCATGGTACGATTCCCTCAGAGAGCTCTTCACTGGCTCTGCTTACAGTCAGTCACACCACTAAACCCTGCCCCAAGAGAAAGCAGGTGTATGACTGGTCAGTCTGAGAGTGGAATGATTCAAAAGCAGCTGAGAATGGTAGTCTTCTTCCTTTCATCCCAGTCTCCCCAGGCTGCATTCCTCTGCACCCTATGCTATTTACACTGGGTCAGTTCCCTCAGGCCTGAAATGGTTGTGCACTGAGCAGTGGGACCTCGTCTCCATCTGGGAAGCCTAATCTCCTGCAGCAGTGCAAAGAGCACTGACTAGCAGGAGGTAATTGCAGACTCCTGCACACAAAGTCTTACCATATCCACTCTGTCCTTCTGGACACCGTAGCGGCCTCCAAACCCTTTGGTGTAGTCTGTACGGAAAAAAAAATGAGGCTAATTTATATTTCATATTCTATGTGCACCTCTGACTTCAGCATGCTGTGACTAGTGAAATGAGTTAGCTTTGCCTTAAATCAAAAGGCACAATGTCTGGCAGCTAGCTGCCTGCATCTTATCACACATGGAACTAGAGATAAAGGAGGCAAAATGCTCTAGATGGTAGCTTTTAAGACTAATCCTTCATTCCTTTCAGTGAAGTGCACAGGTGTTCGCTGCTGTATGCTAGCAAATCTGCTTCCAAGTGACTGGGGTGAGAAGCCAGCCATGCCATTTGAGTGCTATGTGGTCTTGTTCACTGAAGTGAGACATACAGTGCTAGCAGCATTCAAGCCATTTTTGGAATCTCATTTGCCTCCTTCCCATGTGCTCAATTTTTTCATGACCTTATATTCAGAATGTACCTGACAGAGAAAGCATAACACAGTCTGAGAAGCCTGATTCAGGGACTTGCATTCATGTTCCCCACTAATCCAAACACCTTGCACTCTAAGCCCTACTCTGGCAGAGTTTACCCGTGTGTTTCGGGGGTTCACAGTGTCCCAGCTGGTCCAGATGCCTGCACCTCCACAATATGCTGTACACATTCAGTTTTTAGCAGCTGGATCTCTGTCAAGTCTGAACTGGTAGCTCTACTTCTATGTGTGCTTCAAGGAAATTGTGCTGCCACCTCTGGCAGCATTGCTATACCTGTTTGGGATGCATGCGGTTGCACTTCCTCCTGATGGTCCCAGCCAAGAGCACTCTTGTCCTGACGATCCCTCTGGACCCCAAACTTCCCACCAAAGCCCACAGAATAGTCTTCAGCCACAGGGATCCAGATCATGGCATGGTGGAGAACAGAGAACAGAGGGAAAGAGAAAAGTGGCAGCACTGTGAGTACAGGCTGTTCTCACAGGTGCAGTCATTTTTCCTGCCCAGGACTTGGAGAGGGATGAGGACAGACAGGGAGCAAGGCCAGAGTTCCCCACTGCTGGCTGCGGCAACAGCCCTCCCTCTTCCTTGAGACACCTCACCTGCGAGCACAACCTGCCCCGACTTCCCCTACACTCTTCCCTTGGAGGTACAGTGCCCAGGACAGCCCTGTGGCCTCACAAATCTGTTGCTGCTCTTCATTTAGCCTGAACTGTTCCATCAGTCATGCACCATGCAATAGCTTTTGCCACTTGTCCCACCGTCTTGCTGCGAGCATCGGGCACCTGACAGCTCCCTTAGGATTCCACCACACATACAGCACATTGCAAGCACCAAGCACAGTACTCCACAGCACAGTCCCAAGCCCCAGTCCTGACACTGCTGCTGCAATAGGCTCCCCCAGCTCACCTTTCTGAGAGTTGTGCTTCTCCGCCTGGCTCTTGTAGTCGAACCCCACTGCTGCTTTGTCCACCTTGTCCCTCTCCACACCATAACGGCCACCAAAACCCTTGGAGTAATCTGAGGGGGTGCATGGAGTGAGGTGCTATCCCAGGCATGGGGCTGGTGAAAGGAGGGGTGAAGATAGGGAGGCGTGCATCAGGGAGGAGGAAGAGCAGCAGGGACGATGGACAACACTAGAAACAGCAGGAGCTTGCAGGGAACAGAGTGGAGGGCAGGGAGCACCCTGAGGGTCATTGAGGATGAGGGTCCATGGGAATAGGTGCATGAGGCAAGTGTGGGTCATGCCAGCAAAAGATTGAGGGCAATGGGCAGCAGGAGACACGGCATGCAGAGAGGGCAAAGAGGAGGCAGTGGGAGCTCAGCCATCTGACAATGCATGACTTGGACCCTGACAGCCTGGGCATCCACCCACTCACACATCTGCACAGCAAGGATCTCAACTTGTGGTCTGCCAGTCTCTGAAAAGGTCTGTGAGTAAGCATGTTGAGCCTTTGAAATCACAGGAGAAATGTTGTATGGCTTACATTTGCCATAGTGGAATCTCAGCTTCTAAAAGGAAACCGCTGACCCTGGATGCTGCAGCAAAGGCTGAAATCCACATTTCTGGAGACATGCTCCAGATCCTCCCAGTCTTACATCTCTACCTTTTACATATTCTCAACAAGCCATGCTTAATTACTTTAACTGTGTTCAATTATTCTCTAAGGACTACCTTGTTATTCTTGTCTGGTGTCCTCCAAAATTTCAGCCTCTATCCTAGCTGCTGGCTGTATAGGAATACTTTCCTTTCAAAGGCCTGGTCTGCCAGCTCTATTCCCAAATCCTGCTCTTCAGAAAGAGCACATCAGTTATCTCCCTTTGTTCCCCAGCCCTGTTCTTACAGGTCTGCATTTCATATGCATGAATTGTGGCTTCTCTAGCAAATTCAGCCTTATCAATCCATGAAGATTTTGCTCTAGAAAAACGCGCGTGAAAACATTTTGGATTCAAGAATGGCTCTCAGAATAATATTTACTCCATTTCATAGACGCTCAGTCACTTAAGGTTGAATAAGACCAGACAGTAATTGTTAAAATCTATAGCTCCGAGAAATGTCTTAAATTTCTCTCAAACTATTATTTACCCATTAGGCTATTACAAAACAGACCTTTTAGGATACAGTTTTCAACAAATACAGATTTTATGGCTGTTACTTTGATGCTAGAGTTTCCAATATGGTAACATTTTTATGAAAAATAACTTAAAGCAAAGATACAGCTGTTAAATGTAACTTCTCCTTGCCTTACTTCAGATATTTTCATTTTGTCCGAAGTGATTTCTATGGTTTTACACAGCCTGAAGTTCCACACCTTCAATCTAGTATATGACCTCTTATACACGAATGTGTTAATGTACCACAATTGCATTTGATTCATTACTTTAAGATCAACATCAACCACGAATGCCTCAAAACTTCTTCCCTCTTTTATAGTTTCCTCTGAAAGAACATACCAGTCTTCTTTTCTTGGTAATGCAGCATTCCTCACACTTAAGTGAGACAATAACAGGCCTTGCTATCTCGTCCTCTCTTGGCTGCAGAATATTTAAACTTTACTTTCAGTTCTTGCAATGTTCTTTCTGAATACAGCTGCTTCTACATATATGTCAAAGTTTGGTCGAACTATCTCCAGCATTCTGCAAAAGTTTGGGTGCTGTAAAGGCTTTTGTTTCTATATCCGTTGTTGTGTCTTTACTCATATGCCATTCTTTCAGATATCAGTTCTCACATCCTACAGTGATTGAGTGCTGTCTGGAGAAGTTTCTCAGAAGTACTTTTAAAAGAATGGGAGCATCAGCCATCTGTCAGCAGGTGTGTGTGTGTGGATGTTCTCTCTGCTCATCTGGGACACGGTTTCCAGCAAAGCAAAACAGAGAGGCAAGAGGGATGTACAGCAGAACGGCGCTGACAGGACAGCAGTCAATGTGGCCACAAGGGTGAACAAATGGGAATAGGAATCTGCAATAAGTGATGGAAGGAGGATAACAAAGGAGGCTGTGCCAGCACAGGATATCAGGAGCAGAAAAGATGGGCAAAGCATTAAAGGGCCAAGCACGCCAATGGACTTGCCTTTCTGGGATGAGTGTTTCTCCACCTCACCCTTGTATTCAAACCCCAGCGCTGACTGGAACAAGAAGGGGAGGAATGTCAGTCGTCCTGGGGGCCAAGCCAGGTTTCACCCGCCCTCTTCCAGCACCCTGGGGCCTGGCTAGAACCCTGCTCCCTGTCCCGTCCTCAATATGCAGATGCCTGGCCGATCCTCAACTGGCAAGGACCTCAGCCTCTGATACCATTCCTGTTGTCCCTGTGGCAGCATGACCAGGAATGGGACCCAGGTAAGAGGGCTCTAATCCTGATCCCCACACCCAGTCAACTGGTAAGGCATCTGGGCAGTGTCTGACACAAGGATGAGCATGGGATGGAGGGCATCCTACTGTCTCCGTCCAGTCTTGCCGTGGCTAGTCATTGTGCATGGCAAAGCTTGTGGGTTTGGAGATGAGAAACACCACAGCGCCCAAGAGCAGTGCTATCCAGGACACAAACACGGTGCTGCCTGGATAGGACAGTGCAAGCCTATTAATGCACACCAGAGAGCTAATCTTCACGAGTACACTGCAAGTTATGAGCTATTGCCATGCATGCAAGAGGTGAGCTGTGCATTGCAGTGGAGACTGTGGTGCACAGCACGCGTAGACCTGCACCCATCAGCACATTGAAAACTGCAGCAACAATCCTAAATGTAGCACAGTGTTTTAGCGGCAGCGCTCAGCACAGGCCACGAGTACATACTTCAGCTGCTCCGTTGAACACACCTTGTCGGTTCGGTCCCGTTGGACTCCAAACTTCCCCCCAAAGCCCTGGGCTGCATCTGTCTGCGAGGAATGCTTCCCAACATCAGCGACATACTCATGGCCCACAGCACACTGAGGAGAGAGAAAGCATGACACAAGCTCCCCCACACTCAGACCAGTGGGCTGGACAGAGACACGGGCACCACAGAGTTGCTCTGCCCTGCTGCCTAAATGCTTGTGGCCTTGAGGAGACAGGTCCGAACTGACCACAATGGTGGTGGCAATGGCTTTCACACAGCCTCTGCCAGCGCCAGCTCTGCTCTGAGACCTATGATGCAGCTTCAAGAGAAGCCATCCCACACAACTATCCCCATGCCCTGCTGCCAGCTCATCATGTAAACCTTGGGATGCTGAACACCAGCTGCTCCCAAATGCTAGTGAAGTAGAGTGGTGGATAATCACATGGGGGAAACTGAGGAGAAAAGTGCAGACAGGCACGCACAACTGAAAACCCATAGGCAGCAGGTATGGCATCTGCTGCCCCGGAAAGGTCTGCTGACCCTTTCAGACACAGAAAACAGACCTGGCTGGGATCACTCTCTACCCTGACACAGGCCAGGCCAGGGTCCCACTGCTCCCTGGCAGCAGGTGGCATGGCCAGGAATCACACACACTCCTCCAAAGCAGAGTCAGAGGCTGAACGCTTGCAACATCCTTGGTAAGACTGGATGAAGGTCTAAGAGCTGCTCAGCAAAAGCATTCTCACTCTGCCCTGGCAGAAAGGTCTGAGTATGACTGCTCCCTTCTGGACTCCTAGACTCTCTGTTTCTCACCCTGGTATCATGCAAAGCCACAGTGACTCTTCTTTGCAGAGTACTTAACTCAGCTAAGGGGAATGTTGTAAGGAAGCTGAAGAGACAAATTATAGAAATGGGTTCAAACACCTCCTGGAGACAGACTATGGGCTAGGTGTGTCACATGTGTGACTGTGCAGCTGTGCCAGCTCTCCATCCCTTCTCTTCAGGGTCAGGCCAGAAGTCAGGGATGCTCTCTCCCTGATGAGAAAAAGACTATTCCACAGACCCCAGGGAAGTCCTCTACAACTGTTACCTTGTCCATTCGGTCCCTCTCTGTTCCAAATTTGCCCCCATAGCCATAGGAGGCCTTGGGGCCAGTCTCCAGCTCCTTTTTCTTGATGACTTCGTGTTCTTCTGACACCTTGTTCCTCAGCTGGTGGATGCTGGCAAGACAGAGTCAAGGCAAGTCACTGTGGGATTCTGCAGACCAGCGCATCCAGCTGGAGCATCCCTGAGCCACTATGCCAGCCAGAGCCCCGTGCAGAGCAGGACATAGGCACACTGCTAACAGCCACCATGTATCCTCAGTGGGCCCCTCTGTGTGGTACCACAAGTGCAGTCACTGCATAGTGGCGGGGAGGTGATACTACCCTGGGGCCTGGTGAAGGACCCAGAGAGGCAGGCTCAGCAGGTGCACCCAGTCCCCACTCTGCATCCCCATTCAGGGCTACAGCCTGTCTTTCACAGGAGCCTATGCTTTCGTTCTGTATGCTGCACCACTTCACACTGTGCAGAGTAGCACCAGAATGTCCCAAGGGAGTTGCTGGATAGGGGCAGCGTTGGACAGGGAAGCAGCAGGAAGTCTTTGCCATAGCAGAACAGCCATGGTCTGAAGGTACTTCACAGGTAACTCCTCACGGCACCACCGGCAGTCTGTAAATTTTGCCTATAGTGCAAGACCAGCATCTCAAACCAAGAGCCTGGGTGCAGGTGACAGAGCCGGGTCGAGCAGGCAGAAGCGCAGCGTAGCCCCAGGGGTTTCTGGCCTGCACCTCTGCCACCCCACCGTTTGCTGGGGTGAGTGGTGCAACTCGGCTGCCGGCACGCAGCCCACGCCGCCAGGAAAGCTCTCTCTGCCCCTCCGCACCCAACGGCCCGGCGGACACCCTGGGGCAGGCGGCGGGGCAGGTCCCAGGTCCCGCTCCGCCCCTGCCGCGGCCCCGCCGTGCACAAGCCCTTATTTGGCTGGTTTCGGCCCGCGCGCGAGGCCGCTACTGCCGCTTCCCGTCGTCGGCCGTCGCCGAGGTAACAGCCCGCCGCGGGGCGGAGCTCCGGCCGCCCGCCTCGCTCCGCCGCCGGGCCGGACTGGGCCGTCCCTGCCCCCGCCCGGCAGCACTCACTCGATGTGCTCGGCGCGTCCGGAGCCCGCGATGCTTTTGGCTCCCCAGCGCTGCTCCTTCTCAGAGATGTCGTTCTGCAAAACGAACCGCGGCTGTCAGCGGGGCCCGCCCGCCCCGGAGAAACGGGGCTCCACCCTAGGCCGCGCCGCCCTCCCGGAGGACTGCACACGCTGCGGCCACCCCGGGCTGGGCCTGGCGCCGACCGAGTCCGGACGACCCAGGCTGGGGCGGGCGAAGGGTTCCCGGGCACGGATGGGGCAGGGCGGCGAGCAGGGCAAAGTTCCCGGCGCCACACCCGCGCTGCCGTCTGCCGTCCCGCTGGGCCGGGCGCCTGGGACGGCGGGGCTGCGACCCGGCGCAGCGGGACGCTCCTTCCCTCCTCTTCAGGGAAGAGCTAGCAAACAAAAATGCTGTGGAAATTAAAGGCTTAAAGAAAATATTAGAAAAAGACCAAAATGAACGTTTTACTAAATGTCGGCTGTTCTGCTTCAGTTTTTAGATGACAGCACTTGCTTTGCCTTTTTGGCAGGTCTGAAAATGTATTTGATAAACTGAAGCATGAGTAAACTCTTTCCTAATGTAAAGCTAAAAATATGTATATACAAAGTAGAATACAAAGTCTCATTCTGTTCAGGCTTATTTTAAATATTGTCACAAATGGAAGAATTAAGTAAAACAAGAATTTCGATGGCACAGAATTGGTTTTTTTGAATATTAGTAATTTGGGGAATGTGAGAAGAGGACTTACTTTTCCATTCCAAACCAGATTTTCTTACTGGAAATTACTAAGCAAGACTGAATCTCCAACACGTAGGACACTATTTGTGTCACTGAAGAGACTGTCCAGCAAGAAACTGTCTTGGAAAGGAAAACAAAACTTCAACAGAGCTCAGAGAGACCTGTGGTGGCAAAGCATGGCTGGCAGTCCTCGGTGCCGGGAAGAGCAGAACTTCTGCTGTGATATGTACTCCCAAAAGGCTTAGGAAAAAGAGTATGAAGAATGAGATGCCAATGTCTTGAGATAGGAAAAGATTGTTTAGGTTGACGAAATACAGGAGACAGTGCAGAAAAATCTTGTCATGGCATATCAACAGGTGATAAAATTGTAAATGAAAGCTAGTGTTAATAAGAACAAAAATAAAGCATATGGAAAATAAAAATCCTGTATCTGCACAATGATGGTTCCAAAACATTCATCCAGGAACGAGTATAAAAAAAGGAATTACATGAAATTATGTAGGAGAGTAGCAAATACAGAATTGACCAAAAAGCCAAAGTGTGAGTGACTTATTGGGAACGGAATAAAGAATTAAACAGAAAGCAGGAGTCGTGACACTGAATCCATGGGGCTCCCACAGCCTGAGCACTTCTACACTCTCGCCATCTCGCATAGAGAATTACAGAAGATACAAGGAGAGAACAAAGCTATTTAGAAGCATGGAGCTGTACTTGTACTGGGTGACAATAAATAGACTGGGATTTTTCCATCTGGGGAAAAGACATAATAAAAATGTTGGAATACTGCATTAAGCCCCCAGGCCCGGATGACCAGCATGTGCCCAGAGCCAGTGAGCCCCTCACACCACCCCCACCACCTCAGTGACATGGATTTCTGCACCAGACACTCACCACGAAATCGGGATCAGTGTCCCAGTCGTCCCCCTGAGCCTCAACCTTCACCGACACGTCATGTCCCACGACAGCTTTCCACATCTGCACAGGGAGGACAGTGTCACCCAGGGCCTGTCATGCAGGCACTGCTGGCTCACTGCCACGGGCCTGTCAGACCACAGCAGTCATGGCATACCTTGGGCTGGAGGGAACCCTTGGAGGCCACCTGCCCCACTGATCTCTCTTGTCCCTCATACAGGGCAGGGCACCCCAAAATAGCTACTCTAGAGCGCCAGCACCTCTTTCAGCAAAACACACAGTGAATTTGTGTAAACCACAACCTTCATGCACACCAACTTCACAGTTAAAATGCACACTTTATTTTAATGCAAGTTAGTGCTAGCATCCAACTATCGGATTCCGTTTTTTGCAACGTGTATTGATTTTCTGTTCTCTGAGAGATTCTTCCATGCATTAACTTCCTTTCTGCAAAGCACAGTCACAGCACACCACCAGAGGCTGTGGCTTGCTCTGTCACTGTGATACAAAATGTATTTACTTGAGGTTGAACTCCTGAAGTCTCATATCTGTTTTCCAAACTTTTAATCACTGCCTAGTGTGCTAGGGAAGGTTCAGAGAAAAGCTGCATGTTGGTCTAACAATGCTGGTAGAGCGTGCTGTGTGGTGTTTATGTCAGTCAAATATTAAAAGCAGGAAATGGGGCTAAAAGTATTAAGTGTGCAGCGTGGAAAAAGGCTGCAGCAGTATGGCTCGTACAAGCTGTCCGAAGAGGCCTGGAGGAAGTGATAGGTCCAGGAAGAGGAAGTTAAAAAAAGTTAATGTGAAATCTAAAGCTCCTGCATTTCATTTTCAAGGTGACCCTGAAAAAAGATGATGAAAAAGCTCCTCCCAAACAACAGTCTCTCCAAAATGAGAAACGGAAGAAGGATTACATGGCTTGCCAGCCCGTACACAACAGATCAGTCATTCTCATCAGAGCTCTCACTTCCCACCTCCTATATTTCTGCCTGTGGTGTTGAGGAGCCCTGAATTCTTCTTACTGTAGCCCAAAGAAGCTTTTCACTAGGGCAAAGACTGAACAGGATGTGCAGCAATGTGCCTCTGAGCCCTGTCACTGCAAACATGGCAAACCAATAGGAGGGAAGAGAACTGCTTTGTGATGGATCCTCATTTCACAGCATGGTTTTATCATGTGCTTCTCAACAGTACCAACCCCTCAATCCCACAACAGGACAGACCATAAACTAGCCTACAAACCGACCCCCGTCTGCCCAAAACAGTTGCTTTCTGTGCAAGGAAAATGTTTATGCTGAACAGGGAATTGTATAGACACAAAAGCTCAATAGCCTTCTCCGCAAGATCAGGGAGCAAAGACAACAGGAAACGAAAGAGCACAGCAGGAATGAATCTTTTGGTTGAAAAAAGCCAGACAGTAAGCTAAGGGAGAGTATTTTGGACCAAGGTAGATTTACTGTAAAGACCTGACTTTAGGCCTTGCCAGGCTGCATCAGGAATTTAAAAAAAAAAAAAAGGTGTAATACTCCAGAACACAGCAGGCCTGTGACATACTCTGTGTGTCTATGCCCTGACAGCAATCCTATGACAGAACATAACTAATTGCAAACAGAAGCAGAGGAAGCAGGAAGGTTAATGTGGACAACATAGCACAATCTAACAATACCTTTCATCTCCTTTTCCCCCCTGCCTAATTTATTAGCATCTCTCACTCCAAAGACTTTTGAAGTTTGTGGCTCATTTTTGTTTATGTTAGAACTGCAGCAATAACAAACTAGGACAGGGCTGTTCAACTCAGGGCAGCTAATATGAGCAGCCAGCTCTAATGCAGGTGGTTTAGGGTTTTAAATCCTGCTGTAAATGGTTCTTGACCACCTTCTCTCCAAAGCCACCCACTGTGCATCTTAGGAACCATAACAAACCACAGCCTGTAATCACACCACAGGACTCCAGGCATCCTCTATAATGAGACATATCATGAAGAGTAGTACATCAATCTGCTAGTTTGTTCCATTCTTCCCCCTGAAATCCACTACAGCACAAATATAGGGCTGCCACTTAGTACAGTTGTACTGGATTGGGAAACTTGGTTCTTTAAACCCTCAAACACAAAAGCAACAACGATGACCAAAGAACAGACTGAGAAGTAAATGCTGAGCACTATCAACTCACACATGCTGGGTCAGTTCTCATTGCCCACCAAAATACTACTTCTATTGTTGTTGCTCACTTTCCACTCTCAAAACCCACTCAGCTTTCTTACCTTAAAAGGCCCACCAGCTCTGCTGGCAAACTTGCTGCTTTTTGCTCCAGCACCTGTTGCAAGCAAACAGCTTCTAGACTGCTGTGTGCTTTGGGTTCCTGTTTTAACTTCAGCTAACTTCACTTCCTGTGTCCCAGCCCCCAACTTTGCTCAAGTGAGGAGCACCAAAACCTTCTCTAGTGCGCTGCAGTTCCGTTGCACATTGCCTGTGCTCTGGGAGGCTGACGTACACACAGGATACAAATTGCTCAGTCCATGAGTAGGGCTTAATAGGGCATGATTGCATTTCTTAATGTGCAAAAACAGATCGTGATCTCCAGATTGGCATCTGCTCCACAAAAGAATCAGTCTGCCAGAAAAGTACAAGGAAGAAGTGTCTGAAGCCCTTGGGCTTGACAATTACAAAGAGATCCCAAGAAAACAAGCTCTTCAGTACGTTGCTCACTGGTGGGAAGTACACAATTTTGGAATGATTAGCATGAATCACACTAGTTCAACACTAGATAAACCTCTCAAACCAAAACAACTTCCTTTCTGAATGAGTCAAGCGATGCAAGAAGAGCTCCTACAGCAGTCATTTCTATTTGACGCAATGACAAGATATACAAGGCTTTTTGCCGATTAATCAAAAAAGTGGGCAGGACAGGTGCATCCACAAAGGGAAGAAACAAAAGGTTGAAATGTTTGAAACAGGAATCATCAGGTAAAATTCCGCATCTTTCATTAGGTCAAACCACAAAGCTGTTAAGTCAGACTATGATTATCAGATCAGGAGTTCCTTCTGAACTTTTTTGTTTTATTTATTTATTTAATCTAAGCTCTAACTGTTCCATCTGAAGGTATAAAACATTTTATGTCTCCAAACCAGCAAAAAGTTGTCTTATTTCAGTTTACAAGATAGGCAGGTCCTGAATTTGAGTCCTGTGCATCATGGGCTTTAAGGAAACCTACTTTACGTGTAATTCTTTCTCCTATTAAAGGCAGTGGGACCATCATCTACAGTCTTAAAATACCCTATTATTAACTTTTATTCTAATGGTGCTGTTAGATTATAGTAGTGAATATGAACAAATGTACCTGGTTTTGGCTACAGAAAGTTGGAAGAGGACAGTATGTTTTAAAAAGTCCCACCTAAATTAGCAGCATGTTTCCAGCTTGCTGGTGCAAACTCCCATGCCTTTCCTGGGGGCTGTACAACTGACAGGGTGCAGAGTTCAGTTAAATCCACCTAAACATAAATAGAAGTAAATCCAAGCAGACCTTCAGTTTTATTGGAATTGGTTTCAAAAAAGTGCTCTTTCCTTCTTTGGTCATTGCAGCAAAAGCTGAAAAAGGCTTTTTGAAAATGTCATCTCTATGGATGTTCAAATAATATGACGAAACAGATCTTCTGTAATTAACACACAAGGAAGTGCACACAAAAATGATGTACATTTCCATGGTTGTCCTGTCAAAGGTATACTACAGCAGCACTACAATCTCAAGAGACCTCTGACATTTACATGATGACATTACACAACTTCCATCCGAAAAATATTATTTATTATATACAGGAGCACGTGCCCCAGGAAGCTATAGACAAAGTATTTGGTCACAGAACTTTATGTAGTTGAGGAAGTCCACGCAGATAATCAAGGATAGTGCATAAATGGATATATAGTGCCAATGTTCTGCCAGAGATCCAGTTATTTTAGCTACAATGATGAATTCAATCCATCCTCAAATAGGCTTTGTTCAGGGGCTGGAGACTCTTAGGTTCCCAGCAATATCAAAAGAACTGTCTTTCACATGTGAAAAAAATGCAAGTGTGAATAGTCCAGCAAAAGGCAGATACAATCCTTCCGGCAAGTACTCTGAACAGAGCGGCACCTTGGTCTCTGACAGGAATCTCAGCTAGAACTATCTTCTTTGCGTTCAGCATTCTCCCTTTGGAAGAGGGCACTGTCTCAATTCCAGGACATTTTCAGGAGTTCTTTAGAAAAACAGCTTTTCATGTATCCTATAAGATCAAGTCCATTTACCTCAGTTTGCTTTAGAGTCAAACAAGTCCAATGACCAATGCTAGCATTCTACAAGCTTTTCTTAAAGCAGAGATGCCAAAGGCCTCAGAACTCTGTTCCCTTCCCCAGCACGGGGGAAGAGTTTTAGTTCTGGATCTTCTGCCTTTGATTCGGACCCACATACCACATTATGGAGCCCTTCAACACAGCCTGTACAGGTTTAATCTTGTGACAAAGGTGCAGTGGAGCAGAATGCAGGAGCACGGCTGCTCTCTTTTCAAGAAGCATGCAAGCACCTTCTCTCTTCAGGAAGAGGTGCACAAATGCTATAAGCAGCAAGGTTAGAGCAACCTTAGAGCTAAAGAGTTTCTTACTTCCTATTCCTTTTCAATAATTACATTTCTGACATTATTTGACAAGCTTGTCAGAGCAGACATTCAACTGTTTTTAAATGGAATGCTCAGCGGGTCCAAACATACTAATTTTGGCCCTACTTCAACAGGAGATGCAACTGAGCAGGAAACATGATTTTGAAATTCATATTCCTTAAAGTGTCCACAGCTTCCTTAGGATATGCATTTCAAATGGCACTGAGCCATAGAATAAATATAGGGGATGGAAGAAAGGGAAGAAGCTTCCCTTTCTTGTACCTAGCTACAGAGTTTCCCCAACCCAGGTCACTGATTCAGTCTAAAAGGGTGAAGATCTTGCAGTTCCTAGAAGCATTGAAGTTCTGCAGCAATTCAGGAATATCTTCCCTATTCCTACCATAGCACAATACTACATAAAATGAGTGGTGCTACCTCCAGGTACAGGAACAGATGCTGTCCTTGAAACTTAGCATGAGGACCCCAGCTCAGAAAAGGTACCACTCGATCATTTAAAACCACTTGAATGGAATGACAGATGTCCTGGAAACAGACCCCAAGCATCAGCACTTATTCAGTGCTCTGAATGCTCATATTCAGAGAGCAAGCAACCTGGGTGCAGGTTGCTAGGTGGTGCTGCCCTTTAAGGGCTGATTTAGAAAGGGAAGGCAGCTGGGCAGTATGCTGGTTACAGCTACCCCGCAGATAGGAGTGCAGGCCCAGGGATTACACAGAGGGCTGTGGCTCGAGAAAAGGCTGTTGTTCCTGTTCACAGGTGGCCTGTAAAGCACAGGAAGAGCAAGATATGAAGAGCAAGCAGATACATGGCCACTAGCAGAGGCAAGCGGGTCCGGGAACGGAAGAGAGAGCGTAACAGGCGTCGTAGTCCAAGGATATTCCGAGTCTGGAAGAGTAAAAGAGAGACCAATCAGTGCTAGGAATGGCTAAGTCCACAGCTACCTTCACCCAGAGTTCTCCAGACCACAAAGATAAGTTTGTTTAAGCTAATAAGCACAAATTTTCCCAAACCCATCCCAGTGTCAGATTCAACCTTTAGAGCCAATCCTCAACGAAATATTCCCCTTCCCCATCAGAAAACCTGCTCTCTTCAGATTTTTCATGAACCAGCTCTCTCCAATTCTGATTGAGAAAGGGAAATAGGATGCAGAATGTCTCCCCCTAATATTTGGTCTCTAAAAATTCCTAGCCCCTCCAAGTGAACTGTAAACAAATGGATCAACGGTACTTTTCTGCTAGAGACTGAAACTATTAGGAATCTTGATTCCCCCTTCCTCTGGGCTAGAAGAAGAAAATGCTGATTTATTTGTTGAGATCTTTCACCCTTGCACCTGAAAGGACTTCATATCCTGCTGAACAAGCTGCCCTATGGTGATCTGATAGTACAGGGGCCCTTCAAGGAGTCCTCAGACAATGTAACATCTACTGGCAAAGTTCCAGAACAAAGGAAAAACTGTCTACTCTAGTGACAAACCTCCACCATTAGCACAGGGTTGCATCCAGTTACGGCTCTTGCCCTACTTCTGCTGATGCTGCTCTTGGGAGCACCACCCCCAAATGCTGAAGAGACAAGAGGCCAAGCTCTTCAGCAGGGTTTCTTCCTCAGCAAAATAGGACAAGTGGCTGCCACGCTCTTATTCAGTACAGTGAAAAAGCAGCTTTCCACTTTGGCTCCCAGCCTGACACAGCCTTGAAAAATGGTAAGCGAGAAAAAACTGAGATGGTTGCTAAACAAAAGGTCAGGCTCTCCAGACACTGCAGATGCTAGGGCCAATAACATGTATACTTCTTATGTAAGAGATGTTTGCCTTGACTATGGCACAAGGAACCTGGGACCAGATCCTGGTCACAGACAATGGTGATCTATATTTTAGTGGCCTCTAAAATTTACTCTGCTTATGCAGACTGAGCAGAGCCACAATTAGAACAGTATGTGGCTTTTGGCATGGAAAGCAGAGCAAGCCGAGAGCAGAAACCTACAGAGACCTATACAGACTTAAATATGCCTATAGAAGGATTTAGCTGATATAGGTTCACAGTTTTCAGTTCACATTTTCTTACATCAGCCAGGGCTCACATCATTGACACAGTGAATGAAAATTCTTACTCTGCTGAAATTATTATCCATGGAGTCAATCAGCAAGGAATGCTCATGATCTGTAGTCATATCAATGCTAGCACTTACGGAAGATGTCCACTCACTTGACTGCAACCTGCCACAAAAAAAAAACAAAACAAAACAAACAAAAAAAACCATTAAATCAATGAGCAGAACGACTGGGTGATCCAAGGAGAAAGTCCTCTTTCCTTTCCTCAAATATCATTTCAAAATGATGTTATTCCCAAACTTTCTGTAGGCTGGCGAAACTGTAACAGAGTTGGTATATTGTGCTCTCCATAATAGTTATACTTGCTCAGTGTAGCCACTTTCTGTGTCCATAGCCAGAGAAAAATGGAAAACTTCCATATTGCATGATATGCAGATTACCATTCCTCTCCAGTAGAGGGCAATTCAGCTGTTGGCAGCAGAGTCCTTTCTTACCTAATTTATTTCCTGTCAATTCACAACTCTCGATTTTTTTCGCTGCTGTTTTTTCTTTTCAGGAATTTCAAACTCCAACTTAACTGAGGTGTCTGTGTTCTGCATGGGGGCTTTCAAGTGAAATCTCATAGCATGTGACTTGAAAGAAGCCAGGGAAGATGATTTAACTATTTTAAATTCCGTGAAATTATTTTAGAAGACAG
The DNA here is from genome assembly GCA_013399475.1 of Chauna torquata. Lineage (NCBI taxonomy): Eukaryota > Metazoa > Chordata > Aves > Anseriformes > Anhimidae > Chauna > Chauna torquata. The sequence continues at coordinate 28,119 of VXAL01012000.1, forward strand.
CTCTGGTCCCAACAGTGCTGGTTCTTGCTAACTATTTCCCAGCGACAGATCCTCAAGATTGGTAAGATACTATTAAAGGATGAAATGCACAAGCAGCACTGTCAAATCTTCGGGTTAGCATTAATGAAGTGAAATCAGTTGTAGGAGGCTTTCATAGACTTTAATGCTAGAAGAAACAAATGTTGTCTGAGTTGTGTAGCAACTACTAGGGAACTTCATCCAGAATTCTTCTATCCAGACCATTATTTTTTGGCAGAATCAGAATTTGTGTCAGAAAGAAAGCCACTGTTTTGATGTAAAAGATTCCAATAATGAGATTTACATAAACTGCTAGGAGATGCAGACAGCACAAGTGCTTACAACCAAGCAACAAAACTCACTTTTATAGTCAATGACATGAAACAGGCATGTGACTCACCACATCCTAATCCTAACATCTAGTCTAGGTCAGCCTCCTTTTCTCTACTGACTATAATGGTATCTGTCAAGTAACCTGGGATACAGTGTATTGGGCACAAATGGCAACGTTTTGGTACCAGGAAGCTGCAAGGGGAAACTGTGGCAGAAGGCCATGAATTGCCCTGTGCCATTCACAGCTGGTTCTAGCTGGCTTGGCAGTGGATGACACCTCACTGCATGCCAAAACTTCAGAGGAACATATCATGCATATGCTTACTTAAAGAAAGGGTGGTGGCTCCTAGGGGCCGGAGAAAGGAGATGTGTGAGCACACATGTGGACACACAGAAGAAAACTCAGGAGGGGACACAGAAGATACAGGAGGCAGCATGTGGAAGGGAACATTCTTGGCAACACAGCTGGAGATGCACTTTTGTTAAGGAGGCTCTCCATGCTGAAGAAGGCATGCTGGGGACTGTGGCTCAAAAATAAGCCCGTGCTGGAGCAGCTGTATGCCTGAAGGGACTGTGGCCTATGGAGGAAGCTACACTGGAGCAGGTACACCGCTGAAGAGCCTGTGGCCATGATTGGAGCAGTTATGGAGGTAACCTGACTGTAATAACAAAAGTTCTGACATAAAATGGCTGCTAAAACACAGACAAAATAAAAGATCTGCCAGCCTGAAAACTCAGCCTGAGAGCCAGGTGCGAGAACTTGGCCCTTGGCCTAAGTAACTGAGCCTGGGAACTAATGACATCCTTGAAGTGTGGCTGAATACTTCACACAGGAGGCATCCTGAAGATACCACTCCATTGATAAGTACAAAACAAGAAATGGACAAACAACTTCTTGCCTGAGAAAGTGGGAATCAATGTGAGAAATAAACTTTTGTTTAAAGGAAATTAATGGAAACAAGAAATATTATCTATTGATTGTCTTAGGAAGAAGACTGAAACTTACAGCACCTGTCCATTACCTAAGCAGTGGCCTCCTACTCCCTGTTATGTCTCAATGATATAAAAAGGGCCTGATTTTCACCCAAGATGGAGCTTTTCTCTCTGAGAAACTTCCTATGCCGCACATACTCCTTTGCTTCCTTTGTTCCTGTTTCCCTCCTTAAACAGCCTGAAGCTTCGTTGTAACATCAGATCAACTCTGTGACTTGACCAGATCTACTCCTAAACCCTGTAACACTCCACAACCAGTGACACAGATCAACTTTGAAGCCTGACTCTTGTCTGTTACATTGTTCCCTTTCTGGGCCCCTCGGGGTTGTCTGTCTTTTTGGGAAGCTTCATTTTTGACCAGTGTGGTGGTCAGTCTTTTGGGGGATTGTTTTATTGACATCACCATCCCCCTCGCCCCCTTTGTCCCTTTTTAATATCTGTTTGATGCATTCAGTACTGGTAATTCTATGAATATGTATATAATCTGTCATGTCTAGTATTGATAAGTATAACCTATTGTAAGTCTATTTGCTGTCATAGTATTGATAAGTTTGTCGTATTTTCACTGTCATAGTAATACTGATAATTTTGTTGAACCTCTGATTAATCCCAAATCATATCTGCTGTTATATTACTGATTTGCTTACCTCAAATTGCATTTCTACTACTTCTAAGTGCTGCTACTATTAATTGGTACTATATCATTGACACTTGCTGCTTGCTTCCTGGTAATATTTGTAATAGCTTTTTATCTATCCATCTATATTTGCCTCATTAATCACAGTATTCTTGCTAGCGGTGATTTGTGTTGATTTGTAATAAATAGAAATCTTTAGTGAAGAAAGCCTGCGTGTCCTTGTGTATCACAGAATCCTACGACCTCACTGTTAGAATTGTTTCATACCCATGGGTCGAGTAGCTTCCCTCACCTTTTGGATCCCGTCAGGCCAGTTGAGGAACCCACAGCAGAGCAGAGGAAATAATTAAGAAGCAAGGAGCAGCAAAAAGAAATGACTGCATACTGACCCCAACCTCTTGCACTGCCTTTTTCCTCACCAAAGGGACTGAGTGTAACGTAAGGTGCAAACAAGGGGAATAGAGACTAGGAAAGGGGGGGATGAGAGGTGTCTACACTGAAGCTGAGCCTGGGAAAAGGGGGAGGAGGGGAAGGTGTTTGCCCTAAATTAGTTGTTTCTCAATACTCAAAGTTTATGTGAATTGGCAATAAATTAAAATTCAGTGAAATTCTTCACGTCAAGACTGTTTTGCCCAAGAGAGACAGATGCTTACTGAGGAAACAAAACCCCTGGAAACATCTGAAAACTCCTTTTTTGTCTTCATCCAATTTTCAGTCTCCAAATTATATTTTCCAATAGTTAATTTAATTCATTGAGAAAACTGGCATTTCTAGTCAGAATTTGTCTTACTTGAGTTTTCACTCAGTTGTCTTATTCTACCTTTGTCTACAATTGAAGGATAGACATGGTATAGTGATTTCAATGTCCACCAGTGACATTGAACATATGAACATAATGAAGTGCAGAAATGAACAAACAGCTAGGATCACCATACTCTTATGGCAATACTGCCCATTTGCTCAAGCTCCCTCACCTCCTGATCTGATCCTGTGCTGCAGAAAGTGCTTCCTCTACAGCAAGACGATGGTCCCGTTCTTCCTCCAGCTGCTCCTCTAAATACCTCAGATCTTGCTTTGTGCTGCTATGTAAATGTTCGGTTTCAGACAACCTGTCAGAAAATAACCAAGCATATGCCAAAAAAAGGGCTAATTCATGGACTATTCTGTTTCTATTCTGTTCTATTCGCTGATGCAGTATGTGAACAGATTCCAATTCCCTTCCACTTCACACAGAAGATAGGTAGTTTTCATTAAATTTAAATTATTTGGAAATCAAGAGTGAGAATATAAGTTTCTTGAAGATTGTGTGTCACATCAGGAAGGAGTTTCTCGGCTCTGTCATCCATGACCTCACCTACTGCAAACTGTTTTGAAAGCGCACAAGAAATTATGTGCTAGGTTTCAATTCCAGACAGTCTCAAGTTAACAGCATTGAGACCAGAGACCAAATTAATATACTTCAGGAGTTACTGAGGAACCAGCCGATCAAATCAAAGATGCTAGTTTGGCTGGTGATGGTCAACCAGAATTGCTACTGCATGTTGTCTCTCCATTGTTTGAAGTTCTATGCAAAGACACAACTAACTAAAGCTGTCAAGCCTGTGTGACTGTTCCTCCACTTCAACAAGGTCCTAGTGTGGAACTGAGTTGCTGAAAGCTCTGACAGAGAGTAACCAAACTTGGCTCTTCCCAACCTGAAGACCTCCATCAGGACTAACACCCCTTCTGGCCCCTGGTTTCTCAGGCTTTCTTTACCTCAGCTGCAACTCCTGTAGTTCTGGTGTGTAACTGCCTCCAGGCTCATTCTTTTCTTGGGGTGCTCCAGGAGCAGCATCTGTTGCAAAAGACTTCAGAGAGAAAGCATGAATATAAGGCAGAGGGCACTGAATGAAGAGGATAGAAACTAGCTACAATGCTGCACACTTAGTGGAAACATCTGCAGTAAGTTTTTCCCTCCCTTGCACCCAGAGGAAGACCCTTACCATGCTCTTGTCTGCAGACTGCAGCTCCTGGAGCTGCCTTTCAAGCACCAAGCAGCGGTTCAGAACTTCACTGTAGTGCTGGTGATTCTCACAGATGTTTCGACTGTTACCACGCAGCTGGAGGGAGAGGGCATTTTTCTCCTCAAAGACCTGAGATAGCTGAAAAGACAACTGCTAAGTAAAGAAGCAGTTTTTTTCAAACATTTTTGTGAAAGCGAAATTGTTTTCTGTGTAACTGAGGGTAAGAATTCTATTCAGAACGTAGGTATTGCCACATTGGACATTTCTAAGGTCCACAGACCAGTGATAATCTCCAACAGTAGCTTGTGGCTAAAGTTTCCAGAATAGGAGGCCCTAAAATGTCAACAGGATGTACAGGATAACATGCTTTTGGAGCAAGGTTTCTAAGGTGCTGAGATTGACCTAAGCTTTCTAAAAATATCTTCAGTATGTTAGGATTTTATATTCTTGTGATCTCCTCAAATTTAACTCTTTCTGTGAAGGTTGATCAATCCTCAGCCTTCCATTTTGAGGTTGGAATTGGACTGCTTGTCATTCTGCACTGAAATACAGCCACTTTTTCAAGGAGGCAGACAGTTCTGAAGATCATAAGAGTGCCTTCCAAAGAAGGGACTTCCTTCAGGAGTCTAATCCTTCAGGCCAGAAAGAACACTGACAATAGAAAATGATTGTGGTAACAACTTTCTTCACTGACCTCAAATTGCTCCCCCTCCCGAATCGTTGAATGGTTTGGGTTGGAAGGGACCTTAAAGATCATCTAGTCCAACCCTCCTGCCACGGACAGGGACACCTCCCACTAGATCAGGTTACTCAAAGCCCCATCCAACCTGGCCTTGAACACTTCCTCGGAGGCGCATCCACAACTTCTCTGGGCTACCTGTTCCAGTGCCTCACCACCCTCATAGTGACGAATTTTTTCCTTATATCTAAATCTACCCTCTTTCCGTTTAAAGCCATTACACCTTGTCCTATCAGTGTATGCCCTTGTAAAAAGTTCCTCTCCAGCTTTCTTGTAGGCCCCCTTCAGGTACAGGAAGGCTGCTATAAGGTATCCCTGGAGCCCTCTTTTCCAGGCTGAACAACTCCCAACTCTCTCAGCCTGTCTTCATAGGAGACGTGCTCCAGCTCTCTGATCATCTTCATGGCCCTCCTCTGGACTCGCTCCAACAGGTCCAGATCTTTGTTGGAGCTCCAGAGCTGAACACAGTACTCTAGGCGGGGTCTCATGAGAGCAGAGTAGAGGGGGAGAATCACCCCCAAGTCCTTCTCCTCAGGGCTGCTCTCAATCCATTCTCTGCCCAGCCTGTATTTGTGCTTGGGATTGCCCCAACCCATGTTCAGGACCTTGCACTTGGTTTTGTTGAACTTCATGCGGTTCGCACGGGCCCACCTCTCAAGCCTGTCAAGGTCCCTCTCGATGGCATCCCTTCCCTCTAGTGTGTCAACCGCACCGCTCAGCTTGGTGTCGCCAGCAAACTTGCTGAGGGTGCACTCAATCCCACCATCCGTGTCACCAACAAAGATGTTAAATAATACTGGTCCCAACACAGACCGCTGAGGGACACCACTCATCACTGGTTTCCATCTGGACATCAAGCCATTGACCGCAACTCTTTGACTGCGACCATCCAGCCAATTCATTACCCACCGAGTGGTCTGTCTATCAAATCCATGTCTCTTCATTTTAGAGACAAGAATGTTGTGCAGGACAGTATCATATGCATTGCACAACTCCAATGACGTCAGTTGCTGTTCCCTTATTGACCTGTGCCGTAACCCGATCGCAGAAGGCCACCAGATTTGTCAGGCACAATTTGCCCTTAGTGAAGCCATGCTGTCTGTCACCAGTCACCTCTCTGATGTCCATGTGCCTTAGCATAGTTTCCGGGTGGATCAGCTCCATGATCTTGCTGGGCACAGAGGTGAGACTGGCCGGCCTGTGGTTCCCCAGACCTTCCTTTTTTCCCTTTTTTAAAAATGGAGTTTATATTTCCCCTTTTCCAGTCACTGGCAACTTCACCAGACTGCCACAGTACTTCAAACATGTTGCATAATGGCTTCGCAACTTTATCCACCAGTTCCCTCAGGACCATCAGATGCATCTCATCTGTTCCCATGGACTTGTGCACCTTAAAGTTTCTCAGACGGTCTCGAACCTTATCTTCTCCTATAGTGAGTGGTTCTTCATTCTCCCAGTCCCTGCCTTTACCTTCTGCAACTTGGGTGCTTGCCAGTGAAGTCTGAGGCAAAAAAGTCATCGAGTACCTCAGCCTTCTCCATATGCCGGGTAACTAGGTCTCCCATTTCCTTACAGAGAGGGCCCATATTTTCCCTAGTCTTTCTTTCAGCACCAATGTACCTGTGGAAGCTTTTCTTCTTGCCCTTGTTGCTCTTCCTCCTTCCCCCCAGCTCCCATCTTCCCCAGTTTCTCTTCATTCCCTCTCGTCTCTCCCCAACCCCCACACTATTCATTTAGCTATCAATTAGACAAATGAACTGCTACATAGGCCAAAAATTGGCTGGACTCAAAGGCAATGATCAATGGCTTGATAGCCAGCAATACTGCTCTGGCCTGCTTGGGGCATATATTGCTCAATACTGACAGCAACATAAATTGACACAGTATAGTGTCAGCATATTTGCAGCCAGTATTGAATTTGTGGGAGTGGCTGACATAACAAAGACCAAAACTTCAATCTAGAGGGACCTTGTGCCAACAGAAATCTTTAGTTCAATAAGGGGAAGTGCAGACTTCTGCACCTGAGGCAAAACCCATGCATCAATACAGGATGGGAAGAGACTGCCAAGGCAACAGCTCTGCTGTGAAGGACAAGGGAGTTACAACAGCTGCCCATCTGAATACAAGCCAAGAGAACATCCTCATTGTGAACAAGGAAAATTGTATCCTGGGTTACATTAGGAGAAGCAAGGCCAGGCAGATTGAGGGAAGTTACTATCTGCTCTGCTTGGTACCAGTAAGACTGTGCCTGGAATATGGTAACCAGTTTTGGGTCACCAATTTCAAAATGGATAGAGAGAAATAGGAAACAATCCAGAAAAGGCTACAGAGATAGTCAAGGGATTGGAGCATGTGATGCCTGTGAGAGCTGGGCTGCTTTATCCTGGTAAAGAGGAGGCTAAAGGGTGATTTTACAGTAGCTTACAATCACCTTAAGGGGATCACAAAGCAGGTAGAGACAAACTCTTTCTGGTACTGGCAGAAAATTTAATAAAGGACCACAGACTGTGGCTTACAAAAGTCATGTTGGACATTAAGAAAAACATTTCCATTAAAAGTGTAGAGCAGCACTGGACAAGGACCCAGAGAGGTTCTGGAATATCTATTCTTGGAAGTTTTCACCACTCAGCTAGGCAAGGGCATGGCTGACCAGATCTAATGTTGCTGACAGTGCTGCTTTGAGCAGCAGAAGGATGTACTAGATCATCTCCAGATGTCTCTTCTAACTAATATTTCTGATTCTGTGTTTCTTCAGTGAATGCCCGCAAGAACAGAAAGATCTATTCCTGCTCCCTGAACCCTGTTCAAGCGTACCCTCTTCCCCACATTCCTCAGCCCAAACTCTGCAAGTAGAAAATATAATCTGTACCTTGCTGCTTAAATGCTGAATTCTGAGCTCTTTTTGGTGCAGTTCTTTCAGGCTGTCACTTAGCTGGGCCTGGAGATGTTTTGTCTCTGTTTCTAGGCTTGAAAAGTCCCCTCTCAGAGCTTCTGGAGAAATCTACCAGGGAAAAACAATGAAGAATATATCACACATTCTCATACTAGTCCTCTCTGTTTAGTTGTCCAAGGTTAAGGCCCTACATTATTCCTAGGCCTGGAACTTGATCTGCCCAAGCGAAACAGCAAATGGTAAATAAATAGAAATATCACCAAAGCCATCTGAAAAGCTAAACAATCAGGAAAGATCACTGTACTTGCACAGAGGATGAGTCCTTCTCAAAAGCTGTCTCAGAGCTGTCTACAATACAGGAAGAAAAATAGTGTATGAAAGAGAACAGGAAAACAAAAACCATGAAAAAAAACAAAGCAATGTCCTCATTGCTCTCATTCAGCATACTAAAAGGTTAGCAGTGAAGCATTTCCCTGGAAAAAAAAAAAATCACATGCACATTGTCCTAGCTTTTTCTTTGCATATATGCACATTCTTCTGGAAGAAAAAAAACCATATGCATATTGTTCTAGCTTTTTCTTTGCATATATGCATGTGTATCAAAGGGATAGGGGAGGATTCCCCTCTCCTCCACTGACATAAAAGCTTCTCACTGGACTGTTACAGATGTTGGTAGGAGAGTTCTTTCCTTGCTCATAATGTTATGGTACTGCACATGCAGCAGGCAAGTGTCCTTCCCTAGACCAAGCAAAACACTCAGCATATTCCACTCCACTTTTAGGACTGCCATATGGAGAAAAGAACGCAGAAAGTGCAATGTTCAATCATCAGCCTCTCTGGGCTTAGGTCAGGATTGTAGATTCCTGTCATAGTACAAACAGCAACAAAAATTCTGTTAAAGAATTAAAAATTAGAGTGTGACATTACAAAGGACTAAACCAGAAAATAAGATTTCAGATTCAAAAACTGCAAGAGGCAATTCTAAAATAGCCAGATTGAAAGACCTGAGAAGGTCCAAACAGCTCAAAAGGAACAAAGTTGCCTGGGAAGCCCCATTTCTTTTACTCTCTTTCTTGAAACATTAGGAACAATGAACAAAGGGAAGAGCACATAAGGTTATGCCAAAGTTTTCTAAAAGTTTTCAATAATTCAAGTTACATTGTTGGTATAGTCCTTGAAGGCCACACAACAAAATCCAATATTACAGTCTGTTAGATGTTTGACCTCCAAGATCTGAATACACGCAACACAAGATACTACTGGCTGAATTTCAAACCTCATATTTCCATGCAGTACAGAATCCGTATATTTCCACTCACCTTCTTTTGGTACTGCTCCTCTACAGTTTGAAACTTGCTAAGGGGCGGCCTCATTTCTTGCATGATCTTTTGTAAATGGCTCAGCTGCTTGTCTTTTTCTGCTATGACCATCAGGTACTGCTCTTTGATACTGCTGTTCTGCTCTCCCCAGGTAGCTTTCTCTTGTCTGCAAAGCACCATGCAAAGGAAATTACCAGGAAGTTACTAGTATCACATATGACATCCAGGCACCCAGCTCCGAATGAGCCAAGGAGGATTCCAACTATTTCCTATCATTATCCCATGCAGATAAGAAGTTTTAGAATGGAGACAAACCAAAACAAAAAATACAGGAACCTTAAAAGCAAGTTTAAGGAAGTGTTCTCCATTTTGCTCAACAATGCAGATTGTTCTAGGCTCATACTTTTGGTCTTCCCAGATATTGTTTTGTTCTTGCTGTAGAAAGAGCTTTTTTCTAGAAAGTTGTTGACAATGCCTCTTATCATCACAACATTAGCACCGCCTCAGTCAAATATGCACAAGAACCATAGCATGGATCACAACACACAGACTTGGGGCCTTAGCATCACTTGCGTTGTAGAAGCTATCCAAGAAATAAGCCTGCTTTTCTTCTATTAGGTGATAAATAAAATTTTTAAGCTGTTTCACACTTCATGAGATCTGTTTAGTTTGGAGGTCAAATCTGGAGGGAAGGGAAAAGGAACACTACAATTTTTTATATACTTTGGACAAAGATAAGCCACACATCTTTCTACCAACTCCTCCCTGCTCCTCCCCCTTCCCCCCCTTTCACTCTATGTTCAGTCATTCTTTGGAATCTCTGAAGTATCTGAAATTATTTTTTTCCAATTTTTGGAACAGAGCATATTTGTCTGACTAGTTTTAGTCCAGTGGGGGATGACAACTTACTAGACTTAAATTACAGACATTTTTTAATATGAGACATAAAGCAAGTAAAACAAAGGATTAAACAGTCATACAAAATCAGTATTTTCTATACAATGATATCAGTCAGATAATAAAGGGTGTTCAGTCTATCATCAGCTTGGAATAGAGACTGCTATAATTATATATAAGTAAGTTCCAATACAAGAAACAGCTTAAGTTTCCTCTGAAACAGATGATATTGGCCACCACTGGAAGAAGGAAATAAAAATTAAAAGGCCATTGAGCTATTTCACACAGGCATTTCCTTCCGATATGCTGGGCTGTAAATCTCCACCCTAAATCTGAGGCAAAAAGCTGAACAAGGGAAATGTGTGCCCACTCCTGAACAGGGCAGGTGATTTAGTGACAGCAGACACAGGTAAGGCTGAGGTACCCAATGTCTTTGCCTTCTGCCACAAAGGCAGTTTGAAAGAAAGAAATGTCACATTAGAATTTCTGAGGCAGTAAGAAGAAAGACAATGCTCACCTAAGCTGCTGGAGCTCCTGCTGGTAGAAAATACTTTCCTGCTCCAACTGCTCTTGGAGACGGCGCTGTTTATCTGCTTCTTGCTGATATTCCTGTACTTGCGCCTTCAAGCGAGAATTTTCAGCTGATTCTACCCCAACTAGTATGTATTGCTGCTGCAGATTCTTCAGCTCTCTTACCTTTAATTAAAGGGAAATATCAGTATGTGTGACAACTGAGCAATCAGCTGTGTTTATTATTTACAAGTGTTTAACAGCATTTCTCACTGTGGCATCTGGAGAAAAAGTCACATTCAAATGACACAGAAACTAGAAATTGACATCAGTGATTACAACAGTCTACTAAGAACTGCCCAGAAAAAAAAACTCAGAGAATTCTGTTGTGAATAAAAGCATAGTGAGTTTTGAGACCTTCCATGAAGATTTGACGCACATCAACAAGGCCCTGGACTACAACATGAATTTGCATATTCAGAGGAAGCCATGAAGTGAGACAGGAGCTGGTTAAGAATAACTCCCGGAGGTGGTACTTAGTGTAAACCAGGGAACTGAAGAACTAAAATCCTTCCAACAGTCTACTCTGACTGGAATTAGAAAGAAGTTGCCACTACACTGTAATCAGTTTTTGAGGACTAGATGACGTGACTGACTCTGAACACAAGTAATTACTTAATGAGCCAAGAGATCCCTCTACTAAGGATCTCTCTTAGTATTAGCAGTGCTACACAGATATGTAAGCTCAACAAAACAGTAGTAGAAGAGAGATAAACCTACAAATAACTGAGATATTGAATGGAGAAGAAGGAAGAAGTGTTTAAGTATCACAAAGTATGTTGTGATTTAACAGAACGAAGAGAAAACTAAGACCAAGTAGCAGTGGAAAATGATGGTAAAAGTCTGTCATCTGTGCAGCAACTAGAAGTCAAACTTGCTGAGCTGCATTGTGTCAGAGAGTATAGAAACACAGACACATTAAGCATGCACGCAAGGATGCTAAAATGAAGCTGCAGTGCCTTGTACCTGTCTTGACAATCAGCTGCCAAGAGAAGAAACTGACCCTGGTCTTAGATTTCTAGAAGAGATGATAGCAAAGACACACCAAATGCACAAGCTTCCACAGATGCAGACTAACAGGGAATACATATTTTACTTCTACGATTCCATGTTTTAAATCAAACTAACAAGAGAAACTACCCTGCAAAGTTAACAATGAAATTATAATTAAGCTTCCCTATGTCAGAGAGGATAACATAGATGGCACGTACTAAGTCCATGTGATCTGATGGAGTGCACCCACAAGTGATGAGGTCATTGGGAGGCAATTCTTAATTACCTTTGGAAGATCATGGTGATCGGGAGAGGTTTCTGAAGACTGGAAGAAATGTCATCTCCACCTTCAAGAAGGGCAAGGAAGAGGATGTGGGGAACTGCAGGCTGGTCACCCTCACCTCAATCCCTAGGAAGGTGATGGAGCAACTAATCATGGAAACCATTTCCAGGTACATGAAAGAACAGGTTGCCCAGAAAAACTGTGGAGTATTCACCACTGGAGATATTCAGAACTCAAGTGGACACTGTTTTGGGCAACATGCTCCAGCTGACCCTGTTTAAGCAGAAGGGTTGGACTAGAAGATCTCCAGAGGTCCCTTCCAATCTCAGCTATTCTATGGTTCTCAGAGGATAATGATCCATTTTTAACACTGTGAATGACAGATCTAAATGTGTTGAATTTTAAGATCTGAAGATCCTAACTCCTATGGAGCTTTAAATAAGAGCAGGAAAAGAAAACAAGGACTTACTAATCTGTCTCTGTCATTCTGCAAGGAGGACAGTGCCTTCTTAAGACTCTGCACTTCTGAAGGAACGCTTGAAGTGCTCCCTTCTGCTTGCTGCCTCTCTTCTTCAATCTTATGTGTTTTGCCCAGTTCATTCAGCAGACGGTCCCTGTCATCCTGTAGGCTTGCCATAGCCTTGGAGAAAGATTTGACTTGGTTGGAAGAACCTTCCAGTTCTGAAGACAAATGGAGAAGTTCATCATCTTTGGCTCTGAGCTTCTGATTAAGTTTCTCAATCTGGGCCATGAGACCTCTTTCATCAGCGGCTTTCTGCAGTTCTGTCAGCTCAGACTTCAGTGTGTCTCGGTCCCTGGCAGTAGAATTTTGCTCCTCTTGTAACTGAACTATCTTTTTCTGAAGATTCTGCACTAGACTTTGTTGTTTCTCCAAGTCTGCAGTGTATTTCTGTTTCAAAACTTGAAGTTCTTCATTGGCCTGGTCCCAACTATCCTGAAGAGAGCTCATGGACTTCCCAAAAGACTGGATTTGGGCTCTGAGATCTTTGTTTTCATCTGTGACTTCAAGAAATTTCTGCTCCATTTCCATCAGGTCCCGTGCCAACTCTGCTACTCTCTCCTCTGCTGTTTCTGTTTCATTCCTCATTATCCCTGCATCATGATGCAGGTATTTCAATTCCTTTTTAAGCCTGTCCTCTGCCTCTCCAACTCTCCTGGCTGCATCCCTTTGAACACATACTAGCTCCCCCTCAAGTTCCATTATCCTTTTCTGTGAAAGGGCAAGCTTATGATTCAGTTCTTGTGCCTCTTCCTCTCGGGCCTTCAGTTGTGCTTGACACTCCATGAAAGGACGCCCCTCACATAATGCTGTCATCTCACTCTGTACCTGGGACAGAGAGGATGTAAGGGTTTCAACCTCTTGAGACATACTGACTTTTTCCTCTCTCAAGACTTCCATGCACTTCCTGAGATTCTCCTGAGTATGCTCGGACTCCTTCAGCTGTGTTTCTATGATTGCCTTCTCCTTTTCCAGAGCTTGGATCCGCTGAAGCTGTGTTTTGAGAAGTTGTTTCTGTTGGGAGTCCTTTATTGAAATTACTTGGTTCAGGTCTTCTCTATACCGCACCAACTCTGCACTCAGCTTGGCATTCTCAGAGTTGAGGTCATCCACCTGACTATGAAAATTTCTGATTTCTTCCTTGAGCTTATTGTTTTCAGCAGCAGCCTCTTGAATTAGCTGGTCTTTTTCCAAGATTATAACAAGATGACGTTCCTCAAGTTGCTTGTAGTCTCTCAGTACACGATCTCTGTCATCTTGCAAAGATGACATAGACTTGGTGAAGGAGTCCAGTTGTGCCTTCTGCTGCTTAGTTTCTTCTCTAATTATCTTCATCTTTTCAGTGAGATGATCAAGTTTGTCAAGAAATTTGTTCTTCTCATTTTCCAAGGTTTTTTTATCTTCTACCTCCTTACTTATCCTATCCTCCAACAATGTCATCTCTTCAGAATGTTGCTGCCGTAATTCAGATAGAGCAGCTGTAACTGCTTCTTCCTTGGCAGACAGCAAACTAATAATCTTTTGATCTTTGGCACCAGTTTCTTCATGCAGCTTATTTGTTAAGTCCTTGGAAGCCTGCAGATCAACCTCAAGCTGTTCACAGCTGAATTTAAAATTCTGGATACTGATCTCTTGCTGCTTGACCATACTCTCCAGCTCTTTTCTGACCAATTCACTTCTGGTGAAGGAACTCTGCAAGTCAGCAAGCTGGTCTCTCAGGCTCTGGATTTCTGACTCCAGTTTCTGCTGTTCATTCAGAGACTCATTGCACAGTTTCTGAGACCCTTCTAGCTGAGTTAAAAGCTCCTTTTTTTCTGCCTGCAACATTTCACATGTCTTTTGATGATGATAAATCTCCTTCTTAGATTCAGATTCCCAGTCTTTCTTGTTGCATTCCAGCCTGAAAACAGAGAAGAGAAAGTCAGTCACAAATCAATGAAGTATCTATCTCAGTATCCAAAACCACATCAATATCTTTCGTTGATCATACTAATTTGGAAAAGCCACAAAATTAGTTTTACTGTAAGACAACTACCTGGAAATATCCAGATAATTAGCTTCCCTCAATTTAAAATTCAAAGTATTGGGCGCTCTGCTGGACCTCATACTCACCAACGACGGGCTTGTCGGGAATGTGAAGGTCGAAGGCAGCTTTGGCTGCGGTGACTATGAGACGGTGGAGTTAAGGATCCTGAGGGAAGGGAGGAGGGGGAAAAAGAAGCTCACAACTCTGGATTTCAGGAGAACTGACTTTGGCCTCTTCAAGGATCTGCTTGGAAGAGTCCTATGGGATAAGACTCTGGAGGAAAGAGGGGCCCAAGAAAGCTAGATGATATTCAAGGATCACCTCCTCCAGGCTCAAGAGCAGTCCATCCCAATGAATAGGAAGTCAGGCAAAAATGCCAGGAGGCCTGCGTGGCCAAACAGGGAGCGCCCAGCCAAGCACAAACACAAAAAAGAAGCTTACAGAGGCTGGAAGCAAGGACGAGTAACCTGGGAAGAACAGAGAGACACTGTCCAAGCATCCAGGGATGAAGTCAGGAAAGCTAAAGCCCAAAAGGAACTGAATCTGGCCAAGAACACCAAAAGGGCTTCTATAATTACATCAGCAATAAAAGGAGGACTAAGGAAAATGTGGGCCTGCTGCTGTATGAAACTGGGGACCAGGTTACACAGGGCAGGGTAAAGGCTGAAGTACTGAATGCCTTCTTTGCCTCAGTCTTTACCAGCAAGACTGCTCTTCAGGAATCCCAGGTCCCAGAGACCAGGTTGAAATGCTAGAGCAAGGAAGAGGATCAGATCATGTTAGGTTTAAGCAAACTGGATATTCGTAAGTCCATGGGCCCTAACGGGATATACCTATGAGTGCTGAGGGAGCTGGCAGATGTCATTGCAAGGGCACTCTCGATAAACCTTGATTGATCATGGTGACTGGAAGTGCCTGAAGAGTGGAGAAAAGCAAATGTCAGTCCTATCTTTAAAAAAGGGCAAAGAAGAAGACTCAGGGAACTACAGACTGGCCAGCTTCACCTCAAATCCTGGGAAGTTGATAGAGCAGCTAATCCTGGAAACCATTTCCAGGCACATGAGGGACAAGAAAATCATGAGGAACAGTTAGCATGGATTCACCAAGGGGAAGTCATGCTTGACTGACTTATAAGCTTCTACAATGAAATGACCAGCCTGGTAGATGAGGGGAGAGCAGTGGATATTTTCTACTTGGATTTCAGTAAGGCCTTTGGCACTGTCTCCTGTAAGATCCTCATAGACAAGCTGTTGGTGTATGGCCTGGATGGGCAGATAGTGAGGTGGGTTGAAAGTTGGCTGAATGGCTGGGCCCAGAGAGTTATGAGCAGTGGCACAAAGTCCAGTTGGAGGTCAGTAACTAGTGGTGTACCCCAGGAGTCAATACTGGGTCCAGTCTTATTTAACATCTTCATTAATGTGCTGGATGATGGGGCAGAGTATACATACCCTCAGCAAGTTTGCAGATGACACAAAACTGGTAGGAGTGGCTGATACTCCTTTTCTGGAGAAAAGGAGGCTGAGGGGAGACCTCATTGCTCTCTACAACTACCGGAAAGGAGCCTGCACTAAGGAGGATGTTGGTCTCTTTTTTCAGGTGACAAGTGATAGAACGTGAGGAAACAGTCTCAAGTTGTGCCAGGGGAGGTTGAGGTTGGATATCAGGAATAATTTATTCATGGAAAGGGTGGTTAGGTATTGGGACAGGCTGCCCACCGAAGTGGTGGAGTCGCCACCCCTGGAGGTATTTAAGAGATATATGGATGTGGCACCTAGAGAGATGGTTTAGTGGTGGACGTGGTAGTGTTAGGTTGACAGTTGAACTTGATGATCTTAAGGGTCTCTTCCAACCTAAATGATTCTATGATTCTGTAGTCACATTAGCAATGACAATAGTCCTCTCTAGAACATGCAGATACTATGCCCTTTTGATTCCCAGCTACAGCTTGTTTCATCTTCAGTCTTTTACAGGAGAAATTCATTTCCATGCACAGTGAGGCTCAGATTTTGTTTGTTATTTAAGGTGTGTATCATTCTATGATTCTATATGCCAAAGGGTCATGCTGCCATCCAGAGGGAACTGGACAGGCTGATGGAAACCTCATGAATTTCAACAAATAGAAGCATAAAGTCCTGAACCTGGGGAGGAACAACCCCAGGCACCAGAACATGCTGTGGGGCACCTAGCTGGAAAACAGCCTGGCAGAAAAGGATCTGGGAGTCCTAATGGACAACAGGTTGAACATAAACCAGTGATGTGCCCTTGCTGCAAAGAAGGTTAGTGGGCAATATTTGCATTAGGTAAAGTATTGCCAGCAAGTCAAGGGAGGGAATCTTGCCCCTTTACTCAACACTGAGGAGGCCACACCTCAAGTACTGGGTCCAGTTCTGGGCTGGCCAGTACAAGAGAGACATGGACATTCTGGAGAGAGTCTAAGGAAAGGCCTCAATGATGATGAAGCAACTGGAGCATCTCACCTATGAGGAAAGGCTGAGAGCTGGGACTGTTCAGCCTGGAGAAGAAGGTTCAGGGGGATCTCATCAATGTATATAAATATCTGGGTACAAAGAGGACAGAGCCAGCCTCCTTCCAGTGGTGCCCAGTGACAGGACGAGAGGCAATGGGTGCAAACTAGAACACCAGAGGTGCCATCTCAACATCAGGAAGCACTTTTTCTCTGTGTGGATGGCCTAGCATTGGCACAGGTTGCCCAGAGAGGCTGAATCCTCCTCCTCCTTGGAGATCTTCCAAGGCCATCTGGACATGGTCCTGGGTAAGCAGCTCTGTGTGACGCTGTTTGAACAGAGAGGCTGGACAAGATGACCTCCAGAGGTCCCTTCCAACCTCAGCATTCTGTGATTCTGTGAATATTTTTAAAAAAGGTTTCCAGTGACATAAATCTTTATGCCAATATTGAAAAAAATGGAGAAGGTTCCAGGTTGAGTGTTGTCACCTCCTTTTCATTAAAATACTCCTTTCTCTCACCTGGTTCAGCCAGGGGGGAAAAAAATTTAAAAAAAATCAGCGAAGTTGCTGTTCTCAGATGCTTGATATTCATTTCATTTTCCAGCATATAAAAACACAGCATTTTGATCACAAACTTTGTAGAACAACTTTCCTCATGAAGAGTTTGTTTTTTAATTTTGGAAATTAAAAGATATACATTTTGTTACATTTCTCTAGCTTCACCTTTCCCTCAAAATCTAATTGGGGATTAAACTGGAATTATGTATCCCAATGCTCCATTGACCTGCCAAGTTTAATCTCTAAAAGTAACAACTCTATGCAAAAGAATATTTCAAATTTCAGGCTAATAAAGACTCTAGATAGTACTCAGATGGTTACTGCCTGTTACAGGGAATAAATTTAACAGGAGTACTCTCATGATGAGAAGGGGGAATATTCTACAGTGTTAATCCCACTGTAAACTTGTGCATTCAGCAAATACATACTAACTGCCTACAGCCTAACTCCAAACCTCTTTTCTATCCAAATACAAGTGATTCAGGAGATAAACCTTATATTTATGGCCTTTTTAGGAAGACTAATTCTGCTCTCCATCTTAGGCATTCATTAATTTTGCCAACCATGTCACATTTAGCGTATTTATGTACTCATAATTCTTTCTTTCTGGTATGTTGCAAAAGGAAAAGGAAGTCCTTCCTCACCTCTGGCCGCTGCCTCTTAAAAGGAAGTACATTAAAACCAGCTTAACCATTGTCACCTTCTTTACCTGGATATATGAATCTGAAGCTCTTCCGCACATACAGTCATCTGCTTCATCTGGTCCTTTAGCATAACACAGGTTTCCTCTTTCGAACGTATTTCTTCCTCCTTCCTTTGAATAGTTTCCGTGAATTTCTTCTCCCATGTTTTGGATTCATGTATCACTCTATCCCTGTCATCCTGAAGGGAAGACATGCTCCTGGTGAAGGCTGCAAGCTGGGCTAGTGTTTTGTTTAGGCTGCCCTCCAATTCCTTGGCTTCTTGATCCTTTGTCATCAAGGAGTCTTGAATATCATGAATAGTTGTTTCCATACAGTCTTTCTCCCTCTGCAAAGCTGCCAGCTTTTCTTCCATGTTTTTAATTTCTTTTGAATGCTTGTTTTTCTCCTGTTCCAGTCTTCTCTCAAAGTCCTCATCTTTTTTCTTCATTTGAATTTGAATATTCTCTTTGTTTGCCTGTAACTCTTCTTTTACTTTGACACTCTCTGCTAGAACCCTTGCTGCCTCACTCTGAGTGTCATCCAGCACTACTCTGCAGAGAGCAAGCTCTGCTTGGACTTTCTTGGTGTCTTCAACTGCTTTTGCTGAAGTCTCTTTGGCTGCTGCTAAATCTTTCTGAGACTCACTCTGGACAAATTCCAGAGCTTTAACAGTTCTTTCTAAACTACTGATCTTTTCCTGGCTTTTAATACAGTCCTTCTGCAGCTGCTTAATTTCCTGCTGTTTCTGCTTCAGCAATTCCTGCAGCTCCTTTACATGTGTGCTACTGTCTCCCCTCCGAGTGCTTTTTAGCTTTTCTAAGTATTCCTTTTGCTTTTCTGAACTTGTTTTACTTTTCTCCTTTGCCATCTGACACTTCTCCTCCTCCAGTTCATGCATCATTCTCTGCAAACTCTGAAGCTCCTGTTTCAGTTGCTCATTTTCGATTTGGAGGTCTGTTGCATCTTGCTGATAATTTCCAATACTCCCATTAAGTTCTGCCAACTGATTCATGAGCCTTTCTTCCAAATCATCCTTCTCAGCCTCTAGAGTTTCCTTCAGTTCTGTCATCCTGCTGAGGTCTTCTTTGGCGTTTTGGACCATTTGCTCCATCTTTGCTACTGTCTCCTGGAGAACATTCAATTCATGGACTTTCACTTCCATTTGGGTCTCTAAAGCTCTTTTCTCACCTGCTAAAGTCTCAACACGCATGTGGATGTCATCCAGCTGTTGCTCTGAAGCCCTCCTATTATCTTCTAGTTCTGTGATTCGCTCTGTGAGCTCAGCTATCTTTTGTATGTAAGTATTAAGATCTTCAGATGGGCTACTACCTTCAAAAACTTTTTGTTCTAGCTCTGCGTTAGGAGACGTTGGTCTAAAACTTAAGTCCACTTGATTTTCAGTCCTTTCCATTGGTGGTGGTGTGGCAACTGCCTGATTTGTTTCCTCCCCTGTTGTCTTCCGGGCAACATACTTGTCTAACACTTCTCTGCTTTCCTTCAGTTTGGATTCTGTTAACTGCAAGTGATGCTTCAAGTCTGTGATCTCTTGAGTAAGAGACTCCTTTTCAGCCACTACTGTCTTAAGCTGAGTAGAAAGAGACTGATAATCCCTCCTAGAGCTCTCCAGATCTTCTTTCAGGCTAGTATTTGCAAAGAAAGCTACATCTCCAGTCCTGTGCAGATCCCCATCTGTAGAATGCATCTCTGCTCTAAGCTTCTCATTCTCCTCCTCAAGTTCCAGGATCTTTTGCTGCTTTGATTTTGCAAATTTCCTCATTTTCTCCTTCATTCCATCAATCTCCTGCCCAGCTTCCTGCAGCTGCTTATCTGTTTCTTCTTTTCTTGCTTCAGTGCTTTTCAGCTTAATGAAAATTTCCTGCTTTTCCTGCCTAACAGTTTCCAAAACATGCTGAATCCGCTCAGCCTCATTACTCACATTCTCATATGACTGCAGGAGAGTTTCATATTCTCTCTGAAGCTCCCTGTATTTCTCATGCCACTCGGAACTCTCAACAGCTTGAAAGCATTTCAAGGATTCCATCTCCTTCTCCTGCTTCTCTTTCTCTAGAACAACTCTGTCTAGAGTCAATTTCAGGTTTTTACAGCATCCATCAAGATTCTGATTTTCTCTAACTACCTTATCAACTTCTGCAGTAAGTTTTTCTCGCTCTTCAGTGAGACTCGCTAACTTTTCTGTTAAAGTATCTGTTTCTTTAACATGGCCACATATTTGGCTTTCCATATTTGTCAGCTTGACATTAAGATTCTCAATAGTAGTTTTAGCATTTGCCAGTTCGTCTTTCAGAGATTTGCTTTCCTTTAATGCCTCTTTTCTAGAGATAAGTGCAGCTTGCAACTTTCTCTGCATTTGATTCTTCTGTTTAGCTGCTTCTGCATCATCATCTTGCTTGTGCTGCATTTCAAGCAGCTCAGTTTGCAGTCGTTTGCTTTGTTCCTCATGTACCCGAGCTTGAGTTTCAAACTGACTACAGAGTCTCTTGACTGAATCTTCTTTTTCCAGCAACTGTGCCTGTGCATTAATGAGAGCTTCACTTTTCTCCCTTAACTGCAAGTTAAGGAATTCAATTTCTTCACCCTTTTGATGCATAAGTGTTTTCAGGTCTTCCAGTCTGCCTTTTCTAGATACTTTTACTTGACTTCCCTCCAATTCTATCTGAAGTCTTGCTGCCTTAGCTTCAGCTTGGTCAGAGGTTCTAGTCAGCCCTCCCGTCTCTGGAAACAACTGTGCTATGCACTCTTGCAAATGAAATACTAATTCTGATTTGCAAGCAAGTTCACTTTCCATATGGCTGACTTTGTGTTCCAATTCCTCTTTCTCCATATGCAATTTCTCAAGTTTTATCTTAAACTCTTCCCCAGAAACATCTTCAACTTGTGTAAGTTCACAGTTTGTAGTATTCTCTGCTTCCAAGCACGAAGAATCCAACCAACCTTGATTCCCAGGAACACTTTCTGTTGACCCTCTCTGTTCTTGGAGTTGTCTGAGCTGAGCTTGGATGCTTTCCTTCTCTTTGCTTTGCATATCAAATTGTTCTTGTAGGATGTTGTAATCATCTTTCTGCTGCTTAAGCTGTTCTCTGTGATGCCTGTCTTTTTCTTGAGCCTTCTTTATAGTGTCTTTACGAGATATCAGGGCTTCCTGAAGTTTTTTTTGAAGTTGTTCTTTTTCTTGTTCAAGAGCTGAAATCCTCTCTTTCAGAGCAGACCTCTGGTTTTCTTTGAGATTTGTAGCTGCTGAACTATTTTTTTCATTTTCTTCATAATTTTTGGGGCTTTTATTGGTTTCAGTTAGTTCATCAGCAATTGTCTGACTTTCCATGATTTGAACTTTAATTGAATCAGTGTTTGTCTGACCTTGCAAGCTTTGCTTCATTTCCTCAGTCACTGCCTGTAACTGTGCTTCAGTAGTTTCTTTATCCAGCAAGCCCTTCTGAATGCTCTGCATCTCAGATTCCTTTTCAGAAAACAGTTGAATTAGATACCCCTCCCTGGGTTGGCTTTCAAGATTCACTTCTTTGCTTATCCTACTTGTCATATTTTCTTCCCCTTCACCTTCTTGAGCCACTGAGGTTTCTGATTCAGGCTCTCTTCTCAAGTGTACTAATTCGTTCTCCAATTTGCTAACCTTCCTCAGGAGCTCCTTCCTACTAACAAGAGCTGCTTGCAGCTTTCGTTTTACTTGCTCATTTTCTTTTTTCAGAAGTTCAAGTTCACTTACTAATATCTCACTTTCCTTACGTGCTGCTTCTGTCTCATACTGCTGCTCAGATGACTCACAGTTCAGGTATGTATCTTTTGCTTCTGTGTTTTGGTCTTTTTCCTCCTCGGCTTTTAACAAGAGACATGTTTTCTCTTTGAGATTCTTTAGCTCAGTTTCTAAAGAAAATTTCTCTTCATTCAGCAGTACCATTTTCTCAGACATGCTGACACTGATCTCTGTTATCTGTTGTTCTTTCTCTAGCAAGGTTTGTTGCAGGCTCTCTATACATCTGGTGTGTTTGGCAACAAGCTGTTCTAAGCTTGCTGCTTCGAGGCCTTTTGAGGCTAAGCTTTGGGAAAGCTCTTTTATCTCAGATGTGTTTGTCCTCAGAAGTTGCTCCAGATGTGATACTTCACATTCCTTCTTCTGGATCTGGCTTCTCATATCTTTTAGCTGCATGTCCTGATCAGAAAGCTGAAGTTGTGCTTCATCCAAGTCTTTTTGCAAAGCTTCAATTTTTATCTCCTTGGATTTAAATTCATTTTTAAGGCTTTGGATTTGTTCTCTCAGAAGACTGCTCTGACTGTCTGACAGTCTCTGCTTTTCTGAAAGAGCTAGATTTTCCTCAAGTTGCTTCACTTGCTCCTTCAGTTCTGTTATGGTAGAAAGGTCCTTCATCTGACAAAGGAGCTTATCTCTTTCTTCAGCCAAAACACAAAAAGCACTGTCAGAATCCCCTATCTTTTTTCTGTATTCCTCAGCCAACTGGTTTAGCCTATTTATTTCTGCACCTTTTTCTCCCAGATCTTTCTTATAGGATTCTTCTGATTGCTGCAGAATTATTTGCAGCTCTGTAATTTGGTTTTGCAGCTTTATCAGCTCTTGAGATTGAGAGGTGCCAGACTCTGGAACTGCTGTAGAGACTCCATGTGTTGCTTCCATTTCCCCTCTGCCATGAACAGTGCTCCCCTGGGGCACCTCTTGAAGACTGGTTTTGTTTTCCTGAAGTGCACTAATTCGCTGTATTTCTGTTTCCCTCAGTAATGAGATATTGCTCAACTCATTTTGTGCATCTGAAGCCTTTTGCTCTTCCCTCTCAAGAAGCCATATCTGGGAATTATCTTCCAGCTGGTTAGCTTCTTCTCCTGTTTGGTTAACTGTAGAAGCTTGGCTGTTTGGGTCCTTGAGCTGCCCTTTCAGAAATGCTATTTCTTCTTGGGCTTCTTTCAGTTCCAGCAGCAAAACTGACAGCTCTTTCTGTTTCTCTGCAGCAAGATATTCTAGAGTTCCAGACAGACAGTTTTCCTCAGTAAACTGCTCACTTCCCTTAGGAAAGCCATCTGTTCTTGCCTAAAACACAATAAAAGGTTTCAATTTTCCTTTGAATCCTGTCAAAGGGGCACTTTTCATTGTCCCCAAAGTATCTGCTTTCCATATTTTTTGGTTTAAAGTTACCCTTTCTTGTGCTAGCAGTTGCAATAAATAATAGCCTTATTGACAACAGGAGGAGTCCTCAGGTCATTTCAGTTCCTGAAGTTGCAGCATGAAAGACTCTGGCTTTAGGATTAGACCACAAATGCAACTTCCAGTTCCCTTATTTCCCATTGTCTCTTGATTCTGTATGCCTGATTCTGTATATATGTATGTAGTATGATTCTGAAATGTCTCAGTTCTCCTGTGATTCTCAGAAGTATTCCACTAGATTTATCCAGCCACATATCCAGACTACAGATACTGGCATCATATCCACAGTCTCTAAACGAGCAGGTTTTGTTCCCTATTCTACCTGTCCATTTAACATGGCTAAAAAAACAATGTAGAAACCCATATTCCAGTATGTATCCATTTCCAAAGTGAGAACACTAAACAAAACATCTGGTCTAAAGTGCCTGTCTTTCTCTAAATATTAATCTTAAGGTTTCCTCCCACCCCCCAAAAAAGATAATGAGATAAAAGCAGTCACAAATCCTTGCCAGAAAGCATGGATCACCAGTCCACAAATAAGTCAGTATCTTGTGTTGCAATAGCTGTCCATTCTGCCAGGTTAGAGGGCAGAAGCAATTTGAGGAACCATTAAAGAACAGCTATCTGTTAAAGCTTACTGCGGTGTTGCAACAACCACTTTATGTTATGGGATGTTAAAAAAAAAAAATAATAAACCTTTATTCATTGAGGTTTTTTAAATAAATTAAAATTACCATATCCATGGATGCATACAATATTGAGAAGTAAAAAGTAAAATTTTTACCTCAGGTAGCACCGAAGTATCATCAAAAGGCTTTTGCACTTCAGAATTCATCATCTCTCCTGACACACCTAGTGACAAAACGTACGCATCACCATAAGTAAATGAGTTGCACATGAATTCAGTAGATAACTCGAGAGACTGTATGTGGGACTGGAGGTTCTCCAATTTCCAAGGTAGGAAAGAAAAAAGGTCAAGAGTTTGAGCCTATGCACTGGGTCCAGACATCCCCAGGCTCTGCAGATGCAAAAACTCCCGCCTTTACTACACGCTGGCATCACCTAAGTCTGCATTATATCTAACCTCTACAGAAGTATGAAGAGACAAAAAGACAAGTGAACTAGTACACTTACACCCTTCCAAAAAAACAGGATTGTGAATCCTGTAGTTCCACTCCTTTGAGAAAATAACTTTTTTTTTTCTAAAAGCTAACAGCTCTGTCACACTGCTAGAACTAAAAAAAAAATTTTTTTAAGTCTGAAACCTCATTTTCTGTTTTCTTGTTTGTTTGGCGTTGGTTGTTTTTGTTTTTGCTGTTGTTGTTTTTAATAAAGAANTTTTGTACATATTTATGGTAATAGAATAAGTGTTTAAGCAATTAAGCAAATGATAATTTCTTCATGCAGTGCAAGAAGGTAGGGATATGAGTATTTAAATACAGTATTCCTAATTTTTAGAAGCCTTACTCTGCAGCCACCTAGGTAACAGGTTGGTTTGTTTTGTTTTGTTTTTTTTAATAATTTAGCGGCAAGGTGGGGAGAGGCACTAGCAATACCAGAGACAAAAAAAGGTTATTAGCTTGCAGACAGGAACCCAATCCTTCATCTTACCTTAAGTCTCTTCTGTGTATTACACTTCAGTCTCTACATCTACAAACAGTCTCCTTCAAAACCTTCTCCCTTTCTCATCTTAGGGACTACTTCTTTCTTCTCTTCTGATGTATTCTCTCCTGCCTGCATTAGTATTTTCTCTTCTACTTCCTGTGTATCTTTTCCATCTTCTGTACATCTTTAGATTCTGACCTCAAAGCTCCTCTTACCAAATCACCTTGGATTCTTCCGTGACAATTCTCAAATTTCCATCATTTTGAGGTTAACATAATTTATTCTATGTCCTTACCTCTCAACATAGAAGAGCAGTCTACATAAGAGGCTGGATCTTCCAGAGTCTGCAAGTCTTGCATTTTCACCTCAGATCCAGCATTCTTATTCTATTTGTGGAAGAAAACATAGTTTTGCGCCACGATCTTTGCAATAGAAGACAGCTATCTTATCTTAGGTACTGCTATTCTACCAAGCTTTCAGTAAAAACTGTCAGACCCTATTTTAGACCCAACTCCAATGCCTAACAGAAATAAAATAAAAAAAGATAGATAAGTTAGGATGCTAAGCAAGAGACTAAGATATATCTCAGCAGCTTAGGGGATCAGATTTGATTTAGGATATGAGTTCACGATACTAATGAATGCAATTAACTTCCTTCCCACTTTGCTTCCTCTTCCATCTTCACCACTTCAAAGCAACTGACTGTAGATTCATAACTTTTCACTGAACCACCCAAGCAGAGAAGGTGAGAAGTCACATGTTTGTCACTGTACGCTTTACTGTTAGAGCACATAAAAAACATGCAGTCTCCCAAGGAAAATTACACTAGGCTCCATCACATAATAGATTCTTCTTGGGTAGTTCGTTCATTTAACTGCTATACATCTCCTGCTTCTGTCATACAGGAAAGAACCTGACTGCTGAAGAAGACGGAGCATACTGGTAAGAGAGAGATTTTGCTGTTTCACAGACACAAACTCTTTTTGCCCACACAAAGATGTGGAATAAAACTCAGGAAATTGGTTAGTTTGCTGTTGACATTCATAAAAGAATTAAGACTTATAAGTTAAGTTGCACTTAAAGTGAATTGCAATATTCCAGATAGTTCCCAACATACATTGCCTCTCACCACAACAAAACCAGCACTGTTAGTACTACCTCTGTGGGAAAAGGTTTGAACTAGAGTACAAAGGGACTATGAGTCAGAACTAAGTAGAAATATTGGGTTTGGCTGGGATAGAGTTAATTTTCTTCATAGTAGCTCGTATGGTGCTATGATTTGGATTTGTGATGAAAACAGTGTTGATAATACACCAACGTTTTAGTTGTTGCTGAGCAGTGCTTAGACAGTGTCATGGCCTTTTCTGTTTCTCACAATGCCCTGCCAGTGTGTAGGCTGGGAATGCACAAGAAGCTGGGAGAAGACACAGCCAGGATAGCTGCCCCCAACTGACCAATGCAGTATTCCATATCATACTATGTTGTGCTCAGCAATCAAAGCTGGAGGAAAGAAAGTGAGGACATTTGGAATTATGGCATTTGTTTTCCAAAGTAACTGTTATGCATGATGAAGCCCTGCTTTCCTGGAAATGGCTGGACATCTACCTGCCAATGGGAAGTAGTGAATGAATTCCTTATTTTGCTTTGCTTGTGCACACAGCTTTTGCTTTACTTATTAAACTGTCTTTATCTCAGCCCTGGAGTTCTCGCATTTTCACCCTTCTGATTCTCTTCCCCATCCCACTAGGAGAGAGTGAGCAAGCGGCTGTGTGGTGCTTAGCTGCCTACTGGCATTAACCCACAACACTCTAGTAAAATGTCTTTAAAAAAAACCCTAGTCCTCTTCAAAAACAAGTGAAAAAAAAAAAAAAACCCAACAATTGAAAGACTGAAAACAAAAAGAAGCGAATAGAATTAACATTTTCTGTAACTATCGAGAATGTAAGTACAGGAAGCACTAACAGGTTACCCAGTCATACAGAGTGTTCTCCAGCCCAAAGTTCTAGAGTACTTTTGCCTTCGTAAGCAGCACACACTGAAATGGAATGTATGAGATGGATCAAAATAATTTGTGTACATGACCAAAACCCCTGTATTGGATTTGGATTCACATATATCTTGGCCTAAAGTAATGGGGTCAGGAGCATAAGTGGCAGCATACAGCTGTCCAAATGTGAACACTACATAAAAGCTATTTATATAGACATATATATATATATATACACACAAATATAAAAGTAAGGCATTGAAATGGACACTTCCAGAGCTGGATTTATCAACTGATTTTAAACATCCACCTGCGTCAAGGTGAATCATATGCTAAAGCACCTGTTCCCTCCACTGCCTATGAAGTTGCTCTAGAAAATAGCTCAAAGGCTTATATCTGCCCTTGAAAAGACCATGCACATGCATGTGTTTATGCGTGTATGTACCTGTTGATCCACTAGCTTAGACCTCAACAACAGGCAGTTGGAATGCAAGGCTCTGAAGTCAAGCAGGATGAACTGACTCAGAATGCATGAGTCCCAAATGTAAACTTTTGCCCTAATTACTTCACAGTAATAAAAACTTAAAGAATCTGTCTCTGGCATATTCACATGTAACACCTTCCATCCCCATTTTTAAATCAATAGCCAATAAAAAAGTCAATAAATATGAAGCTTGATCTTTTACTATACAGTTACTGGAGAAACAGAGAGGCTGGAGACTTTATACTACCAACTCTCTCTCTCTCTCTCTCTATTGGAGAGGATTGTATTAGATAAAACACAGCATCATCTTCTTCCCCCTGCTGGCAGACTGGAACAGAGTGGAGTAGCCTGGGAAGAGCCCAGACATTGGTCTAAGCTGACAAACAATTCCACAAGTTTTTAGTACAGATATACAGAGGCCGCCATCTCCATCACCATGCTGACTGAGTATAAAGCAAAGCAGAAGGTATCCAATCCTGCACTCTTCTCACCAATAGATTGCCTGCAATTGTACCTGAAGCTGTTCACAGTGGAAGAGTATAAGGATATAGTCTAGTCTCCTGTTCGACAAAGAGTACTCAGCTTCTTCCAAGTCAGACTGCCAGATCTCTATCACGGCTGTGGGGATAGGTAGGGTTTGAAAGGCATCCTGTGACAGCTGAGCCTTTGGAATTGTATTTCCTGAGACTTCCCTCAGTTTAGCCCATGATTTTGCTGAAGAACTAAGAGGCAGAAAATAGCAAGAATATGGATTTGATGGATGAAAGACACAAGAATCTGACACAGACAGCAAAGGGAAATACAGTCTGATAAGAACACAGGACAAGCAGCATTTAGGAGCTATTTCTGTCTTTCGCCATTAATCCAGTTAGTAACAACCTTCCAAAGAGGATTGTTAAAAAAGGCCATAACAGCTTAGCTGTTTTAAGGCCAGTCCTTGACCTGTTTTAGTTTTGGCTTATTTCAGCTGCTTAATCATTACCTCCTTTGAATTTTCTGCAATCATCGCAGCTTCCTGCTGAGGCTCCTGAAGAACAAGTTGCAAGTGTGATATCTCTGAAACAATCAAAAACATATACATGTGAAACATTTTCTCTTGAAATGAAAACTCTCATTTAGAGAGTGACACGATATTCTTCCAGGAACTTTAGAGAACAGGACATTTGGCTTTAAGCAACACTTATGTAGTGAAAACATATAACACTGTCATTGGATAATGTGTTTGTTACTTTTTTCCCTGAAAGAAGCAAACCACCACCAAAACAAAATTATGATTTTAAGCACATTTTAGAAAAGAAAAAATATTGTTCTTTTCCCTTTCTCCTCCCCCTGGGGAGGGGAAATGGAGAGGGACTTTATGATCTCTTTTCCCTGGTAACTAATGATAGGATGTGTGGGAATGGCACAAAGCTGCATCAAGGGAGGTTCAGACTAGATATCTGGAAAAATTTCTTTACCATTAGCGTGGTCAAACAATGGAACAGGCTTCCTAGCAAGGTAGTTGATGTCTAATGCCTGTCAATGCTCAAGAGGCATTTGGATAACTCCCTTAATAATATGCTTTAACTTTTGGCTAGTCCTGAAGAGGCCAGGCAGTTGGACTTGATGATCTTTGTTGGCCCCTTCCAACTGAACTATTCTATTCTATTGTTATTTAGATTGAAATTAAAGGACAGGTGATAGAGCTTCAAATTAAAAAAAAACATTCTTATAAAGGACGGGAAAGAAAGAACTATTGTTGCAGAAAGCTTCAAATTTCATTACGATAAAAATGAAAAGAGAAATTGTCAAAACTGGGGAAGAATAAAACACTGAAGGGCCATTATCCAAGTCAAGAATGGCACAAGAATTCAGCTGCTGTTTGACTGAGGATATTTTTACACTTGTATTTCTGAAAACTGGCATATAAACACCATTTATGACAGGTTTGTCACTATACTGTATATGATGAAATGACTGGCTTGGTAGATAAAGGGAGAGCAGTGAGTATTGTCTACATGGACTTCAGTAAGGCTTTTGCCACAGTCTCACATAAAATCTTCACAGACAAGCTGTTGAGGTATGGGTTGGATAGCCAGACATTGAGGTGGGTTGAGGACTGGCATAATGGTTGAGTGCACATGGTGGTAATCAGTGGTGCAAAGTCTAGCCAGAGGCCAGTAACTAGTGGTGTGCCCCAGGGATCAATACTGGATCCAGTCCTATTCAACATCTTTATTAATGATCTGAATAATGGGGTAGAGTGTACCCTCAGCAAGTTTGTAGATGATACACCAGAGGGTCATGCTGCCATCCAGAGTGACCTCAACAAGTTTGAGACATGAACTGACAGGAACCAGTTCAGCAAGGTGAAGTGCAAAGTCCTGCNTCCAACCCTCCTGTCACGGACAATGATATCTTGCACTAGATTACATTGCTCAAAGCCCCATCCAACCTGACTTTGAACACTTCCAATGACCGGGCATCCACAACTTTTCTGACCAACTTGTTCCATTGCATCACAGCCCTCATCATGAAACATTTCTTCCTTATATCNACACAAAACATTCTGATACTCAAAAGCAAAAGAAAGGCAAAAACATGTCCTGTACCCCATAGAATCATAGAATGGTTTGGGTTGGAAGGCACCTTTAAGGATCATCTAGTCCAACCCTCCTGTCACGGGCAAGGATATCTTTCACTAGATTACATTGCTCAAAGCCCCATCCAACCTGACTTTGAACACTTCCAATGACCGGGCATCCACAACTTTTCTGACCAACTTGTTCCATTGCATCACAGCCCTCATCATGAAACATTTCTTCCTTATATCCAATCTAAATCTACCCTCTTTCAGATTAAAACCTTTGCCCCTCATCCTGTCATTACAGGCCCTAGTAAAAAGTCTTTCTTATAAGCCCCCTTTATAAATTCCAAGGCTGCAACAAGGTCTCCATAGAGGCTTCTGCTCATCTCCAGGCTGAACAACCCCAATTTTATCAACCTTTCTTCATAGGAGAGGTGTTCCAGCCCTCTGATCATTTTCACGACCCTCCTCTGGACCTAATCTAACAGGTCCATGTCTTTCTTGTACTGAGGATCCCAGAGCACATTACAGCACTCCAGATGAGGTCTCACAAGAATAGAGTGGAAGGGGAGAATCATCTCCCTCANAATTCAAAGGCTGCAACAAGGTCTCCATAGAGGCTTCTGCTCATCTCCAGGCTGAACAACCCCAATTTTATCAACCTTTCTTCATAGGAGAGGTGTTCCAGCCCTCTGATCATTTTCACGACCCTCCTCTGGACCTAATCTAACAGGTCCATGTCTTTCTTGTACTGAGGATCCCAGAGCACATTACAGCACTCCAGATGAGGTCTCACAAGAATAGAGTGGAAGGGGAGAATCATCTCCCTCAACCTACTGGCCACACTTCTTTTTACACAGCCCAGGGTAAAATTGGCTTTCTGATCTACAAGCACATGTTGCCAACTCATATCCAATTTTTCATCCACCTGTATCCCCAAGTCCTTCTTTGCAGGGCTACTCTCAATCAATTCACCATCCAGTCTGTACTGATGTCGGGGACTGCCCTGATCCAGGTGCAGGACATTGCACTTGGCTTTGTTGAACTTCATGAGGTTTATATAGGCCCAATCATCAGACCTGTCAAGTTCCCTCTGGATGGCATCCCTTCTCACTAGTGTATCAAACGCACCACTCCACTTGGTGTCATCAGCAAATCTATTGAGGTTGCACTCATTCCTAATATCTTCATTAATGACGTTGATAGTAAATTGTATTGGTCCTAGTACACACCCTTGAGGGACACCACCTGTTACTGGTTACCATTTGGTCATTGAGTCATTGACTGTAACTCCTTGGATGCAGTCATCCAGCTAATTCCTTAACCATCTAACAGCCATCCATCAAAACCATATCTCCCCAGTTTTGAAGCAAGATGTTGTGGGGGACTGGATCAAAGGCCTTCCAAAAGTCTAGGTACATGACTACATGACATCAGTTGCTCGTCCCTTGTTCACCGATGCAGTGATCAGTTATGGAAATTGGGGGCCACAATGACTGGAGAAATACAAATGTTGTATCCAACTTCAAAAAAAGACCAAAAAGATGATCTGGAAAACTGCAAATTGGTATGCCTTACTTTGGTATCTTGGAAAAATCACGAAGTGAGTTCTCTTGAAGTACGTTACCAGGCACATGGAAGAGGAGGCGGTGACTGAGAAATAGTCAGCACGGATTTACCAAGGGCAAGTTGTACTTAGACTACTTGATTGCATTCTATGCGTTTGTTTACAAAGAGAGAGAGCAGGGAATGTCATTTACCTTGACTTTAGCAAGGCTTTTGCCAGTATCTCACGCAATACTCTTGTATCCAAGATAAGAGATGGTCTGGACATAAGGACAACTAAATGCATAAAAAAAACTGGTTGTATGATCAGGCTCAGAGAACAGTGGTGGATGGGTCATACTCTATCTGGAAGATGGTAACAAGTGGAGCACCACAGAGGTCTATCCTGTGTCCTTTCCCGTTTAACATTTTTATCTATGACCTGAAGGTGGCAGAGTGCACATTCAAGTTTGGAGAACACACCACACTGGGGGGAAACCAGCTGATACCCTCAAGGGCTGGGCTGCCACTTATAGCAACCAAGACAGGCTAGAGGAATGGGGCAAAAGAAACCTCATGAAATTCAAGAAGAACAAATGCAAAGTCTTCCCCCTGGTAGTACAGGCTGGGAACTAGCTCTGCGGGAAAGGATCAAGAAAATCTGATGGATAGTAGACTAAACATCAGCCAGCAGTGTGCCTGGCAGTACACAAGCCCAATGGCATTCTGGGCTATATGACCAGCAGTCTAGCCAGCAGATAAAAAGATATTATCCTCCTCTACTTTGCACTCATTAGACTGCATTTCAAGTACTGCATTCAGTTTTGTGTTGCCAATATAGGAAACACATCAATAAACTAAAGCAAGCTCAGCAGAAGACTACAAAGATGGTCATTTGGCTGGAGCACTTGCCATGTGAGGAGAGACTGATGGAACAGGGCTTATTTAGCCTGGAGAAGAGAAGGCTTTGGAGACACTTAAAAGCAGCCTTCTAACACCTGTGAAGAGGTTATTGAGAAGACAGAGACAGTTTTTTTTTTTTACAGTGGTGCAAGGTAGGAGGATGTAAGACAACAGGCATATACTGAAACAAAATAAGTTCTAACTGGATATCATAAAAACCTTTTCTGACATGAGGACAGTCAAGTGTCAAAACAGGCTGCCCAGGGAGGTTGTACAGTCACCAATCTGGAAGTTTTCAAGACCTGACTAGACAAAGGCCTGAGCAACCTGATCTGATGTCATAGCTGACCCTGCTTTAAGCGGGAAGCTTGACTACAATCTGCCTGGGATAGCTTCCAACATAAATTATGCTGTGATTCTATGATTCATCTTAGCTCTAGCTAATTTTATTAGAGATGCTGCCTGAACCCTTTAGTATAAAAGCCGCTAAATCCTACTTTTAACCACTAGAAAGAATTAGATAGTATTTCTGAAGATCTTGTCAACAAAAGCATAATGAACCAGTAACTATGGGAATGCTTATTATCTAAAAATAGGTAAGAAGAAGGATAATTATACCATCTTCAGCCTTCTGTCTTTCCAGGTTTTCTGTGGATAGTAGTAAAGTCCCATTCCCATCTTCCTGCTCTATCATTTTTTCCTTTGAAGTTGTCTCATCCTGTTTAAACACAGGACGGAGGAGAGAAAGGTAAGTTTGCATACAGTTTTTACAGAAGCATTAGTCTTTGATCTTTTAGTTAACCTTTTAACATATCAGTTGGCAACTTCTGAATTACTCAGATTGCCTCCTGTTTTTGCCCAGGCTCCTATACTCATAACATGTATATCCATGAGCTGAGAGAACCCAAAAGAACTAGTCCAAAGC
This sequence comes from Chauna torquata, assembly GCA_013399475.1. Classification (NCBI taxonomy): domain Eukaryota; kingdom Metazoa; phylum Chordata; class Aves; order Anseriformes; family Anhimidae; genus Chauna; species Chauna torquata. The sequence continues at coordinate 61,250 of VXAL01012000.1, forward strand.
AACACCATGTGAAAAAGAAATTCTAAACATTTCATTCTGTTTCAGTTCCTCAACATATGGTAGAATTTTAGGAGACTTATGAAAAGACCATACCTGTTTCTTCAATTCAGAGACCTCCACCACAGACTGGGATTTCAGCTTGTTTTGGCAGCAGACAAATTCTTCAGATTTCTGTATAAGTTCATCTAAAGAAGGGGGGAAAAAAAGGGAGTTAAGGTGTACTTTCTTTGCCAGAATATACCCAGTTTACATGTATGCACAATAGTACAAGAAATGCCTTATATCCCAGTCACTGCTCCAGTTTCAGAAACTAAAGTAGCTGAAAGAAAATCAATTTGAAATTTAAGTAAAATCAGTATTATTAGTTCTAATTCAATATAAGCCTACATATTGGTTGTTTATTTAACGTTTCAGTAGAAGAATCTGAAAGACTTTGAAGAATGTGGCAGATCTAAAAAGAACATGCACAAGTCTAAGGAAGAAAAAGAAATCCAACAAATTATCAAAATTTATTAAAAATATATATCTGTCTCAAGAAATTCACAAGCCTCAAAAGATTACAGGCTGTGACAGCACACAAAAAAAGCACAAAAATGCTGCCTTTTTCAAATGATATCTGAGAATTTGTGGAAGTCTGGTGAAGTTCCCAGTGACTGGAAAAGGGGAAATATAAACCCCATTTTTAAAAAAGGGAAAAAAAGGAAGACCTGGGGAACTACAGGCCAGCCAGTCTCACCTCTGTGCCCAGCAAAATCATGGAGCTGATCCACCTGGAAACTATGCTAAGGCACATGGACATCAGAGAGGTAACTGGTGACAGACAGCATGGTTTCACTAAGGGCAAATTGTGCCTGACAAATCTGGTGGCCTTCTGCGATCGGGTTACGGCACAGGTCAATAAGGGAACAGCAACTGACGTCACTGGAGTTGTGCAACGCATATGATACTGTCCTGCACAACATTCTTGTCTCTAAAATGAAGAGACATGGATTTGATAGACAGACCACTCGGTGAGTAATGAATTGGCTGGATGGTCGCAGTCAAAGAGTTGCGGTCAATGGCTTGATGTCCAGATGGAAACCAGTGATGAGTGGTGTCCCTCAGCGGTCTGTGTTGGGACCAGTATTATTTAACATCTTTGTTGGTGACACGGATGGTGGGATTGAGTGCACCCTCAGCAAGTTTGCTGGCGACACCAAGCTGAGCGGTGCGGTTGACACACTAGAGGGAAGGGATGCCATCGAGAGGGACCTTGACAGGCTTGAGAGGTGGGCCTGTGCGAACCTCATGAAGTTCAACAAGGCCAAGTGCAAGGTCCTGCACCTCGGTCAGGACAATCCCAGACATGAATACAGGCTGGGTGATGAGTGGGTTGAGAGCAGCCCTGCTGAGAAGGGCTTAGGGGTATTGGTGGATGAAAAACTGGACACAAGCTGGCAATGTGCGCTTGCAGCCAGCCCAGAAAGCCAACCGTATCCTGGGCTGCATCAAAAGAAGAGTAGCTACCAGGTCGAAGGAGGTGATTCTTCCTCCTCTACTCTTCTCTCGTGAGACCCCACTCCGAGTACTACATTCAGCTCTGGAGCCCCCAACATAAGAAAGACATGGACCTGTTGCAGCAGGTCCAGAGGAGGTCTTCAAAGATGATCAGAGGGCCAGAGCACCTCTCCTATGAAGACAGGCTGAGAGAGTTGGGGTTGTTTAGCCTAGATAAGAAAAGGCTCAGGGGAGACTTTATAGTGGCCTTCCAGTACTTAAAGGGGGCCTACAGGAAAGATGGGGAGGGACTCTTTATCAGGGAGTGTAGTGATAGGACAAGGCGTGATGGTTTTAAACTAAAAAAACGGTAGGTTTAAATTAGATATTAGGAAGAAATTCTTCACTATGAGGGTGGTGAGGCACTGGAACAGGTAGCCCAGAGAAGTTGTTGATGCCCCATCCCTGGAAGTGTTCAAGGCCAGGCTGGATGGGACTTTGAGCAACCTGATCTTGTGGAACGTGTCCCTGCCCATGGCAGGGGGGTTGGAACTAGATGATCTTTAAGGTCCCTTCCAACCCAAACCATTCTATAATTCTGCATTTACACTCCTTCTCCTGCAACTGGCTTTGGTCACTGCCAAAAACAGAAAGCCAGGATTGCACTAGAGAGACCTTCAGTTTGATACAGTACAACCACTACTATGTTCCTATGTAATTAGGAATTGTTATACCAATATTCTCTTATGAGCTGTCACAAATACAAAGCCAAGTAGAAGGCAACCTAGTGATCCCTAAGTCCCTGAGAACCTGCTTCACCAAAATACTATGCCTACTCACCTTGTAGTTTCTGTATTGTAGTGCTGTTTTCAGCAGACAGCATCAACAGCTGGTCAACATCCTGTTTCAGCTGATCATTTTCAGCTACAAGGGCAGCATAGCTAGATTGGAGCTCTTGCTCAGACAACTTAAGACAACTGATCTGTAGGTTTTTCTCTTCCACCTCCAGCCTTTGTTTCTGCTCCAGGTCTCTATACCTCTCTACTTCCACTTGTGCTCTTCTTGCCTCTTCCAGCTGTTCTGAGAGATACCGTACCTCCTCCTGCAAGCAATGGGAGGACAGCTTCGCCTCGGCTAGTTCCAGCTCCATCTTCTCTCTAAGACCCTGAGACTCTCGTCTCTCTGCATCTAGCACATCTTTCAGGGAGCCTAGATCCACTGCCATCTTCTGGCACTGATCTTGGAGCATCTGCAAAAGGATATGGAAACTACTTTAACTCTTACCTAGATCAACACAGCACCAAAGCAAAGTACCTGAACTGCATCTTAAAATTACCATTAAATCCTTCTCAAATATTTAAATTGTAGAAAGAAGGAAATAAATGTGGCAGAAATCTCAATTTGTTAGAGAGAACCTGCCCTACTATTTGCAACTTGCAAAGAAATAACGCTGGGAGAAGAACTACCAATTTGAGTAAAGAATAGCAAAATCTAAATTTACAGCAGGGGAATAGACAGGAAGGAAAGAGTAGAAAAGTGGCCATGAGCTCTCTTTTAGAGAAAAGAAAGCTTCCCAAGAACAGGAAGAAGCACTAGAACAAAAGAGGGAGAATTCATCAATTACAGAGGATAATTAACAAACAGAACAAAAGTGTGTACATGACACGTGGTTAAAAAATGCTGAAAAAGTAAACCATAGGTGACACAGTGCCCCACACAGTGCCCAGTGATTCATGAAAGATCTTAAAAAGCTGGTGAACACTGACCAGAGATTTAAAACAACCAGGGATCAGGCTGGATATTAGGAAAAGGTTCTTCACTGAGAGAGTGGTTGGGCACTGGAACAGGCTCCCTAAGGAAGTGGTCATCGCACAGAGCCTGCTGGAGTTCAAGAAGCACTTGGACAACGCTTTCAGACATATGGTCTGATTTTTAGGTGGTCCGGTGCAGAGCTGGGAGTTGGACTCAGTGATACTTGTGGGTCCCTTCCAACTCAGGATATTCTATGATTCTAAGGAACAGTCACAGACCCTACACTTGCCAGAATTCCTTTTGTTAAACTTTCTTCTTCTGGACCTATGGATAGTCAGCATAGCTAGTTCCTGGAGGAGGCTGCTGAGGAGTTCCCTTTACTCTGTGTGTAGGAAGAGAAGCTTCTACCCCATGGCCTTAGGGCACATGTGTACCAGGGTCTCCTGCTGACCATATAACAGGCACAAGGGGAGTCAAAGGCAGAGGGGAGGAATCAATCAGGGTACCCCAACAACTATGCCATGAAGATATCCACGCTGCCACTCCACAAAACACTCTGGTGAGCAGTATAATCAGCGGAGAGTGCAAGTCAGTTCACTGAGGTTCTTCACCTCTTCTTGGTAGTAAGAGGTCCCGCCCCAGTGCCTGGTTGGGACATAGGGACAAGAAAATAGAGTGGCACATAAGTGCATCAAAAAAAAAAGTTTTTAAAGCGAGGCTCAGCACTGGACTGGCTTGATGGAGTGCTGTGTGGAGAAGCTGGGAAGGCCTGCAGAACAGACGCCCAAGAGATCAGGTGGGAAATATTTTTTCTCAGTACATGACTGGAACAAGATAGGACTCCTAGCCACTGTTGGAGGAATTATTGCGCAGGCTACAACTCTGGCCTGACCCAGTACAGTGACTCCTATGAGAAGAGGCCCAGAGTGTTTTGCTTACTTGTAAACTGCATTGTAAGCTAGCATTACTCTACCATTGCTCTTCCAGGCCCAAAGAGGTGTGGTGAGTGGAGTTAAATGCAGTTGGAGGCTGGTCACAAGTGGCGTTCCCCAGGGCTCAGTACTGGGGCCTGTTTTGTTTAATACTTAATGATCTTGATGAGGGGATCGAACACACCCTCAGTAAGTTTGCAGATGACACCAAGTTAGGCGGGAGTGTTGAGCTGCTTGCGGGTAGGAAGGCTCTACAGAGGGATCTGGATAGGCTGGATTGATGGGCCGAGGCCAACAGTATAAGGTTCAACAAGGCTAAGCGCCAGGTCCTGCACTTGGGGCACAAGAACCCCAGGCAGCAGTATAGGGTGAGGGAAGAGTGGCTGGAAAGCTGCCTGGCGGAAAGAGACCTGGGGGTACTGGTCAACAGCCAGCTGAATATGAGTCAGCAGAGCGCTCAGGTGGCCAAGAAGGCCAACAGCATCCTGGTTTGTCTCAGAACTAGTGTGGCCAGCAGAACTAGTGAAATGATTGTCCCTCTCTACTCAGCTCTGGTGAGGCTGCACCTTGAATATTGTGTTCAGTTTTCAGCCCCTCACTACAAGACAGACATCGAGGTGCTGGAGCATATCCAAAGAAGGGCAACGAAGCTGGTGAAGGGTCTAGAGAACAAGTCTTAATGGTCTAGAGAACAAGTCCTCAGGGAGCGGCTGAGGGAACTGGGGTTATTTAGCCTAGAGAAAAGGAGTCTCGGGAGACTTTAGCGCTCTCTACAACTACCTCAAATGAGGTTATAGTGAGGTGGAAGGTTGGTCTCTTCTCCCAAGCAACAAGCGATAGGACAAGAAGAAATGGCCTCAAGTTGCACCATGGGAGGTTTAGGTTGGATTTTAGGAAAAGTTCCTTCACTGAAAGGGTTGTGAGGCATTGGAACAGGCTGCCCACAGAAGTAGTCAAGTTATCATCCCTGGAGATATTCAAAAGATGTGTAGATGTGATGCTTAGGGACATGGTTTAGTGGTAGACTTGGCAGTTGGACCTGATGATCTCAGAGGTCTTTTCCAACCTAAGTGATTCTATGATTCTGTGATTGGGGGATGGGCTATGAGGGAGGAAAAGAGAGCCACTGTGAAAGAGCTCCAAATTTTGACTACAAAGTCTATTAAAAAATTCAGGGTTCTTCAACCAATATACTTGAAAGGAGCAAAAAGCAGCTTTTTGCCTCATCACAACTACACTTCATCCACTAAACATCTTATGCAAGTTTTACGTTAATAATGACAATAACAAAATACATGTACATTAGCAACAAGCATCCCCAAAATGAAGATATGCTTCTCTATTCATTGTCTTCCAGATCTAAACAGGAAGAAACTATTTCAGAGATATTTATGTAATTTCCAGCAGTTTGGTCAGAAATCAGTTTCTTTCTGCTTCTCTCCAAACTTAAAAGACAAGGAACCAAATCACATTTGCTCCCTACAAATACCTTGGGAGCTTTCAAAGTGTGACCAACAAATATGAAAGTAGATCAACCTGTTGAGTTCTGATAGAGCACAATTATAAATAAATAAAGGAAGAGAGGTGGTAGGATTAGATATTGCTCTGAGGCCAAGAACATTTATTATAAAAGCTAGCACTTCTCCAGGAAAAACAGTACTAATGTTTGAAGCCTGAATTAACTAAGGACACCGGAGGACAGAACAATCAGTGACAGAAGTAGAGGTCCCTTTTGTTTGTAACTACAAATTATGAGGATTTGAGCATAAGAATGAATTTGTAGCACACCTGCTTGCTTGACTAAACAGAAGTCCAGGTGATGTACTGCACCACTATCCACAAGACTGATACAGTAGAATTCTCTTCTAAAGGGGTGGAGATTTGCAGAAGTTGCGATATTGGGGGGGAAAAAAAGGCACACATCATACATCTGCAAATAAGTCTTAAGGGATTGTGTGCTAAACCTCAAGGCGCACATGTATATATAGTCATACATGTAGAGACTTGATCTCATTCTCTTCATTCTCCAAAATGATTAGGTGAGAGACAATACCTCTGTAGAAACTGTGTCATATTAGGAAGTCCTCAGCAAGTTGCACCAAAGCATATCTGTCTCTGATCCGGCCTGGACACTGTAGTCCAGAAACAGTGTAGCTACACTAGCACCACGTTAGTCACTTTTGTCTTAGGTGAAGCACTGTGTATTTGATGGCTCTGAATACACCAATCAGCAGCGTGGAGTACGTTTAGATTTTGTCCTGTTCACATGCCCTGAATCTAGGTTGATAGAGATGGCTCCTGCAGCATCCCTATCCCTGTTGCTTGGCTGGACCCACTATAAGCAACACACAGAGATCTGTAGCTCTAAAACCTGCCTCAGAAAAAGTTCAAGTTCAGTGCAGATGCAGGTGTTAGTTTGGTGCCTACAGCCCCCTAAACAACGATCACCTGAAAAATCTGTAGCTGGCCACAAAAACGCATCAGTTACACAGCCTTGTAGCCCAGTAATGTAGTATTGCCAATACTAGTAACAGGACACAGTTTTACATTGTATTTGCAAGTCCTCAGGATTGAGGCTTATCTGCTCTGCCTGAACATGCCTTAAATTCCTGGAAGTCGTTTTACTTAGTTTAGCTACAAAAAAAAAATACTACTTCTTACCAGGTAACTATGCAAAAATTATTTTACTTATCTTCATGCAGTACTATCACTGTTTGTTTTTATATAATAGATAGACAGATAGCAGCTACAAGGACCTATTCTCTGTAAAATTAAATAGTAATGACTAACAACAGTGTAGGGTAGAGAAAAACAGGCCTGATAAGACAGCAGAAGGCTTGAGAAGCAGGGATGCAGAATGGGATGCAGGGGAATACATGAAGGCAGGGGATGATAAAAGGTGAGGCATACGCTTGCACTGGAGACCTCAGGGCTATAAACACTTCCCCAGCAGTTAGTTAAGAAATGCAGTCCTGGAACTGGACAAAACTGGTGACAAAATGGACAAAAAAATAGAATTCTATTTCATGACATATACACAATAGCATTCTATTTCTATGACATAAAACACACCACGTATAGTAAAATCAGATGCAGCATGAACTTGCTGACTAATGAAGATAAAGTGTAAAACCATCTTCGCAAACAAAAATTACTCCAAGTGGATCCTGGATGGAGGAATAAGTCCTGAACACCAAAAGTCCTCCTGTTTGGAAACGTGATGCTGACAACTCACTGTAACTCCTCATCCTCAACCAGAAGTAAGCTGTCAGCTTTGGGGGGACCATACAAGGCTGAGCATAAAGCCAGATATAAGGTTAGAAAGTGTGTATAATAATTTTTAATAGTAATATTATTATTCAAACCTTTTCTGCATAGTAGTCATCATTTCATTTCCTTTTCTGCAGTAATTAAATGTCCTCTTCTTTGAAAGGGAGGAGTATCTTAGTTTTGAGGCATCAGATTCCCCATTCAGACTAAATTGTCCCCTATTCAAGAATTAACATTTTTTATCACTGAGCTGAGGGACCTGCCAGCTGATTTCGTGCTGGAAACTTGGTGCCAGAAATAATCTGATCTGGTAACTTCTAAGCTACTAACAGACGTCCTTTCCACTACTAAAGATACATGAGAGTAAGGCAATAAGCAAAATATGAAAAGGTACCTGTTTTTGTTGTTCAGCAGTACGTAATTCCTGCTGCAGCAGTTCTATCACCTGAGTTTGTCCTAGCAGAGCTGCTTCCTGCTCCTCTAGCTTTCTCTGAAGCATATGCAGGTCCTGCGAGAGAGACAGTGCTGTAACAGTATCTGAGAGGCTAACATTCATCCACAGACCTACTTTCTGTAACACAGTTACTTTAATAGCCTAAATAACTTTGTTCTTACTGACATTTATTCTGGAGCCCTGGTGCAGCAAGAAGAGCTCACCACTGTTTCACAAATAAGGAACCAGAGCACAATAAACTAATTCTTCTTAACTGTGACAGGGAAGGCTTTATAGCAAATCAGTAGATTGAAGCTGAAACTCGGAAAGTCTAAAATAGCATCCTAAAAATAACAATAACAACAAAAAAATCAAATCTCCTCTCACCCCTTCTGAGTTACTTTGCTGAGAACTGCATTCCCAGGGTGCCTTCAGACTAATAAAATTTATTTTCTTTTTCTCCTCCACCTCATAAGATTATTACAACAAATATAACTGCTGCATCTCTACATCCAGATCTGACTTAGCCACTATCTTCAGCAATTCAGCTTGGTGCTGATGAACCTGCTCTTCTAGGAAAGCTTCCTTCTCCTGAACTACTCCCTGCAGGTAGCTCAGCTGAAAATATAAGCCACAATATAAAAAACAAACATAGCATACAGCCCATTTCACAGATCAAAACTTAAAACTAACATCCAGAATATTAACCTAAATCATTTCATAAATAAATACAGAAGTAGCAACAGCTGTTGAAAAGCTCATCTGCACATCCACAGCAGAGCAGACAGAGACAATGGCAGGTGTGGGAGTCAAAAATAATACTCTGCCCCAGCTACTCCGAAGCCCATCACAGGACAGCAATAAGCCTGCCAAAAGCCCATCTACAGAAACCCAGAAGCACAATGGCAGGCAGGCAGGGACTCCAATTCTGACTCTGAGTAAAGGACACCTTGTCCAACCCCTTCCAGGGGCTGCTTCCCCACCTCCTCCACAGAGAGCCATCACTCCCATTGTCTAAGCACGAGAATCATTAAGATAAATCAACTGCAGAGCACCTTTTCCACCAAGCAGTGGTTACTGCCTAGGCATACAGGATGTATTGTGGGAAGCAGCCAAAGAGCATTCTGGGATTGCACAAGACTTATTATGGGATATTTAGAGGAGGAACCAAAGGCAGGAAATGGATGGATCTTGGATATTTGGGGAGGAACAAGCATGAAAAAAATAGACAATAAAGGTATAAAAAAGCCGGTTGTGTGTGTGTGAACAGTGGCTGGTTGATATGCTTGTCTGGCCATGCCCTGCACCTAATCATGGGTCTGTCTGGTCTTCTTATAAAACTCCATTTCTCTCCATTTCTAACACTTTTTCTTTTCCATAGGAGGCACTCTCTATCCAGTGTGCATGTGCATGTATGGGGGAAGGGGGGGTCCAAGTGCCAGTAACTGGAATCAGACTGTGGATCAAATGGCCCGTGTTTCTGTGATGCCAGCAACTGGAGCAAGTGCGAGCGTGCAAGTGAACATATGATCACTAGCTAATATCAAGACAGACTATCCGGCAAGAAGGTGAAGAGGCCTGGGAACCAGGACAGAGTGGGGAAGGTGCCCAAAGAAAAGACCACAGGCAGATTTAGCTAGTGGATGGCCAAGGGAGCTCTAGCTAGCTACCAGAGACACCACAGGCTCAGGGGTGGGGTGGGGGTTGGGGTGCATCTCTAAGGGCAAGACCTGCTTTTGTGCATTTGCATGTCTCTGAGGGTGAAACCACAGGGAGCTGGCTACTGAAGAAACCAGGAGAATCCTGGTCAGGGGGTGTGTCTGCACCTCTCCAAGGAGAAGACCAGAGAGGGTGGGCTACTGGAGGGACCAGGAGAGTCCCAGCCTGCTCTGTGCATGTGTGTGTGAGCAGTGGGTCTGTACCTGCAGCTGGAGTGGGGCCATGGGCCCTGCGTGTTCACATGTCCACATGCAAGCAACTGGGGAGACCAGGATCTAGGGGCCAGACACTGGGCAGAGGGTCTAAGCACAGCTGCTGGTGGGAACCACAATCTACGCCTGTACATATTCTCATTATTCTTTCATCTGAACTGTCAGAGAAACAGGATGAGGATTTTGGCATTGTGTGTGTTCATGCAAGCGCTGGTGCTTCATTCTGTGCTGATCTGTATGGCTGTCTGCGTATACATGAGCTGTACGTGCACAGCTGCCAGGAATTGCATTCTCAGGCTGGACCTGGGGTCATGCAGCTCTGGTAGCCTCACTTCTGTCAAGACTGCCAGATTTTGCCATTTCCCCTAAGCAGCAGCATGTCCTCAAGAACAACTGTCCTAAATTATGCCAGTGTTAAGTTGTGGGGTGAGAAACACAGACACAAACACAGAAGAACAGAAGCCTGTTTGTGTACCTGTGTTGCATACTTGATTTCAGCATCTTTCAGATTCATCTTGGCTACAGCCAGCTGTTCCTTCAGATCCTGAACAGTCTCTTCTTGCTCCCTGAGCTGCTCTTTTAGTCCTTCAGCTTTGTCTCCATGCCCTTCATTTGTGTTTTGGTTACTCTGACATTGCAAGAAGAAAGAATTGAGAAGAAAAGAAACATCAGAAAGAAAACCATTTGGTATTACTACTCAATTTTGAAAACAAACAGAAGAAGCAAACATGAAATACTACTGCGCTCTTGACTCCTAACCATAATACATTTTTTAATTTCTTTACTTTTTCTTTGTTTCTTAAAATGAAATTAGCCTAAGTTAACTAACATTTTCCCCATTTCTGTGTAGGTATGTACAAGATGTCTTTAATTGGGAAGTGTTTCCGAAGTATTTATACAAATCACTTTGGAATGGCTAATTACCCATGAACGTGTATATTACCACATAAACTAAGATCAATCATATTACTAAATCAAATATTATGCATAATCTAAGATATGACCACCTTGATTTGTAAGGCTTTTTAATTTCATTGATTTCTCTAATGTCAGAAATTAAACATTGTTTTTAAATCAGTAATGGAAGAACATTCTCCACATAACTAAAGGGTACATGAGACTGGCATTAAACATTCTAGACTACAGAAAATGCCTGTGGAAATAGCTACTTGGAATACAGGGTTTTATAACAATGAACCTGTTAGAAATAAGGAAAGGGAACACACAAGCAATCTGTATGGAAGGCAATTCTCTAACACCACAGTTTTACGCCTACTTAGCACACGGTCACATATTAGGTCCAGCACACCAAAACTGTTGCTGAGAAGCAGGGGGAAAAAAAAAACCCTTCCATTGTTATTACCTCAGCTCCCCTTAACTATCTCAAGGCAATAGTGCTGAGGACTTTTTGACTGAAGGTATATAAAAGGTATCTCTTTCCTTGTCTTTGTTACAGGTAATGAATCAAAGATCACCAACAACATAATCAGAATATGGAATATTTATGTCCTTTAAATCCATTCTGAAAAATTTATGAGGGTGTTTATAAGGACTTGTAAGGCAGTGCAACAAGAGTGAGTAAGAAGCTACTGTTCCCCAAAAGATGTGTCACCTATAGAGAAGGTCTTTGGAAGCAGATAGAATAGATAAACAATGGAAGTTTTAATTGCACTTAAGCTTAGAAGTAGAATGCGGGGGGAGAGAATAAACAGAAATCAAGGAAGCTTTTAGTAGCCGGGCATATATATCATTTATAAGGTTGGAGCAAAGAAGGATTTAGGCAGGAGAGATGGGTGGATTACTTTGCTTACTTGGAATTAGCATTCAGGATTGATATTTACAGCCAGATTTAGAAAAGCTTCTGATCGAGACCAAGTCCTTGCACACTGGTGTGCCTTGCACACATGGAGTGCCACAATGAATGATAGTTGCAAAGCACAAATTTCCCAGAGTACAAGCTTCCAAATATATTTTTTCCAGAATGTATAAACTTGCCAGTAATCGTCCTAACATCACTTCTCCAATGTTCTAACCTAAAAAACAATGGTTTTTAGAAACTCTGGTATACAACACTTCCAGTGGAGGCTGTACCAAGATCTCATTCTTCTAATTAGAAGTCTTTTCTAAATCATTTTTCTTAATAGATAATTTATACCCACTCATTCTCCTGTCAGTATGGTCCTTTAACACCACTTTCTTGGTGCTTACCTTCCTCACACAGTTCTAGAAAGAAATTACTTTTCCTCTAAGCCTTTGGTTGACTAAATAGCCAAACTATTTTGCACGTCTAGTAAAAGCAGTTGCTAGCATGACTGGGGAATGGAAATGTCTTTTGCTGCTCTCAGAATTCATCTTTCCTAATTCCAGGTGATTAGAACATGAATACACTCCACATTAAGGCTTTGCTACAATGGGATAACTGTTTGCCTTACATAAAAGGGTAGGCTTCCTTTTTTTTTTTTTTTTTTTAAATCTACATCACACTGATTTACTGGCGATAAACTCTCTCTGATTTTGCCTTCTTCAACTGAAGGATTTGAGTTTTGCAGCAAGAATGCTCATTAGTCCATAACAGTAAGCCTACACAAAATAATGCAGCAGCACACAGGTCTACACATGCTACAACTGAATAAGCTAAATAAAGCCTCAACAGCTGGAAAGCAATGCTGAGTGACATACCTACACAGCCTAGGGATTTTTTTTCATGGCCTTGCAGTATACAGTGATAGGATACCATCAGTGCTTGATCTTGCATTTGCTAAATTTTGTCTCATTTTTATATTATGTTAATCCTCACAATCCTCCAATTCTTCCCGTATGAAAACCAAGTACTCCTTTGTATTGAGACAGACTCTCAAGACGGTATTGTAAAGTGATTTACAGCAGCACATTCCTACAAACTGTGATGCCAATCAACCAACAATATTAAGCACAAGTCCTACATCCAAGTCATTTATGAAAACATTAAAGAGAACTGGCCCCAAAACAGAGCCCTGCAGACCCCCACTAGTGACTGGCTGCCAGCCTGATGTAACCCCATTTGCTACAACCCTTTGAGCCCAACCCATCAGCCAATTATTCACCCATCATATTATGCATTTGTCTAGCTGTATGCTGGATATTTTGGCCAGAAGGATACTGTGAGAAACAGTATTGAAAGCTTTACTGAAATCCAAAAAGAATACATCAACTGGCTTCCCTTGGTCAACTAGATGGGTGACCTCATCATAAAAGGAAATTAAGTTTGTTAAGCAGGACCTTCCCCTCGTGAACCTGTGTTTGCTATGACCAATGACTGGATTGTCTTTCAGGTGTTTTTCAGTTAGTAGGCACTCCTCACCTGACAGCTCGTCTTTAAATATCACTCACTCACCTTTTAATGTTTCCCATAATCTTTTAATCTTTTTTTTTTCTTCCCCCCCCAATGTTTCTAATAGTCCTTATCACCTCCGGTTTAATGAAAAGCATCCAATGTCCTGTGATCTGTTTGGACTTCTACACATTTCCCTTACCTAGTCATACTAACTTTCTAAAGAAAACTATGTGGTCAGCTGAACAATTTCAAAAGTTTTCAAAAATTACCAGCTCCCATGGTAGTTTCTAGCTAGTACCTAACAGCTTCTTTAATATTCTGGTACAGGACACTTCTTTCCCCTTATTTTTACCCAGTTTTACACAAATAGGTCTTGTTAACCACAGAACTTTGTGGTGGCACAGGAAGCTACATGGCTTGGAAATATTTTTTCTTACATTTAGTTACTGCCTTTCAACTTTAATGACCTCCTTGTTCTTGTATTCCAGTCAACCTTCCCTGTCCTTTGCTGTACTCGCATGACAGGTAACCTTTTGAAACCTACAGCTCGGACACAGAGATGTGATTTCTGCAGGAACAAACCTAACTGTAACAGATTACTGAATATACGCAAAGTGAAACTGGCCCATACCCTTGGGGAGATCAAGATGTGCACCCCAAGGGCACCTGTAGTACAAGGAAGCTGGACAGACCAGCTACCTAGCACAGACATCCTTGCTGGAACTATGAATGTCCTGCTAACAACAGAGATAGGACCTACTATCTCAGTGAGACCTAAAACATAGGTGAGAACCAGATTATATCTAGAGGCTAACATCTTTTAAGTAACCCTGTTCTCTCAACCTTAGGATACACTTGCTCTTCTGATAAGGTCTGTGCAGGCAATGGTGATCCCTTCTCTGTCAGCTCCTCGATGCGCTTGTTCAGAGATGCCAGTTTGGCTTTGGCCTGAAGTTTCAGCTTCATCAGCTTTGCATCTGCAGCCTCCCGCTCTTCCTGTAAAATAAGGATATAAACTGACTGCACTTAAAATTCCAGTGCTATCCACCACCCTGAAAGCATCACTAGGAAAAGTTGCAGTTTGTCAGTCTGCTTCTTTGTCCAAACCTTCCTCCCCACTAACAATGCTAATTAAAACATCCAGGAAACAAATTTGCTCTGAAGCAGTATACACAGCAAAATAGTTATATGCTTCTGCTCCAGCAGTTTCTCTTCAGGGGACAGATCACTCAAGGGACATCTCCTAGCAGTTAGAACAAACTAAGTTTGACTTCCTCTACAATACGCCATCCCCCAGCACTTTCTCATGCTATGCCTCAGGATATGCAATATGTATCTTTGGTTACATGCCATAAAACCACTGGACTGTTGGGTGGTTGCAGTACAGCCCACTATCTCAAATACTCTGAACTGGAGAAAAAAAACTCACACAAAAGATACTAGTATTTATTAGAGCAACCAGGACTCCATATGGGCATAGAGGAGCTCAAAGACAAAACACGTGACATCGACACAATGTATCTACTCTAGAGGCAACTATGCCTAAGTTAAGTGTAATCCTACATGTCTGTTTAGGACCCATTCTTTGGAATTCAATCATTCTCTGAAACTGATACATTTAGCAGTACAGGCGTCTGTTTTCTTCCAAGCCTTAGAGACTGACTTGCACAGTGAAATGATGCAGCATTTTACTCTTGCCACCAGGTTCCCAGTAAAAGAAATGATACCTTGAGTACAGTTTCTTTTTGCTGGAGCAGGGCATCCTTTTCTCGGATCAAATCCTTCAGCTGGACAACTAATTTTTCTGTTTGAGCTAGGCGCTCTAATAAGTCCTCAGGTGCCTCCTCCATGCTTTCTCCTCCTGGCTCTGAAGTTTGTACCTAAAACAGTAAAACAAGTGCTCTGGAGGAAAAAAGTCCAAACAGATTACAGTACAGCATCCAAATGATATCCTTAGTTCCACTCCTAAATGCTGCACTCTTGTTCCTTGCAAGCATTTCATGCAGCCTAGAGAACTATACATCATTAGGTGAAACCTGGAGAAAAGCTCAGGACAGCCTTGAAAAAAAAAAAAAATACAAGAACAACAACAACAACAACAAAAGCACCTTTGCCAAACACAACAGCAGCAAATCTGAAACAAGTGGCTTTGGGGAGATGCTACCACTCACATGCTCTTCACTGTCTCAGGTACCAAAGGGTAACATGTAGTTCAAGCCTTCTGCTGTCATCCAGTTATTTAGAGCTCCCCTTTCTGCTATACAGAATATTTACCACTCTTAAAAGTCTGTTTTCACTCTAATTCTAACTTTTTCTACATGAGATGTAGAAACTAAGCAGATTATGGTCTGCCCCACAGAAGTGGGGACTTAAGAGGTCAGGAATACAGGAGAAGCAAAGCGGAATGCAAATTCAGTCTAGCACTCAGCAGCGAAGAAGCAAGAAACAGTTCTCACTGCAGCCAAATGGTTTACATTCCCAAAATTAACTCTCAATAAGATCTGAAAGTCTTTCCACTACAATGTACTTACAGTGACAGAAGATTCAGTAACTGCATCTCCACCATCACCTGACAGCTCCTGTAAAACAGTGTTTGCTAAACCTGACAAACGGCTCAGCATCTTCAGCCTGAAACAAAACAAAGAGTCAAAACACAGTTACAGTCAAAACAGCTACAAAAAAAGTAGGTATCCCTCCAAGCTGATCTCCAACGCTACAGAGGAGATCAGGCTTACAGAGAATACATCTCCTCTACCAAGAAAGCGTCATGGTTTTGAATGGGATGGAGTTAGTTTTCTTTGTAGATGCTCCTATGATGCTGTGTTTCGGATTTTTTGATTAAAATAGTGGTGGTAACACACCAATGATTTTAGTGGTTGCAGAGTAGTGCTTACACAGAACAGGCTCCCTATAGAATCGGTCATGGCACCAAGCCTGCTGAGTTCAAGATATGTTTGGACAATGCTCTCAGACATGTGGTTTAATTTTTAGGTAGTCCTGTGCGGAGCCAAAAGTTGGACTCAATGATCCTTGTGGATCCCCTGCAAGTCAGGGTATTTTATGATTCTGTGATCCTATAATCACCCATCAGGTAGTCGAAGACAGAGCCAGACACTTTCTTAGAGGTGCACAGCAGAAGAACATGAGTCAGTGTATACAAGTTGCACACAAGTAATTTTAATCAGAGAAAAAAAAAAACTCAACAGTGAAGGTGATAAAAAAAATACTGGAATAGGCTTATAGTAACCTGATCCAACTTTGAAGTTAACCAGGCTAAGAGCAGAGGGTTGAACCAAATGAACTTTAGGTCATAAGGGAACCAAGGTCCCTTATGACCTAAATTACTCTAGCATTCTATGAAGACCAGGCCACATGCGACATTTGACATCCCTCTTAACAAAAAAGCTACAGATCTGTCCCAACTGTAAGACATGAAAGTACCACATTAGATATAAACTCAAGTTTACAATATAGAATCTTTTAGTACGACAAGATGTCTCTGTTTTAGCTAGAGGTAGGCTTCTAAAGCTGGCTACAGTGATCTACTCATTCTTCACCTCCTTTATCTTTGTAAAGAAGTCTTTCCTGTTACATTGACACTTAGAGCATGGAAATACTGACAATTAAGAGAACACTGGTGCACTACTTTTCTGTAGCAGTTGCATCTTTTAACTACCTGATTTTACAGAAGTAGAAAATGTCACAATGCGCGTTTCAATATTAGTAACAGAAAAGGCCATGTGAACACCAACCTCTTTCAGGCACTAAGTAGCTCATAGGTCTGCTTTTTCAGTAGTGAAAAGGTTTCCAAGACAGTGCTATTGGTCATATACAGGTCCTTCACACCATTCTTGTTTATCTCTTGGGTACTGACAGGTTGCAGGAACCAAGATTCTTGGGAGGGGAAAAGAAGGAAATTTATTCAACTGTAAGAAAAGAAGCACTTTCTTCATCCTACACAGCACACTCTGGGATTATTACAATCACTCATTTGCAGTAAGCATAAGAAGTGAAAGGTCTTCCTTGCTCAGAAAACACAATTTTTCCTGTTCTTGCAGACACACACACTGATTTCTAATGCTTAATGGCATGAATTTAATTTCTGCAGCCTACAGAATAAAAAGCTTAAGAAGCAGTTAGTGAAGCAAAAAACAAAACAAAACAAAAAAAACACCATGAGACAAGAAGACAAGAAGCCAAGCCTCAGACTGTCTCTCCTGCAAAGAGTTCTAGAGATGACACGGCTGGAGAAGGACACTGTCACAAAGCTAGGATTGCATATGTTCTGTATCAATATAATAGCCAGTGAAAAAAGTACTGGTATTTTGCACACATCTTCACTGACCCTGCACAAGTCTAAGTCATGGAACTCTAAAGTAACATAGGCTTTACAATTTCTACTAGAGAAATTTCTTCTTTCAACATCAACTGTTCACCAAGTTAGTAATACAAAAGACTCTTAAAGACCTGGAATCACTGGTTCATTATAAGAATAATAAAGTATAAAAACAATAAAGGTGGTTTGTAAACCACCACCCTCACAATCCTCCAATGAGGAACACACCCTGCTGTCTTGGTGGTGGTAAAAGCATTTAGAAATGTCAGACAAACGAAAAAATGCCTCTTTGTGACCACCACCAACACTTGAAGAGGATAAATCTGATCTTCCTACCGAGCACAAGGACACAGCTTCTCAAAGTCACAAGTGCACAATATATCATTGACAGGTGACATGAAATAACATACAACAACATGATTTAGAATTTTAATTCTATTGGTCCTAAGTTAAAGAGGAATTATTAGAAGTGGTAGAAGAGGCTGAGAGAGCTGGGCCTGTTTAGCTTGGAGAAGAGAAGACTGAAAGGGGATCTTATCATTTATCAATGTGTATAAATATCTAAAGGGAGGGTGTCAAAAGGATGGGGCCAGACTCTTTTCAGTGGTGCCCAGCGACAGGACAAGAGGCAACGGGAACAAACTGAAACACAGGAGGTTCCAGCTGAATATGACAACACACTTCTTTACAGTGAGGGTGACAGAACACTGGAACAGGTCACCCAGAGAGGCTGCGGAGTCTCCTTCTCTGGAGATATTCAAAACCCACCTGGATGCAATCCTGTGCAACGTGCTCTAGGTGACTCTGCTTGGCAGGGGGGTTGGAGCAGACGATCTCCAGAGGTCCCTTCCAATCTTAACTGTTCTGTGATTCTGTGATATTAGAAATATGGAGAAGAAAAAAAAAAAGTAGAATCTAGGCATCTGCAGACATTCATTGTACGCAGAATGTATTATAGGGCTCAGCACGTATCTGGAGGCTACAGGTATTACAATTTCAAGCATCTGTACATGGACTATGTGGAGAAACTTAAGATTCCCTGGCCTATGTCCCGGCTGACTGTATTAACCTGATACTGAACTCAAGCTAATATGCCTCGCTGGGCTTGGCTTACAACTGGGCTACTCAAAATGCAAACAGAGGAACTGAGGCCTATCTTCACCTGTTTGCACAGGCATGGACTTTAATAACCTGAGCTCAAGTCTTATAGATTCACATCTTTTGAATTCACCTTTAAATTATATTCTCAGGTGAGTTGAACATGGCAAGGGTTGTGAAAGGCAGCAAGAAGGGATTCTACAAATACATAAACAAAAGGAAGACTAGGTAAAATGTGGGCCCACTGCTAAATGTGGCAGGGGCCCTGATGACAAAGCACACAGAAAAGGCTGAGATATTCAATGCCTTCTTCCCCTCAGCTTTTACAGGTAAGACCTGTACAGGAATCCCAGACCCCTGAAACCAGACTAAAAGTCTGGAGCAAAGAAGATTTACCCTCGGAGGAAGAGGACCGGGTTAGGGAGCACAAACTGGTCATATATAAGTCCACAGGGATGTACCCACAAGCACAGAGGGAGCTGGCTGATATTGCAGACTGCACCCTCAGCAAGTTCATACATGACACAAAATGGGGAAGAGCTGCTGATACATGGCCCATGCTGCCATCCAAAGGGACTCAGACAGGCTGGAGAAATGCGTTGACATGAACTTCATGAAATTCAGCTAATGGAAATGCAAGGTCCTGCACCTGGGGAGGAACAACCTCAGGCACACGCTGGAGGCCACCCAGATAGAAAGCAGCTCTGCACAGAAGGATCTGGGGGTCGTGGTGGACAACAGGTTGACCATAAGCCACCAACACAGCCTCATGACAGAGACAAGCAGCATCCTGGGCTGCATTAGGAGTGTTGCCAGGAGGGAGGTGTTATCCTTACTCTCCACTCAGCATTGGCAAAGCCACAACTGGAGTACCGTGTCCAGTTCTGGGCTCCCCAGTACAAGACAGCTGTGAACTTGATGGAGCAAATTCAGCAATTAAGAGAAAGCTTGAGGGGGATCTTGCCACAGAATGGTTGAGGTTGGAAGGGACCTCCAGAGGTCATCTTGTCCAACTCCCTTGCTCAAGCAGGGCCCCCCAGAACTTGCTCCAGACATTGTCCAGACGGTTTCCTAAGGAGAAAAACTCCACAACCTCTCTGGGCAACATGTGCTAGTGCTTCATCACCCACACAGTAAAAAAGCGTTTCCCAATGTTCAGAGATAATATCCAGTGTTTCAGTTTGAGCCCACTGTCTCTTGTCCTGTCACTGGGCACCACTGGAAAGCTTGGCTTCACCTTCCTCGCTCCCTCCCCGAGGCTGAATACAGGAACAAGTATAACAGCTTTAAAACTGCCCCAAAGCCAACAGTCAGCAGACAAGCTGGTAGCTGTCCTACACATTAGCCTCACAGACTTGTGTCAGAAATAGCCTCTTGCTACACTACATTTTTACTTGGAATCGTAGAATCATTTAGGTTGGAAAAGACCCTTAAGATCATCAAGTCCACCTAACACTACCAAGTCCACCACTAAACCATGTCCTTAAGTGCCACGTCCACATATCTTAAACACCTGCAGGGATGGTGACTCCATCACTTCCCTGGGCAGTCTGTTCCAATGCCTAACCACCCTTTCTGTGAGGAAATTCTTCCTGATATCCAGTCTAAACCTTCCAGGTGCAACTTGAGACTGTTTCCTCACATCCTATCACTTGCCACCTGAGAAATGAGACAACACCCTCCTTGCTGCAACTGCCTTTCAGGTAGTTGTAGAGAACAATGAGGTCTCCCCTCAGCCTCCTTTACTCCAGACTGAACAGCCCCAGTTCCATCAGCTGCTCCTCATATGTCTTGTTTTCTAGTCCCTTCACCAGCCTCATTGCTCTTCTTCTGGAATGTGATTAACACGTTCTAGCACCTCAGTATCTTTCTTGTAGTGAGGGGCTGAAAACTGAACACAGTACTCGAGATGCAGTCCCAGTAGTGCCGAGTACAGAGAGACAATCACTTCCCTAATCCTCCTGGACACTCTATTTCTGATAGAGGCCGTGATGTTGTTGGCCTTCTTGGCCACCTGGGCACACTGCAGGCTCCTGTTCAGCCGGCTGTCAACCAGCACCCCCAGGTCCTTTTCTGCTTTCCAGCCACTCTTCCCTGACCCTATACTGCTGCATGGGGTTGCTATGACCCAAGTGCAGCACCTACCACTTATCCTTGTTGAATGCCATACAGTTGGATGCAGCCCATCTATCTGGTCTATCCAGATCCCTCTGCAAAGCCTTCCTACCCGCAAGCAGATCAACACTCCTGCCCGCCTTGGTGTCATCTGCACATCTGCACTTACTGAGGGTGCACTCAATCTCCTCATCAAAATCATTGATAAAAACGTTAAACAAAACTGGCCCCAAGACTGAAGCCTAGGGAACACCACTTGCGACTGGCCGCCAACTGGACTTAACTCCATTCACAATGACCTTTTGGACCCTGCCATCCAGACAGTTTTTTTTTTTTCACCCAGAGACCAGTATGTCCATCCAAGCTATGAGTAGCCAGTTTCTCCAGGAGAATGCTCTGGGAAACAGTATCAAATGCTAAAGCTGAGCTTATAGCAGGAAAGCATTATGCTGACCAATTTCCTTATAAACAGAAGTAGACAAACACAAAAGGACACAGGTTATTCCGTGCTCCACTGCCTCACCCAAATAAGTAAACAGTACAGCTGGCAGAGACAAGCCTATTGCTCTTCTGGGATCATACTGACTTCAGTACAGATTTCCATTTTTGCATACAAGTAACAAGCGGGGCATAAATGTATCCATTTCTATCTCTACATATCAGTTAATGACAAAAGACTTCACAGTATTTTTCCCTAATTTATTCTAACTTTATTATACATAAATTGAGTTTAATTCTTTGCTTTTTCCTTCTCTGAGAGGCAAACAGGCATCGGTGCTGTATGGAAGCTCTGGGACTACCTCTCACGCTGAGCAGAGGGTCTCTAAAAGGGACACAGAACGAAGGAGCACAACACTGACCACTGCTGCCCACAACCCCGCGTCTCAAGGAGCTGACAACCTCCTGCCAACGGGCTAGCCGCGCGTCCCATCCGCTGGTACAGCTACAGGAGCGCCTGGCCGTCCCGCAGTTACCGACGAGAACCAGGTGACCGCGATGCCTCCGGAGGGGCTCACGGTGCGGAAACCTTCCCAGGACGAGCTCCGCTGCTGGCTACATCTGGGCACCGTGCTCAGATCGCCGACAACAGAGGCTCGGTCGCAGCGCAGGCACCGGCGTGCCAAGGCCGGGCCTGGCCACAGAGCCCGGTAGAAGTGGGGACCGCCGCCAGCCCAGCCCGCCCCACTGTTCCTCACCGCCCTGGACCCCAGGGAACTGCGAACCCGCCCCGATTCCTCCCACACGCCGGTGGGGCCGCTCCCGCCGACGCTGGCAGCGGTGTCCAGCGCCGCACAGCGGACTAAGACTGGTCCAGGGCCCCCGCCGAGAGCCGTGCGACAGCTCCGCAGACCGCACACAACCGAAGGACAACACCAGGAGACGGAAGGAAGGCACCGACCTACCAGCGTCCCGCACGCAACCAGCCCCAGCAGCAGCCGCGCAGCCACACAACCAAGCCCACCTCCAGCCACCTCAGCACCGGAAAGCTCCGCGGCAGCTTCCGCCCCCGGCGCGGCTCCGCCGCCCACAGGAGAACAGCCAATCAGCTACAGAGCTAGGGGGTCGCTCACCAGCTAATCGCGGCGGAGCACCCGCCTCGGCGCCACGGTTGCCCCGACCCATGGCACAAAACCACCAATCCCGAGCAGGCCTTGCGGACCCGCCCAATAACAAGGAAGCAGCCACTTAGCCAAGGCTGCCTGGGACGTGCTGAGGGGTGTGCTGAGACGGCAGGCGGCACCGTGCGTCTGGCCAGCCCCCGGCCAGCCCCGCCCCCGGCCAGCCCCGCCCCGCCCGTCGGGGCGCGCCGTGAGCCCAGCGGGGGTTTGGCAGCGCGCTCCTCGGCAGATGCGTCTGCCCCTTGCGTTGCATAGGCACCCGGGTACACTCGTGTTCCGCTGGTGATGTGACCACGATGTGACAGGGTGCTGCCATAGCTAGTAACAGGACATAGGCTGCGTACTAAGCTCGCAAGGCTGCAGGACTGAGGCTTGTCAGTCCCGCGCTGCCTGAACGTTCAGTGACCTGCCCCTGGCATCGTTTCACTTTGTTTAACTGTGACAGCAATTTCTCTAATTATCAGGTGTCTATGGCTAATTTATTTTACTTTTGTTTACTTTTGTGTGGTATAACCATAGTTTCATATAGGTAGTAGTAACAAGCAGTTATTCTCGGTAGAATGACATTTAAAACTCTAACATTAGATGCAGAATAGAGAAATAAAGGCCTGGTACTACACCAGATGAGGTTTTAAGTAGAGAGACAGGATTTGGCACAGAGAACAGGCACAGGATAACAAGAGGTATGACAGAGGCTCTTGTGCTGGATAAACAACTAACTAATGATTAGGTAAAAAATGCAGACCCAGAGCTGGACAAAACAGGTTTTAATATATGTACGAGGCACCATATCGAGTAAATTCAAATGTAACGTGGAGCTGCAGACCACTGAGAAAAGCTACAGGTGTAAATGTAGGTTAGCAAATATAGATAAGTAAGCCTAAGTGGAAAGAAAGAGAAGAAATGGGGAAAAAACAGGAGGAGGAGACCATCAACAAGAACATCACATTCCACCCAGTGAAGGACTCAAGATGCTGACAGCTGGCCATGACACCTCCCCACCTCCAACACCACAGTGAACCTCAGACCTTAAGACCCAGACTGTATTGTGTAGAAACTATGTGTGCGTGTTGCAATATTAATTGTATTATTGCTATTACTGCAGCTTTTTCCTGTATGTAACTACTCGACCAACATTATTTTGCTTTGCTTTTCTGTAATTAGATCTTTGCTTTTCTGTAATTAGATCTAGACTAATGATGATTCTTGAATTAGATTGTTAAAATTTCGATTACACTAATAATAGATTCTTGGCTTTACTTGTAAGTATGTAAGGTGTGCTTCCTCTTTGCCCATAAACAAGATTTTGAATGCAACACTACAGTCTAAGTTTAAGAATGTTTAGTAATAGTGTCTAGCAGAGACAGAAGCCCTCTATCTCCTTTATGTGCTTATGTCTGTCTTACATGGATTATCAGTGATAATTTTCAGGGCTCAGTTCCAACAGCATCTCTCTACATTTCGGTAACACCAATGATTTTGAATGGTCACAATATTTTTTTTTATTTTAATTATCTACTACTTCAATACAAGTAGCTGAAACATTTGTCATACATAGTTTTGCTGCATTGATTTAATATGCTCTTGAGAAAGTAAATTTGAGTTGGTACCGCTTATATTGTTATACGATGCTAGCCATAAACGATAAGTACATGGACTGTTTAGTACTGTTGACTGTTTCAGGATCTAAAATTACTTCTGTTTTATTGTAAAGTGTTTATGTTTGGGGGGGTTGTTTGTTTGTTTTTGTAAATTACACTATAAAAATAAACTATTCTTGTGTTTTAACAGAAACCATTTTGTGAGGGAAAAAACTTGGAATGACAACCATTCCTAAGTAAAGAAGGTAATTGTCTCTCATTCTTCTGTGCTATTGTTAGGAGCTGCCAGATTTCTTACCCTGATAGAGATGAGGCTGCTACAGCTCCATGCCCCCAGGCCCAACCTGTTGCAAGGCTAAGAATGCATTCCCAGTACACACACACACACACAAACACATTTATACAACATGTATGCATCACATACAACATGTATACATCACACACAACAAGCAACACAGACAAAAGCACCCAGCATTCACACAAACACAAATAGCACCAGTGGCTGCAGCCCGTCCCCCCACTGTGGCTGATCAGGCTGATGATCCCTTAGTGGGAAATACAAACATATGCACAATGCAGATCCTTAGCAGGGCTTAGACACTCAGTCTACCCTGTAGCTAACCCCAGATGCCCGGTCTCCCCAGCTCCCGGCACCTGTGCATGCCAGGGCCAGAGGCCCACAGCCCCAGTACAGCGGCTGGTAAAGATCCCCTTGTACTGCCCCCCCCCCCCCCAAGACCACGTGCACTGTGGGTCCCTTCAGTAACTGCAGTAAGACTCTCAGGCCATCCAGTAGCTGGCCAAGGATACTTGCTCTGTCCAGCTGTCTGTGTCCTGCACAGAGAAACACAGTGGGTCTCGCTTGACTGCATGCCTTACAGTCTCTCCAGCAGTTGGGCTGGACCCCAGGTCCCTCTAATAGCTCCTCCAGTTGTTTCACTAACAGACACACACAGCTGGTTCCCAAATCAATTAACCTATTTGGTGGCTAGTCTCTCCTGATATTCACTAATGATCACATGATCACATACTGACATACATACCCTCACTTGCTCCATTTGCTGGTTCCCAAGACATGCAGGCTCCTGTGACATATGGTCCCCACTCCAGTTGCTGGCACTTAAATCCCCATGCACAGATATACACATGGAATAGAGCCCCACACCAAGGAAGAGTTAGAAGTATAATAGAGTAGAGTAGGGTAGAGTAGAGTAGAACAGCACAGAACAGAACAGAATAGAATAGAAGAGAATAGAATAGAATAATTCAGTTGGAAGGGACCTTCAAAGAGCATCTAGTCCTACTCCCTGACCTCTTCAGGGCTAATCAAAAGCTAAAGCATATTATTGAGGGCATTGTCCAAATGCCTCTTGAACACTGACAGTCATGGGGCATCAACCATCTTGCTAGGAAGCTTGTTCCAGTGTTTGACCACCCTCACAGTAAAGAAATTTTTCCTGATATCTAGTCTGAACCTCCCCTGGTGTAGCTGTGTGCCATTTCCACACAGCCCACCACTGGTTACCACAGAGAAGAGATTGGCACCTCCCTCTCCACTTATTCTCCTCAGGAAGTTGTAGAGAGCAATGAGGTCACCTCTCAGCCTTCTCTTCTCCAGACCATTCGACCCAAGTGTCCCCAGCCTCTCCTCATAAGGCATGCCTTCCAGCCCTTTTACCAGCTTTGTTGCCCTCCTCTGATGCTTTCAAGGACCTTAATATCCTTTATATTTTGTGGAGACCAGAACTGCACACACCAATACTAAATATAGCAGAGAATGACCTCTTTTGACCAGCTGGCTATGCTGTGTTTAATGCACCCTAAAATGCAGTTTGCCATCTTGACTGCCAGGGCACACTGCTGGCTCATGTTGAGCCTGCTGTCAAACAGCACCCCCAGATCCCTGGATGTTTAATAAGAAGCCAGGAGTCTTCCAGCACTCCCAGATGCATGGAGCTTAGTAAGAAGACAGTAAAGACCATGCTGATCAGGCACAGGGCATGCCTAGGCAATCTGTTTACATGCAATCAGCCCCTTTCCTCCCTTTTCCCTCCATTCTGCCATGCTTGTTCCTTCCCAAATCACCTAGACCCATCCCTTTCCCCACTTTTGGTTCCTCCCCTAAACACCCTACAGTCTTGTGCAATCCCCCAGCGCTCTGCCAATGCACCCCACAATGTTTTCCATGCCCCTGGGCAGTAACCCCCCTCAGCCAATAAGGTACTCTGACAACCTGTCCCATTGAGTCATGGTGATGGGTGCCACCTTCTGGCCAAAGGGGCTGATGGCTCTCCTGTGACAGCCTTAGGAGAAGCCGGGGCAGGGGCTTATTTTCTCTTACTAGGTTAATGGGATTCCTTGCCTGTTACTGTCTCTTTTTGCGCCTTCCTGTTTGTGCAGACGAGTTTTTTATGGGTTGATTGCTCTTCTGTAGTGTTTCTGAGGCTACAGAAACAGGTCAGGGGATTATTTGTGTTCCCCCACTTGCTGTTGTTCTTCTGTGCCCCTTCATGTGTGTGGAGATGAGTTTTTTCCCACATAGCCTAATATTTATGATGGGTCATTTATGTGATAGTTTTTGCTCCTATAAACTAAATTATCCAAGATTCCTGTCTGAGAAGACTCTCAAATCCAGTTAGAAGAGCAGATCTTTACTCCACATCAAATCCCACATCTTGTAGCTTTTTCCTCTCATCTTCAGGTATAATGTTATCAAAGTTAAAAATAGGGTAGTGTACAAAACCAGTATAGCTCCTGATATATCTGCTTAACCTTCTCACCCTTTCTGATTTGGCTCCTGAAATAGCAGTGATTTGCTAGATTATCTCACACCTTCTTTCCATTCTAAGAAGACTGTTTGTATCACTGAAACTTTCAGGTTTGTAAATCGGCCTCTAAGCAGATTAACATTTATGATTGGCTTGTGGAAGGTTAGATCTTTACTTATCTGAGACTAATGTTGAATGTGGACAGGAGCAAACGGGCATTGCTGCGAGAGCAACAGGACGAAGAGGATCATTCTATTCTTCTGACCACACGTACACATGGGGAACAATAGCAGCTCCACAGTGGATGATCTGCAGGCTGTTGAGATCCACCACTGGTACAAAAAGTTCATGACGGAGTGTCCTTCTGGACAGCTGACAGAGCATGAATTTAAACAGTTCTTTGGGCTTCGAGGGCTGGATCCACAGGCCAATGAATACATTGAGCAGATGTTTCGCACATTTGATATGAATAAGGTGAGTTCTGCAGCAAGGAGATGAACTACCTTGTACTGCTTAAAAGCAAACCAACTCCTTGGTTTTCTTTTACAAAGCTGCTGAGGGATGTCGATGTAAGATAGCAAAATGCAAGGGGCAAATTAATGTGCATAGATAATGACATAGATAACAACCATAGGTAATAACACCTCATTATCTAACTACCTTGTTCAAGTTCACCTTTCAATTTTGAGAATTCCACATAGTGTATTAATTGATTTGGCCTCGTTTGACTACCAAAATGCTAATAGAAAGAGATGATGCTGAAATCTGGAGCTTTTTAAGCCTTTCGTTATTCTTCAAAAATACATATGTTAGATAGTAGAGACTACAGGATTCAAATACAATAGAAATCTTTATAACATTCACAGAGGAAGTAATTTCCAGGTCTTTCACAGATGAAATTAATCTTGCATGGGCAGACAATCTGGATGGCTTTCCTCCGTGGTAGGAGGTATAGCACGTAGCAGTAGCTGGGAGGCAGGTAGTATTTCTCACTGTGACAGATAACCTCTGGCTGTCTCTAATGTAAGAAACAGTGGCCCTCATAATGCCTTTAAGCATTAAATGCCCCTCATTTTTGCCTGCTTTTTATCCATATATACTTCAGCCTGTGCTTGCAGGCCTGTAATAGCAATGGCAGATAAATTTGTTCGTACAGCAGCCCAGGAAAACTCAGCTTTGCACTGTGCTCCAGCATTCTGAAATGGCCTGAGCAAATGTCTGTGAATCGAGGAACTAGTTGCTGAGACATGTGAAACAGGTGGGAAATCACAGGGTCAGTTTTGAAGAAGGAAAGCCTGGGGACTGAAGAAAGAATGTCAGCTTGGACAATGTAAAAAGGCATAAGGAGTTAAGGAATGCTAAGGAATATTACAAAATTTTTAAAAGTAAGAGAGGAGCAGCCAGACTCCATTAGGGTTGCTGAAATATTGTGGTGAACGTAATGACTGCAAGTGACTGCAAACATCAAAGAATCTTCTTTCTCATCCTAATATCCTCAGTGCCCAGGATAATGATAGTGATGAGAAGCCATTTTGTAAACTAAACCAACATGTTTACAGTTTTTGCACAAGCTTTTTCCTTTACCTCTGTCATTTCTTGAGAATTTTAAGGACTTTAACATTTGTTCAAGGATATTACACTTTTCAAAGTTCCCCTGTGAGCTCCAAGTTATGCAGTGAACAATGTTTTAAGAAAAGTTTCAAATTCAAATTTGATCATACTAAGATAAAAAGCTGTCATCCAAATAAAATGATAGTGATTTCAAGAGGAGTGAAGTAAGAGCGTGGCAACCAGTGGAGATGGACCTACAGCAGTTAATCTTAGCATGTTAATAGCCATTTAATCTAAGTTCCTTTTATAATCAATGGCAAGGAATAAAACCACCCTGCAGTAATACAGACTTCGATAGTTGATAGAATCACCTACCCTCTGGACCTTCAGATTCTGAGAACTCTGCTGAGGGCAAAGAATATAAATTTTCAATTGAGTTATTTTATAAATTGCAATTATGCTCTCCTTCCCATATTGAGAGCTGGTTACCTGTTTTCTGTTACTTTGCTCAATGTAGTTATGAAAAACTCGTATAATGGGAGTACTACAATGATCCTGAATGAATATTCTAAAATATTGTGATCCTTGCTGTAAAACAGTAGTGCTCTGCTAGTCCACCTACATTTGCCTTTTACAGATATTTATTTACATGCATTCCAGAAAGGCATCTGACTTTGCTTAAATACCTCAATAAATGAAAGTTTCATTTTTTTCCATTGCAATTTGTTGAAATAGTTATTCAGAATCATTGATGGACTTATGTACTTTGTTGCTTCTATCTAACTAATTTAAATTTTAGTGGGTGTTAAATCTAGAGATTACGAATCTTTACTCTAAAAGGAGCACTGGCCACGAGGAGGTGGCCATCTGCAGACAGGTTCCATCTCTGCAATTGATGAGCACAGATTATCCTAGACATGTAGTAGATCGTAACTACAGGAATCCAGGTCTTTAGGAGAAACGCACGTGTGTGTGTTTGTTCTAAAGATTTTTCCTAAATCCAAGTTTCTGTGACATTTGTTTTTCTTTCTCTTTCAGCTGTAAATCTAAACAGGAATAAGGTAAAGCAGCTAAAGCCACAACTCCCTCTGTTTGTTCCTTTCTAATTTTTTTTTGTTTGTTTTGCCATAGGATGGATATATTGACTTCATGGAATATGTGGCTGCCCTCAGCCTTGTTCTCCGTGGGAAGATGGAGCAGAAATTGCGGTGGTATTTCAAACTGTATGATGTAGATGGCAATGGCTGCATTGATCGACATGAATTGCTCAACATCATTAAGGTGAGTCTCCAGGGGTCTGTGTTGTCTTCGCTTTCCTTAAAAACAAATTCCACCACACAAGACTTTTACTGTTCCTCACATGGATGATCATGGATGAGACCTTCTGTAACAGCATTTGTTTTTTTTTAGCAATTTCCCTACAGTCTTATAGTCCAGTAAGCGGACAGCAGTCTCTTCTTTACCACCATAGCATATGTTACAGCATAGCTGTTAACTCTATAGATTTTTTTAGCTGTCTAGAAACTAACCTGCACTTTCCAAGATTTCAGACTCTGTGACTGTCAATTGCAGTCTCTGCAATGCGTCCTTCATATGTCTCTGTTCCCATGTGAATAGTAGTTGTGTAGCTAGCTCCCAGTTTTCTTTCTAGAATCAGCTCCTAAATGTCAATGCAATAAAACATTTCTGACTCTGGTAAATAGTTTGAAGAAGAATGACTTTCAATGGAGAAGATTGTATGCAACCAGCTATTGTGGAAGGTGTTGGAATTACGGGCATAAACATGACCTTATGAATATCTCAGAATGAATTACGCTGGAAGGTCAGATTATTCTGCAGAGACTGGGAAACTAGAAAGGTGCAGAAAAGATTTGATGATCCTAAATAATTTACATTTCTGAATAAGAAAGGTCAGAAAATGGATTTGATAAAGATTTGAAGTCTTGAGCTGTCCTCAAATAAAACCGCTAAGGAGATGTTAGTAATGTATTCCTCATCTCAATATGAGTTTTAGTGCTGGATATTGAAAGAGACCAAACCAAATCAATAACTCTATGTCCTGGTTTCAGCTGGGACAGAGTTAATTTTCTTCATAGTGGCTGGTATGTGCCCTGTTTTGGATTTAGGAGGAAAATAATGTTGATAACACACTGATGTTTTAGTTGTTGTAGAGCAGTGCTTACACAGAGCCCCAAACTTTTCAGCTTCTCATACCACCCTGCCAGCGAGGAGGTTGGGGGTGCACAAGAAGCTGAGAGGGGACACAGCCAGAACAGTTGACCCAAACTGGCCAATGGGATATTCCATACCATGTGGCATCACATGGGACAATAAAACTGGGAGGGTTGGCCGGGGGCGGGTACCGCTGCTTGGGGATGGGATGGGCATCGGTCAGTGGGTGGTGAGCAAATGTATTGTGCATCACTTACTTTGTATTTTCTTTTATTATTACTACTATTATCATTATCATTATTATTTTGCCTTTCTTTTCTGTCCTATTAAACTGTCTTTATCTCAACCCATGAACTTTTATGATTCTCTCCCCCATCCCACTGGGTCGGGGCGGAGAGAGTGAGTGAACAGCTGTGTGGTGCTTAGCTGCCTGCCGGGTTAAACCACAACACTGTAATAATATATAACCTCTTACCAATAACTTGTGAAAGAAATACTCAGACATCACAGTGAAGCAACAGATAGTAACTGTTCAATACAGAGCTCTTGAGAAACTAGTGGGCAATGATCAGTGGTGGCCAACTTAGTGCCCTTTGAATTCTGTGGTGTGCTGTCCTGTGGTTGGGATAAAGTTAATTTTCTTCATAGTAGCTCATAGTAGGCTGTAGTTTGCTCTCTTTTGGGTGGGGGGGGGGCCTTAGAAGTTGCTGAGGTGATACTGAGTTTTAGTAGACAGGCTTTTGAAAAAGACCAAAGAAAGTTACTAAACATGAGAAGGTAAAAACTAGAAAAATGAATAGTCTTAGAATCCATATAATGGCTCTGGAAACACATACTTCACGGACATCCTTAAACAAAGGAAACAGGCATGGAAAGAAAAGAAAACCCTGCAGTATACAGTAATCAATAAGATGAATCATACTAAACAGTAGTGAGTAACACTTAAACTTTCTTAAGCTGAAAATTTGTTTTCAGTGAGATTTAGAGCAAAGCAGAACACACAGGAAGCAGTATATAAATGGAAACAGTAAAAGCAAAAAGACAAATAAATGACCACAGCATATAACAAAGGAATTTCAGAATGTCAAAAGTAGAGAATGTTTGGGCTTGGTGCACTGTAGGGTACTGGAAAGTGGACTATCAAAAGAACAAGGCATGTAAGGAAGTTAAATCATGTCTTTATATCATGTTTAACTACAGAGGAATCTAGGAAGATTCACATAGAAAACAGAGTTTTTCCATGTCCCTGTCTCAATGAATTAATGTGTGGAATACTTCAAAAATGCATAACATTTGCAATTATACTATATAATATGAACCGTTAGTCAGCAAGATTTTCTGTGTGGAACATGAGATCTCAAGGGCTGCAAGCTATCTTTTTATATCCAGTGCTTCACAGATAGAACTGAAGGTTTTACTTTTAAGCTGTTGGATTCTGAAGGTGTAATTTATTCCATCTTCACTTCACACCTGAGAAATGATAGTCTAGCTTTAGGTTTGGCTAGGGGCTGCTGCAGTTGATGAACAGAAATGGGCATCTGTAGAGAGACATTCATGATAGCCATCTAATAGTTCTCAGTACAGAGCAAAGTGGTCTCTGGAAATGTATCTATCAATACTCTTATTTAGTTTAGAGGTAGCACAGATGGCCAGCTTATATCTGTGGATCTGACTTGTAGATGGCTAAAGTTAGGTATGTTTGATCTGGGTAAGTGGCTGGGATGCTGGTTCTGCCATATCTGCAGTGCTTAAGCTCTACCTAAGTAGATTTAGGGCAGTCCTCTGGTTTTAACTGCTCATTACATGCCCCAGAACCACGCTGCCTTCGTACCCTTCGGTGCCAACCATAAGGCCTGATGATTTCTGCTACATTTTTCCTATGAATATAGCATTTGTATGGGAAAGGTACCATGCACAACTATCTTGTTCTGAATCTATGCTGACAGGCTGCAGTAGAATAGGTCTATTGTTCTGGGAGTCATTATGCAGCTTCCCATTCTTGCTCTTTTCTTTTAGGCTATTCGAGCTATCAATGGTGGTGACCATGAAACTAGTGCAGAAGAGTTCACCAACCGAGTCTTCAACAAAATTGATGTGAATGGAGATGGTAAGAATCCTATCTCTATCATCCCACTTAGATAGTCTCAGTGCTACAGAGAGATATCCATGTTTTCTTTTCTTGCCTGAACCTTATGCCTCTTCATTTTGTATTTGCTTGTTACATGAGTCCATTCTCCATGAATTTTGCTGACACTTTTCTCCTTGCCTCATACATAATGAGTACAATAGGATTTGTTCCTTGCTACTAATTCTTAGCTGTATTTTGTCCACATAAGTTTTGTAGGGTTTCTTTTTTCCTTCCTTTTTGTATGTTTCTGTGCAGCTTGTATCAGTTAGAAGTGGGCTGGGCTAACAGATGCCCCCAGCTGTTCCTAACTCTTTCAGCAACAGGGAAAGGAAGAACTGGAATTAAATGTTGAAGTTCAGAGTTTCTTCACTGGGATTGCTACAGGCCGTACAGCAAGTACATTAAGTGCTACGAACCAGTCAGCCAAAAGATACTCAGTGGCACTGATGTTCCTGAGAGATGTTTCTTTGCTTGCTACTTCATGTGCTTACCTTCTGATGTGCTCTTTTGTTATGCCAGAGGAACTCTGCTGGGCTGCTTCCCTCAATGAGGTCTTATTGGTCTAGGGTGGAAAACCTGTTTCTGCCTGGCCCAGTTTCCTTCTGTCACTTCTTTTAACATGAAAACCAGTAATTATGGGGCAGGTTTAGCAGTATGACAAGCTAGGCCCCAAAGAAGCAGACTAATCTAGCCTTATTAATAGGAATCTCTGACACTGCTCTTTAGCCACAGACTTCCTGGATTCTTTGTAATGTATCTTTTCCCTTGTAAGGGAAAAATGTGGGAGCTGGAGTTGGCTGGATATCGAGGAAGTTTCAGATAAGTTTAAAAAGATATCTGAGGCCTCCTGGTACTAGAGAACAGTGCATGTATACCAAGCTGTCTCTAATGTTGGATTACTGAGCTCCTTTTCCTGTACAAATGTGGACTGGCATGATTCTGATGTCTTCTGTCTGTGCCTGACACAGGTGAACTTTCTCTGGATGAATTTGTGGAAGGAGCAAGGAAAGACGAGGAGTTCATGGAGGTTATGATGAAAAGTTTGGACCTGTCACACATTGTGGCCATGATCAACAACCGTCGGCATAGTGTATAAATTGAACTGGGAGAAAAAGGTGTGCCAATAGACCAAAGGGTGTACACACACCAGGAAGAACAGAGGTGTTTTTAAAAAACAAACAAAATTTCCATAAACTTACATATGGAAGTAGGAACTGAAAGAAACTGCTATATGTGTGTATCTGACTGCATGTTCTCATAGAAATGTTGAAATTCAGACACGCATATACAGTGCAAGTTCAGAAAAACTGGGTCTGTGTAGCAGTATTCAACTTGACTTCCTAAATTCTAAAGGCCAAGTTTCACGATACAAATTGCTTCCTTATTCTGTGCCCCAGATTCTCACTTTGCAATGGGCTAAAGGTAATCCTAAATTTGCAAAGGGGAGAACGGGATGATGGAGCGTGGAAAATCTCAGATGTGTACAAAAGAAGAGCTTCAAATTGTTATCAATGCAGAGAACGGCCGATAGAATGTAACTTCCCCTGTCCTTGTCAGGATATTAGATCATGGACACCAGCAGGCTTGTCTGCACCAGATGTGCTCGTATTTGGTAGTCTCTGGTAGCTTTGGTAGCTTTATCCATAAGAACTCAAAAGCTGAAAGAAATATCAGTCTTTAAGGCTGATAATAACAATTCTGTTCCTAGCTGCACTGTCACTAATGCTGCTGTTTGCAGCTTTCTTTAATAAAAACTACTCTACCAAAATACTCAATAGTTTAGGAGCAGCTTCAATAATCAGAGAAAATATGCTACTTAGTTTCCCAAAGCAGAAGAATTACCTGAGATATCAAATCTTTTTTACATTCCTTGTCCTACTACTCTGCTCTCATACAACTGAATAAATGAAGTATGTGAAGATGATCCTAAGTATTGTTGCTCCACACATCCTTATTGGTCTTTCTTTTTATTCTTGGGGAGAAAAACTGAGAAGCAAAAGGCAAATCAGTAAGGTAACTTGTGAATTCTGCTGTTCATGCAATTGCTGAAGTTCATACTCTAGATCACTGCTGCCACGAATGACTTTGTCTCTTTGCAGATGATGGGATGAGTGATGTAGCATGAATAGAAACTGAGCCAACTGTGTCTTGTTCACTAATGTTAGGTAAGATCACAGTCAGAGGCTCCTTTGAACCTGGAGAGAGACAGAAGGTAAGAAGAATGCAGGAAAAGTTCAGCAGAGTGCCTATGCCAGAGTTGTGCGTGCTCTTCCTGTGCAGGAGGAAAAACTTGCAGATTTATGACAAGACGACTTTGGATATTAGGAGTGGAATTAATCTTGCTTATATTTAAGCTTCCGTGCATACTGAGCAAAGTGTCTAAGCTTTCATCTAAGTCAAGGAAGATTTAGTCAGTGTTGTCACTAGAGCTTGAGAGAGTGACTGATCATTTTTAGAGTAAGTGCCAACATTTTGCCAAGGGGGCTCATATTCTAGGTCCCACTGGCATGTACACATGTGCAGTCTTAGAGCTGCTGAGAGGAATCACAACCTGGATATTGGCAAACATTGCTTAGTTCTCCAGAGGATTATTATGAGCATATACTGTTGGATTCTGCTGTCCCTTTGCACAGAGGAAGGCAGAGGTTTTTTTTTAAAAAAAAACTCTATTAAACCTGTCCTATGTCTGTTACGAGTCCTCACTCTCTTGCAGCTTTGTGGTTCAGCTACATGTAAAAACTGCATTTTTAGTATCATCTGACATACAGAAAAAAATCCTATTTTTAGTTCTTAGGAAAGTTAAGAATTTTTTAAGTACAGCTGATGTATTAAAGACGTCACAAAGAAGCTGTAGCTGCCTGCAGTGTTGTGACAGGTTGCTACACACACTGTACAGAATCTTCTCAATGGACTTAAAGGAGAAGGGCATGTACACAGTACGTTCTCAATAGTAATTCTGAACATTTACGAGCAGAGTTTTTAAATACTTTTTTGAAACAGATGTTACAGAAAACCTATACTTCCTTAACTGTCACTGCTGATGATGCTGGAACATGTCGCAGCAAAGATGCAGTCATGATATTTGTAATAGACAAAAAAAGATTCCAACAGGCTATCAGTACACTCAGTTGCAGACCTGCAGTGCGTTCTCAGTTTTTCTGTTCTTCTGTTACTGGATGATTTCACTGCTTTCTGGCTTTACAGCAAGCATGTTCTTTGAGAGACCAAGCTGGCAGTGTATGTGCCTTTGTCGGAAGCTACAGGAAGAGAGACTGGGGGCATGGGAGAGGAAATCTCTGTAAAGGGGAAGATAGTTGTTTTCTGACCTATTTGGCTTTCTTTGTACAGTAAAGAATAAAAAATATATACAATAAACCTATCTCGGAACTGTTCCCTTTTTTAGAAGAACAAAAAAATTAGGAGGAGGAGGATAGTATCTAGGGCTATGGTTTGCATTCAGAACATTAGGGTTTTCATGTATCTCCAAGGATGGGAACTCCACAACTTCTCTGAATTAGGTTGATGGTTTTCAGTTAGGGGTTTAGGATTAAGGCATATGGTTAGGATGTTAAGGGTTCAAGTTACTATTTGGGATTGGGTCAAGGGTTGGGGCTAGACTTAGGGGTTTGGGTTTGGACTTGGGCTCAGGTTTAGGATTTGGGTAAAGGAGGGAAGATCAGGCTGAACAAGCTTAACACAAGCTGTTCTGTCAGAGCTCAAAGATGTCTCTTGGGTTTCCCTCCTCCTGGGCCTATTTCTTTGCTTGCCTTGAAGGCAGCAGTAGCCTGACACTCCCTTACCTCGGTTCACCCCTTACCCCAGCCAGCAGCACAACCACACTAGCAAGGACTTGCCAAAGCCTTGCCGTGGACACTCTTGCAGGCCTACGCCTTAGTATGGGCAGACATATTGGCTTCCCCATCTCACCCATGTGCAAGATGAACTTTCAAACTGCCACCTTGCTGACAGCTGTAGCTGTGGAGAAGGCCAGGCTGATACATCAGGATCTTAGGGATTTTCTGACATTGTTGAAATGAAGCTGCTGATTGTAAAGGTATGTGGAAGGAGAGTGTCTGCTCCTTTAGGGGTATCTGATCAAGGACCCTTTTCAATTAAAAAAAAATATATATATAAGAAAAGGAGGAAGCCACAAACAATAACATACAGGGACATACTAATTCATGAGGGCATGTGAGAGAGTGAGAGTGTTTATTCCAGCAAGGTCAACTGATCAGTGAACTCGTCAGATAGGAAACTGGAGTAAAATGGGGAAATCTAGAAACAAAATATGCTGAGGCAGAGACCTGACAAAACAAACATGGAGACAATGACAAGAAATAAACCTAGCTAGCCACACTGATTGATGGGCTAGCAAGAAACTACAGACCCTTCTTCCTGAAAGAACAACCTGAACTTTGCAACTGGTAAGATTATAAACCAGGGGGAAACCTTGACACTGGACTACAAGAGGCCCAGGAATGCTGCCAGATGGCAATGCTGGTCCACTGTGCAGCTGATGAGCTGTCGCACAGCTACTACCGCCCAGTGACCAAAATTGGGCACTGCAGCTCGGCTTTTGCACGTGCACAGCTACTGGGATCACGCCCCGGCCCTTCCCGCACACCATGAGCCATGGCGCCTGCGCGGTGCTCAGGAGCAGTGTGAGGACGGAGTTGTGTGTTCCTCCCCTGTGGATGCCATTGACTGCATCTGGCTTTGGTCTGCTTTGGTCTTCTCTATTTTGCTTTGTTATTGTATTGGCGTGTGTGAGAAAGAAAAGGTGTAATACTTGCCACAGTTGAATTTGAAGAGACCAGAAAAGGGTAAACCAGCTGATGAATAAAATGAAATCGATCAAACTGGAAGCTGTCTCTATCTGCAGACAAGACAAATCCTGTTTCTTCTTGTGAGGAAGGATCTGTATTAATAGTCCTCACCAGACTGGATCACCAATACATAATGCAGGGTCTCTATACGTAACCAAAAGTGTGATGCGTACATGTATTTTTGTGTGTGTGGCACACTGCATCTATGAGGTCTTATGTTTGAGGAGCTATTAGACACCAAGTTAACTAAGACACTTGTCTTAGTTAAATGACAGTTAAGTGACAGAAGCTTTAAAAGAGGAAGAGTGAGTGGGTCCTTGTCCTCCTTGTCAGTCTCCTGATCCCTCACACCCCTCTAAACATCCCCCTCCCCTACGGATCCCTGCCTGCCTCCCTGCCTGTCCCTGCCTCCATCTCTCCGTTGCACTGTTCTTCATTGCTCCATCTCTCTCTCTTTGCCCTTCCATCCTTCTGCCTTTCCAGCTCAATGGCTCTCTGGCCCTCTCTTTCCCTCTCTGGCAATGTTTCCCCAAGCAGGACCAGCCGTCGCACTGATGCTGCAGCTCTGGATTAGAGTGACTGGAAATGTCATGCAAGTGTTGTGATGAGCAGTGGGGACCTGGGGGCGGGGTGGGGTGAGGATTACGTTGCAGGGGTCAGAAGCTGGGGATCAGAAGGGTCTACCAAGGGTTGTGGTGCAACTCCCTACCCTTCCCACATCACCTCACAGAAGTATGTCAGGAAAAAGGTGTAACATCTGACCTCACCCCTGCCCCTTTGTGGACACAGCCTTCCAGCCTGCCCTACCCCACCCTGCACCCCCTGGGAGATCTAGAAGTTCAGGTGACCTAACACCCACTGGGACAGGGCACAGACCCTGACATTCCTTTTCAGTGTGCTGTGTGCAGTGAGACCAACATGTGACAACACTCCACCAGCCCACCTCATCCTGCCCAAGTCTAGTCCTTTGATCTATCCCACCCAATCTTGCTCCATCCTGTCTCAGGCCCAGCTATACCAGTGAAAACAAGACCCCCCACTTTGCCTCCTAAACAAAAATGATTCAGCCGGCCTGGTGTGATCTCTCCTCTAACCCAGCGGACAGAGTGGGGGACTGGCAGAGATGGAGGCAGGGAAGCCCATCCACATAGAAAGCCTGGGTAAGGCATGGAGCACGGGGGGCACGGGAGAGCGCAGCACGCACATCAGGGCCTGGGAAGTAAAAGGCTGTGGGGGTCCAAGAGCGGGGGGCTCCGGGTGCAGGGCATGCAGATCAATGCGTGGTAAGAGGAAGTCGGTGACAGGGCGGGGCTATGCTAAACTGGCACACGCCTACCGTCACCCAGGGCCCAAAAAGCACGCGGGAAGATGGCACGGGGCTTTCAAGTGGCCATGTTTCTGAAAGATATGCTGAGAAGTGCAGTTTTCGGTCAAAGGGTTTCCGGGAGGCCATGTTATGGCCTGCTCCATGCCGGGAGGGGTAGCTTCCTCTTACTAGGGTTCAGGTTGGCAATGTTGAACTCTGGCAGCTGAGAGCTGTAAATCTCATTGGTCATCCAGAAATGGGTCTATATTGTCAACAGGGGCTCCAGGACTCCAGAAGCTCATGTCACTCATCCAGAAGTATTGTATCTATTGCATGGATGTCCTCAAAAACGGAAATACCAATCAGTCCTCTGGAATGGGCTCTCTATCTTCCTCAAGTCCTCCAGGTGAACGCCAGTGGCAGTTAGTCTTCCAGAGGTCGTTCTCTATCGGTCAGAAGTCCTCCAGGTATCAGAAACTCCCGTTAGGGGAGAACCCAAAAGGCTTCTCTATTGTAAGGAAGTCCTCCAGGTAACGGAAGTTCCTGATAGTCCCCCAGAAAAAATAAGCTCTATGATCCAGCACTCCTGGCCATTGGAAGTTCCCATTAGTCCTCCAGAATGGAGACTCTATTGTACAAAAGTCCTCCAAAATGACAGACAGGCCTGTTAGTCGTCCGGAGGTAGGTCTCTATTGTACAGAAGTTCTCCAGGACTGAGGCAGTTGCAGTTAATAATCCAGAAGTGCAGCTCTATTGGTCTGCAGTCCTCTGAGACACCAGAAGTACCCGTTAGTCCTCCAGAATCACATCTCTATTGTCCCGAAGTCCTCCAGGTACATAGCAGAGCCAGTTAATCTCCAGGGGTTGCTCTCCATGGGCTGGAAGTCCTCCAGGACAACGGAAATTACTGCTAGTCCTACAGAGGTTATTCTCTATGGAACAGACGTTCTCCGGGAAAATTAAAATTCCCATTGGTAATATGGAAGTGCATCTTTAATATCCAAAAGTTCTCCAAGACACTGTAAGTACCCTTTAGTCCACTGGAACAAGGTCTGTATAGTCCAGAAGTACCCCAGGCACATGATTGTGCCATTATATCAGGTTGTTCTCCTGGGCCACAAGTCCTACAGGGCTTTAGAAAATCCAGCTGGTCTTCCAGAAGTAGTTCTCTATTGTCTGGAGTCCTCCAGGCACACAAGAAGTACATGACAAGCTATCAGAAATGGGTCTCTATTGCTAGAAATCCACCAGTGACAGAGAATTACCTGTTAAACTATCAGAAATGGGTCTCTATTCTCCAGATGTCCTCCAGGATGCCAGAAGTATATGTTAATCCTCGGTCAGACAGAATCTGTCATCTGCAGTTCATTCAGGTAGATGACAGTGCAAGTTACTCCTACAGAGATGGTTTTCTTTTGCCAAGCAGTCCTACACATATGTGGAAGTGCCCACTGTGGCCTAGAACACCAACCCTTACTCTGTTGGAAGAGAATATCTACAGAGCAGAATTCCTTCAAGGAAAGTGGAAATGCCTATGAGTCTAGTACGACTTATCCTAATGCAACGTAGGTAATCCAGGTCGCGGTTAGGGTTCGGATTAGGTGTTAGGGTTTGCTCACGATCTGCTGCCGACCGACGAGCGGTGCTGCAAGCAATGGGACAGCGCACGCGCGGTAGCGCCGCTTGCTCGTTGCCGAGCGGCTGCGCCGCAGGCGCGTTTCTTCGGGGGGGTGGCGGCGGCGGCGGCGGCGGGCGAGGGACGGGACGGGACGCC
>VXAL01012001.1:8625-25590 GCA_013399475.1 Chauna torquata
ATTATGAACTTCTTTTCATCTGGAAGGCACAGGCACATTTGTGGTTAAGATGCAGTAGCTGGTGGTGGCAGCTGGATTTTCATGGAAATAAAGGATGACTCACAACATCTGAGTTCATAAAATGTAAGATTGATCTACTCAGTGGGCAGAATAACAGTTCAATGAGAAAAGATCAGATTAGTCCACAAAGGTTTCAGCAGTCATGTAACACAGGCAAATGGATTGTAGTTAGCTCTAAGAACAATGAAAAATAACTCATGCACAATATAACTACAGTGTATTTCTAAAGATAAAAAATAACCAGCTCAAGCTATATCATTTTGTAACAGACTGGAACAGAATAGTTGCAGAAATACATGAAGGAGGCTATTGTACAGAGAAGCTTTCCTTTCAGATCCTTGCATTGATAATGTCAGAAGGTTCCACTTAGCTTTGTTTAACCAGATGTCAGTGAACAAAAAAAAACCTTTTCCTGATCTGTTCTCCAGTGTAAAGCAATGAAATATTAATTAATGCTACATTTAAATGGCTATTCAATTTAGAATAGTTCATTTTTTAAGGCAGAAAAAGAGAAAGAGTAATCAACATCTATGAGCAGGTGTTCCTCATGCCAAAAAGATGGCTAGATTTCATTTATTTAAAAAGCTGGAAAATGCACATTTGTTTGGGAAAGCCATTTATCCAAAGAAATCTTTAATTACATGTGCCATAAAACAGGCAAAAAATGTCATCTCCTCAGACCTGTAACTTTAAGCCATTGCAAAGCACGAACTGCCTAATTTTGCCAAAGAACAACAGTCACTACTTCACTCTGTTATTGCATGACAGCTGTATATGAGCAGCTACATTCTGTATGAAGAGAAGAGGGACGCCACATGACTAGAGGCAAAGCACTGCATTGTGTCAATGTCATTTCTGTTAAAGATCTTATAGTCTGACATCCAGAATGGAGCCACACATTAATGTACAATGGATAATATTTCTGACAATATCCTCTGGATGGCCTTGAGCTGATTACC
This sequence comes from Chauna torquata, assembly GCA_013399475.1. Lineage (NCBI taxonomy): Eukaryota > Metazoa > Chordata > Aves > Anseriformes > Anhimidae > Chauna > Chauna torquata. The sequence continues at coordinate 9,645 of VXAL01012001.1, forward strand.
ACTGCTTTTTCAGAAAACAGTTGTTACTGAATTGTTTCCTTTCAATAGAGTCTGCCTGAGGAATAATAGCAAGCAAGACTGGATCGTTAGTGCTGGATATATCATAACTTTGTAATTGCCCTGCTTTGGTTTTTGAAAACAAATCTTTGTCAAGGACAGGAAACAGCTTGCCTGTAGTTGCAATAACAAACAGAGTAGAGCTGATCTAGATGGATATCTGCAAGATTATCTCACACTCAAGTGCTAAAACTTTAGCTAGTTAACCATAACAAACTCAGGTGAAAGGCAAATGATATCATCAGGACTAGTGCTCAGCCTTTCAAGCAGGGGTGTACATGCCATCCTTGCAGTTTATTCAGACAGCAAAATGTTTGACATCAATATGTTGTCTGAAAGGTGAGAAATAACTGGCGGTATTGTTGTCCCACAATAATGCTATTACCTTGCTTTTCCATTACAAGCAGCTTATGAGTAGTCTTTCAAACCACAGTTTAGTCTCAGAACTGCAGTGGAACCGTGCAGGTACAGAAATTTGGGATCGTTTCAAATATAATCCCCAAGAAGATGTAAGACAATAGGGTGATGAGGTGACACAACAATTTTTTGTGGAATTTAGTGATATGGCTAAGCCAGACTTGTAGGTGATGAGGGCACAAAAGGATCAGCTCTAATCTCTCTCCTATGAATCAAACCTACTTCATGCCCTTCCTTCAGCTCTCTCAGGTGTGCAACTGTCAGTCCTTAAATGTCTCAGTATATTAGCAAAGTCAGTAAAGATGTCCATCCTGTCCTACAGTTTCACAGAAGTAGCCATATGTATACACGTCTGCTACACAATCTGTTACTATTTTTAAAATCATTGTGCTAGTAGAGATGAATTTTCCTGTAACATTTCTTCCTCAAAGAGAGATTTTTGTAACAATATTCTTCAGAGGCAAGGAACACCTCTCAGCCAGAACATAAATACTTGCTAGGATCTTGTCTGTGTTTAGGAGCTCCAGCTGTGGAGGTTTCTGAAGGGTCTCTGCTGGAGACAGAGTTCTGAATACTAGCCCATCATAACGAACACTTAAACAAATAAACAATAACTTCCCAAGCATGAAATCCACCTCAAAAGCTGAAATTCTTTAAGCGCAAAAACTAGGAAAAAAGTAATTGCCTCAGAATATCAATTTAACTTAGGAAAACTATAAGAAGGTTAGGAAAGAAGAGTCACCAAACACTGAAACCAAAAGCTCAAACGAAAGAATTGTCCAGAAAGTAAAAAATGTGAAATAATAGGGAAAATAACCCACCTGATGCCAAAATCCTATCAGGAGCTCCCATGCTGCTTAAAAGAAAGCTGAGGAAATGGCAGGAGAAACTGAACTTGCTGGTAAGACTTCACACGTTTCTGATGGTCTTAGAGTGCCAAAAAAATGTACTGATTAATGGCCTGAGTGTCCCCTTGTGATTCTGGTGTGTGTCTGTGTTCTTCAAATCATCCATTATTTAGATAATTATTTACTTTATATGCACTTTTCCTGATAAGCAGGATTTTGGATTAATATTTGTGTATATATACAACAAACAATTACTTCTGTTTTTCTTGATACGCACTTTCACTTTGCAAGGCTGCATGGTTTAAGAAGGCCTAAGCCTCTTTCCCATTAACATCTTTCTGATAGATCAGATATCTATCATAATCCTCATCCCAATAAACTCAGAGGACATTTGACATCAATTCCAATAGGACCGGGAACAAACAATGTGTTGTGTGTATTTGTATAAATCCAAATAGAATTTTGGCACATTTAATGTAATAACCTTTCTCTTATCTGTTTTAGTCCTACATACAGATGACTAGGTACCCCTGACACATGCAACTCCCAATCAGATTTGTTAATCAAATTTTTCCTATTCACAAAATAACATTCTTTTTTCTCATTCTTTTCCTTAATAGTGGGTATAAATCTTACTGTAATTACTGTACTTAGACATGAATGATATAATGCTGCATCATCTCATTAAAACATCTTGATGTTGCAGTGGAAAGTGGATATCTGCCCTGCTAAAAGGAATAGAAGCAACTGTAGATTTCCCTTTGAAATTACTACTAACTCCATTCTGCATTTCCTACTCAACAAAATTCCCACTGTGACAAACCTACCAGTCCTTGTCCAGGGAGTATCAGATTAAGATAAAGACTTTAATAAAGACTGTCTGGTTTGCTCAGTCTTGTATACAATATGCAAGGTGCCAACCAATTTGTTGAATTAACAAGGATGATGTTTCTCTTCAGTGCAAATGATATTGCTTTATTTCACCTTCTAGAATTCAACAAATTTGTGCAATATAAATGTTTTTCAATTATCTTACTTGAAATTTCTGTAAAGCTCAAATAAAACTACTGCAAACACTTTTAAGGCACAGTTCAGACACTCAATACCACTGACGGCATGCTTCCACAGTTCTTTGTGTCTACTGAAATCTCAGTACATATTCTGTAGGTCAGCTCATCTGTATGAATATTCTTATTCTGGTTTGACTTGATTCTTGCCTTAATTACTTGTAGCTAAGAAAAACTAATAGTAGAGGATATAAAGAGTTGGATAGCTCACAGTTTATTGTTGTGGACAAAAAGTCAGTGTGATTCTCCAATACATACATAGGAATCACAGTTACACAAGTTATATTATTTGCAATTTAATCTTTGCACAAAGTGCTCTGAGAATACTGTGTACAACTCTGGCACACATAATTCAAGATCAGTGCTGAAGAATGAAGATGAATTCTTGGAATAACCACAAGAATGACTGGGGTTTGGAAAACATGATTCATAGTGAAAGACTCCAGGAGCACATTGCCCATTTAACTTACCAAAGAGACTCTATTAACTGGTGACTGATTTGATCATAATGAATACTGCAATACCTATTCAGACAACACATATTGATGATAAACTCTTCCATCTAGCTCAGTAGAAATAAAACAAGTTAAGCATTAATTCCGCTAGAAAGTCTGCATGAATGGAACTTGGCGGGGGGGCGGGGGAGGAAAAAAAGAAAAAGAGGAAATCTGCATAAATTACACTATGTCAACAAAGCTTTAATACTAGTCTTCATATTCTTACAAAATTGTTGTAATTGCATTTCACAGATGCATTAACCTTTTATTCTTTCATGATAGCAGTGTTTGCATGGCTTGGACAATATTAATTTGTTCATCCATCCAAAACACAATATTTCACTTCTTAGAAATCAAATTGTAAGAGAATATATAGGTTCCAGATTTAATTATGACTGAGAACTTCATTGTCTTCTTTTCATATTATCCTTAATAAAAAAAAAAATTCTTATTTTCTTTATTCTCAATATCTTATTCAGTTTAGCAACCCTTATTATATGCCTACAGAACTAGTTACTTAGTGCTGAAAGAATTCATAATATGCAAGACTTCAGTACAAGCTGTGCTCATGCCAAAACAGTTCTAACACAGAACATGAAAATGCTCTTGCCTGTCTAAAAATTAAAATATGAATAAGTTTTCAGCCTTGTAACCACACTAAATTATAAATGCAACAGAATGCACCACATATTTAATATCAAAGTTCTTAATACATTCATTAGTTGCAAATATTTTTTGGTCTAGTTTGAATCTTCAGCATTCTCAGATCTCCTTTTATTCCTCAGGTTTTTAATTGAGCTTGCATTTTTGAAAATGCATTATGGATTTTTAAATATAGTGTAGGTGCAACTTTTTATGTTTCAGATCTACCATTTTAAATTTTACATGATAAATTAAAGGTTCAGCTTCTTTTTTTTTGCATTTATGTGGGAGTATCTGACTTAAACTCAGAAGCATGAAGCAGGTCCAGAGGTGCCTTAGATACTCACACTCTCAACTTCAAAGTAGCAATATAAGCTTCTACTTACAACCATGTGGGACATGTTTAGCTCCAGGCACCTTTCACTGTGTAACCTATATATGACCAATAAGAAAGACCTACTTCTTTCTATAACCTATTTTCCTCTTACAGAATTCCTGTGAGTAATGAAAACGACATGAAATAATTTCAAGCCAACTTTAAAACGTAAGAAGTTTGATCGAAAGAAATTATTAAAATTATTTTGCTTACCTCCATTCCTCTTGCTTCTGTATTGGGAATCTGTCATTCTAATTGACTTGTAAGTGTTAAGTAATTTTTGCCCTTTTTCTAGGTTTTGTAGAGAGGCAGGAAGTTTTGTGTTTCCACCATTTTTCTGTTTGTTTGGTTTTTTTTTCAAAAAAAAGGGATTTTTTTCAGATTTTTTTTCCAAAAGTTTTCTTTATCTCTGCCAAGATGATAACAAAGTTAAGAAGGAAAACAAGGAGGGCAATAGTTTCTCTGTAACCTCTTTTCTAAAAATATGGAGATGATGATGTTCACTTGTGTCATTCTCAGAAACGAAAAATTACTTAGAACAGATTTTGAAGGTTCTAGGTCTAGTGTTAACTTTTTTTTAATATGTAACCAAGGTAAGATTTTTTTATTTTTATTTTTATTTTTATTTTTGAAGTGGAGTTGTCTTTGTTCGAGCTATTGGGATAAAGAATTAAGAATTAAAAATTATGGGAAAAGGTATTTTCACTTTGGAACAAAATACAAAAAAAATCTCAAGTTACTAAAAAAATTGGAAATTAAATATTATTTATTCTGTTATACTTGTTCCAGAACACAATAAATACAGTATAGCTACTGTAAACAAGCAAGTGATACAGCTTGTACTCAACAAGGGCAAATATGTTAAAGTTTTATAAGAAAGAAGTTGTCCTCACGGTAAATAGAAGAATGACTGTTAGAGCTAAAGGAATTGGCAGAAAAGTTTTACTTGGGTCTGATACCATAGATACCAAATCACCACAAATGGATAGTATGCATAGTATTGTTCTTACCTATACAGGACACTAAGTGAATTTTTTTTTTTTTTCTGGTGTGGACTCATAAATTCTACAATATTTTTAACTTTATTAAAATCTAATCTATTGGCATCTACTTCATCTGTTGTACTTCAGCAAGAAACATCTTCCTATTGAATAAATGTATAAACTCACGGCCCTCTTATTCTCTTATTCTTTGTTATTCCATGAGGTCAGGGCCATGGGAATGGATTTGTAGAGCTGGTAGTCAAAGATATTTTGCTTGACTTCCTTTTTACATGAACAAACTCACTCAACCAAGCAGCTGGAAACACCACCAAAATTGAGTCTCAAACAATGGAACATCAAATTTAAAAATGGCCAAGCAGAAACAGAAAAAATGTGTTCCTGAACTTTGGAATTTCTTACTAAAGGTAAGAAAATGTATTCATAACAGCAGCTCAGAACATCTATCTTTTACAGTTTAACTGGCATTTTGTGCCATTTGAGTATTATCACATCCCAAAGATTGACTCTCTGAAAATCATAGCAAAAAAAGTTAATGAACCCAACACCTACTCACATTATGAGTGTTTTAAACTCTTTTACTCATTTAAAAATCTTAAAATTGCATAAATATACATGCTGATTTTCATAAGATATTTGCATATCATAATTATGTATGTATGTTAAAATGAACCTCTTGAATTAGGTAGCTTGTTTATTTATCTTCAGAATAAAAGACATATTCAACAAGGGCAAGGAGGATGAGGGGATCTACAAACCAATAAGCCTCACCTTGAGCCTTGTTAAGGTGGTGGAGCAAATCCTCCTGGAAGCCATTTCCAAATATATGAAGGACAAGAAAGTTGACTGGGGATTGTCAGCATGGATTTATGATAGGAAAATCTTGCTACAAGAACCGGAAAGCTTTTTATAATGAAATGACTAGCCTAGTGGATGAGGGGATATTTCTCGACTTTATCTGAAGGCTTTCAGCTCCGTATCCCATAACACACTCCTAGACAACCTGATGAAGTACAAGCTACATAACTGGACACTGAGTTGAGCTGAAAACTGCTGATCTGTTGGGCTCAAAGGGTTGTGGTCGGCGGCACAAGTTCACCAGGAGGCCAGTCACTGGTGATGACATGCATGATGGGACAGAGTGCAATCTTACCAAATTTACAGACAACAAAAGCTCAAGAAGAGTAGCTGATAGAGCAGATAGTTGTACTGCCATAGGGACCTTAACAGCCTACACAAACAGGTAGTGTCTCATAAAACCTCAAGAAAGGGAAATGCCAAATCTTGCACCTCGGAAGGAATAACCACATGCACCGGTACAAGCTGGGGGCTGAGTAGGTGGGAAGCAGCTTTGCAGAAAAGGCCCTGGTGGTCCTAGTGGACCATGAGCCACCAATGCATCCTTGCAGCAAAGAAGGCCAACAGACTCTTCTGGGCTGCGTCAAGAACTGCACTGTATCATCTGCAGGTCAAGGGTGTGATTTTCCTCCTCTTCTCAGCACTCGTGAAGCCACAGCTGAAGTGCCAGGTCCAGTTCTGTGCTCATCTAAGAGGGACATGCATGTACTGGAGCAAGTCCAGTGAAGAGCCACAAAGGTGATGAAGAGTTGGAGCATGCGAACTACATGGAGAGGCTGAGAGAGCTGACATTGTTCAGCCTGGAGAAGAGAAAGCTCAGGGGGATCTTCTCTACATGTGTAAATGCTTTACTGTGAGGGCAGGTGTTAAGAACGTGCAGCCAGACTCATGTCAGTGGTGTCTGAAGAAAGGCCAAGAGGCAATGGGCAGAAATTAAAATAGAGGAAATTCCATGTAAACATAAGAAAAAGAAAAATTCATTTTGAGTGTGGTCAAACACTGGAACAGGTTGTCCAGAGAGGTTGCGCAGTCTCCATCCTTGGAGATGTTCAGCTGGCTGGCCACATCCTTGAGCAGCCTGCTCTTAGTGACCCTGTTTAAAGCAGGGAGGATTTGGACAAGATGATCTCCAGAAGCCCCTTTCAACCTCATCTGCAATTCTGTAATTCTGTTCTTCAAGAATAAAATGTAGTGTTGTAAGGCTATAATCCTCTACATTGTAACAGTCCTTGTGGGATTAATGATATAGCAGCTATTTTCTTACTCATGACTAAGAGACTCCTAACGAGTGGTATTAAAATCCATGGCCCAGGCATGGCACGATGGTTGCCAGAGAGCCTGGTATAATAATGTCATGAAAACCAGTTCAGTTCATGAACTGGAGTTTAGACTTTGCAAAATCTACATTAACATCTTTTGAGCACTTTGGGAGAAATACAGAACAGACTGAGCAGTCAGGGAACTTCCAAAGAATCAAGAGACTTAATTATAGATCTGGTAATCCTTGAGAATGTTTAAGACTTACTTTTCCTTTGTATCTATGCAATGTGTTGCTTCAGCTAGAAAATGATGGGACTTTAAACAAGCTCCTGCTATGAAAAATTACTTATTTTATTCATTAGCTGGTTTATCAAGAGTTCTAGTGTTAGATGACAGTTTTCTAAGATGTTAATGGCTTTAAATTCTTAAAAGTCTTCTGAACAAAGATTTTAAATTAAAAAAAAAAAAAAAATTTACATACACATTCCCAGTGTCCTGTGGAAGCTATTTAATTTTAAAGACATTTCCTGCAACTTTCTTCAGTAGTAAAACTTACAAAGAAATCAATGGAAGTAACATTTGAGAATTTAGAATAATTTTTCATTGTAATATCCACATAACACTTTTCTGCCCAATATTACTTTTAACTTTTTGATACAAAAGAAATGCCACAAATATTTACTTTTCATTCAAAAATATATATATTCCTTAGACTTAGTATGCAATAAACAACACATATAGTGCTAACTGGAAACTTCCTGGCAAAACTTTTATGTTGATATGATATTTATGGTGAGACAATGTGTTGACAACATGTTGAATCCAACCTATTTCGTTAGAAAATATTAGGTTCAATGAACTTCTGGTGACTCACAAGCAGTGACATCGTGGACATTCTGGCATTTTGGAATCTCCATTTCCATAGTGCACATGCTTGATGCACCTACCCAAAACACATCAATCTCATGCTTCATTGGTCTTGAAGTAACATAACTCCAGAACACAACAATTCACAAATTGTGACAGATCAAAGATATATCTAGGCCAGGATCTTGCAGCCATTACTGAATGCACAGAAACCAGAGAAAAACAAGGCAAATATATTTGTCATTTTCCCTTAATACTGTCTCAGCTTCCATCTATTTTCAGTTTAGCGATTTTATGAAACAGATAGCTTTCCTGTGTACTTACAAGCATAAATGAATTTATCTTACAAGAATTTGCCTAGCACAAGTAGCCCTTAAACACAAGCACACTTTTAAACATCCATTACATGAGAAACTGTAGAGTTCAGGGAGTTTCTGCTTTACTGAAAATCTTGGGAAAAAGTTGAGTTCCTAAGAACTATAAGCTCTCTTAACACAGGATGAAAGCAAGAGTTAATAAAGCATTAAAGCATTCATAATCACAGAATCTACAAATGACAGAACAAACTATGAAACATTTATTTTTCTATAGATTTTATGGCAGTACAGATGAAAATTTAAAACCATGCAAAGTTTCAAAGTTCCTACATTTAAATAGAATTGTAAAAAATAATCCTTAAATTTTTAACTTCGACATTGCAGCTTGGTCTGCCATTTATTTGACACATACTTTGACATGTAGTCATATTACATACATTCTTGCTCATCTATATTTACACAATTTTAATAAACAATATTTCCATTTCCTCCAATACATATTTAAGGTCTTCCTAGTCATGACTATGTCTGATTACAATTGTTGAAATAATATGAATGATGAGTAAGTCAACACCTAAAAAAGCTCATGGAATAGTTCTCTGGACTTCTTGCAGAACATTCAATAGAGTTGACATTGTTATTTTTTTTTCACAGCTTAATTACAGTCTTTCAAAAGAACTAAGCATTGAAACAGCCCTTACAAATATTTAATGACATCAGTCGACTAAAAACAGACACAAATCTTAGGCTCCCATTGTTCCTTGTACCAAAACCAGTGTAACTCTTTAACATTCTCCCCTCATTCACCAAGTTGGGAGGTAGTGTCGATCTGCCTGAGGGTAGGGTGGCCCTTCAGAGGGATCTGGATAGGCTGGACTGCTGGGCTGAGGTGAATGGGATGAGATTTAACAAGGCCAAGTGCCGGGTCCTGCACTTTGGCCACAATAACCCCATGCAATGCTACAGGCTTGGGGCAGAGTGGCTAGAAGACAGTGATGAGGAAAGGGACCTAGGAGTGTTGATAGATGCTAGGCTGAACATGAGCTGGCAGTGTGCTCAGGTGGCCAAGAAGGCCAATGGCATCCTGGCCTGTATTAGAAACAGTGTGGCCAGCAGGAGCAGGGAGGTGATCATCCCCCTGCACTCAACTTTGGTGAGGCCGCACCTCGAGTACTGTGTTCAGTTTTGGGCCCCTCACTACAAGAAAGACATCCACGCCCTGGAACGTGTCCAGAGAAGGGCAACGAAACTGGTGAGGGGTATGGAACACAAGTCTTATGAGGAGTGGCTGAGGGAGCTGGGATTGTTTAGTCTGGAGAAGAGGACGCTCGGGGAGACCTCATTGCACTCTACAACTTCCTGAAGGGAGGTTGTGATGAGGAGGGGGTCGGCCTCTTCTTCCAGATAACTAATGATAGGACTCGAGGTAATGGCTGCAAGTTGTGCCTGGGGAGATTTAGATTAGATATCAGGAAAAACTTTTTCTCTCAGAGAGTGGTCAGGCACTGGAACGGCCTGACCAGGGATGTGTTGGAGTCACTGACCCTTGCGGTTTTTAAGAAGCGCCTGGACGAGGTGCTACAAGATATGGTTTAGTAGCTTAGTGGGTAGTATTGGTGATAGGATGACGGTTGTACTAGATGATCTTGAAGGTCCTTTCCAACCTTGTGATTCTGTGATTCTGTGATTCATTTAACTGAGGTAAAAATAGCATTCCTTGCTGAAAGAAATGTAATGATACACGCCGCAAATAACCTCTTTTCTTTCCTCCCCCTTTAACCTCAAACCTGATGATTGGCTCCTGGAAAGCAAATTCTTCTTGGGAATGTTCTCTGATTAGAAACCAATTGAAAATGGGAACTGTCTTCAAGCATAACCTCAAACTAAATCAACTCTACATGTCTTCCCAAGAATAAATACATGCTCACACACAAAGCACCAGCTCACACACAAAGCAGTACATTTTGATTTTACACAGAATGCCATAGAAGCAATAATCTGGACATAAAAGGAGGAAGACATACTAACTTTGGAAAAAGCATTTCTGGAAATTTATATTTAAGAATATAATATTGACAAGGACAAGATTATTTTAAAGGGAAATGCAAAAAATAAATCCTCCTTTATCAAGCATTTTCTATATTTTTTCCACACTTTTTGCCAAAATCTAATAATTACTATGGCTGAAGATTGAACTGTGATACATCCTATATTTCTAAAGCTACCTATCTTTTCCTCTCTTCTGAGGTCTTTTTCTAGTGAAGATTCTTTATTGAGCCCTAATCCATGACTCTCTGAAGTCAACAGGACCATTATTGGGCTTTGGATCAGCTACTAATTTACTTACCATTTGCCTAAAAGACACAACATTATCTGTAATTATTTTTCTGTCATTAGCAGTCAATTTATATTCAAAGTATTCTAAAACGATTTTGTAAAAATGTTATCTTTAGTTTTAAACAACGGGAAAGAATTTGATTAATTTTATGATTACAGGATCATATTAGCACAGAAGTAGGCTAAAAATTGTGAACATGCCTTAGATGAAGAAAATTTCTGGGCTCCCTGCCAATTTAAAAGAAAAGAGAGAGATTCAAGGTAGAGATGTTACTATTTAGCTACTGTTTGAGTCAGAATCTAGAAACAGCGACCCTTACATTTTGTGTACTTACATATGCAAGAAGCCTTACTGAAATTAAGTAAGGCAAAAATAAAATGCTCAGAAGAAAGGAGATGTTTCTGTAGCAGACAAAAATAAGATGCAGTTAGACAAAGATGAGCTGTAGCGCTTTTCAATTTGAACACTTTTGACCATACTGAAGTACATGCATGGTATGCTGCTAGAATATACAGTATAATTGCATATAACTTTCATTTATATGATTATATGTACTACACTTATACTATGTATGTGTACACATATAAATAAACACATAATTATACACACACTATGTAAATATTTTTCAGAAATGAAATGTATATTGTACATTTTTAATAGTTCCTAAAAACTGTGTAGGGAAGAAAAATTCAAACAGGCACTACACTAGCTTTGAGGTATCTAATACCTCAAAGAGGTATTGTCTCAGAAAGAGCTAGGTACATAACAGTGTATTCTCCTGAAGATAGTCACCTGAGCAAATATAAGATTCTCAGGTAAAAGTAACAAAGGTCTTAGTTGCTTTGCAAAGAATAGACATCTCTTATGGGTAGGAAGATATGACACCAGTTGAGAACATAAGTTGGATATAAAAGGAGGAACACATAATACAGAAACCTTTGAAAAAAGCATTTCTGGAAATTCATATTCTAGAATATAATATTCACAAGGACAAGATGGTGTGAGAACACCCTTTAGGTTAAGCTTCTTGAGAAATGATACAGCTGTGTCCCCTTCCCACCAGAGTACAGGATGTCACGCTCCTCTGATGAAACAGTTCTGTCCTGTTGTATGCAGTCATTTATGGCACTAGAAAGGCAAGGAGGAAGCCTTCATAGTGAGGGACCTTTTCTAATAAATATTTACACAATGTGAAAATGTTGCAGTAGGAGAGAAAGAGGGAATGCCAATGACACATTACCTGACAATCAGGTATTTTCCAGGGAATGGAAACAGAACAGAATGGTCCCATCGGTTAGCTGAATGGCCTAATTACAATGTTTGACTTTTTTTTACTCATGTTAAGTTCTATATATAACTGAGAAAATGTTAGTGTAGCATTTATTTCTATTGAATTTAAAATTAACCCTTATAATTTTACAATTCTCCTGACAAAGCAGTTCACAGTTGAAAAGTGTTTACTGCGCTTTAATACGTCATATATACTGAAAAGAGATGAGGTCCTCCACTGGTTTTAAACAAGCAAATGCTTGAAAGATGCTATGTACTTCATGCCTTTTAAGCCATAGTGAAACTTGTCATACAACAGTATGTTTTTTTTTTTTTTTTGTCAACTTATTTGTATATGTGTGTCAACTTATTTGTATAAGACCTGTAGCTGCCCAAAGGAGATTAGATTAAGCTACACAGCAATGTGAATAATTGGGTACCTGGGTCTATAATGGCTATCTCAAATGAAAGAAGAGGCAAAATGTATAATAAAAATTCATCTAATATTTGGTATGATTATTGAACATCTACTATTTTTGATAATTAGAACGGTTACATGGTATTTTAGTGTATATCCAACATCATTATAAAGAAAAATTGACCCACCATTTACCAAACCATGTTAGGCTCATTCTTCCTGGAGCTTAGTATTTGGAGATGTTGATGAAACAGCTTGCAACAGTATTAAACATGGAAAGTAATGAATGCAGATTTATTCTACCACAAACCACTTGTGGTAAAATATGACAGTGATCCAATCTATTACTTCTTTTACTAGAAACTACAAGCAAGGATCTCCATTTATTATCCTCCATTGTCCCTGTGTGACTGGTTAATTGAACAGATTGCTGATAGAAATAATCTATTAAAGGCTCTATGTCTCAGAGACCTCCCAGCCAGTCTGAAAAAGAGAGTTACAGTGACATATAGTATCAAAACTAGGCCCCCAGGTTGCATCCTGAATCTTTTAATTTATTACAGAAATAATAGATTCAAGACACAACTTCTTAGTAACTCTTCAAAAAGTAGAATATTTCATGTGAGAAGTCCACAACTTCTTCACACTGGAGAACTGACATTTCAAGAGAACCATTCCTTTTTTTTTTTTTTTTCCCCTAAAAGATGATCCAAAATGCAAATCTTTAGTCATTCCTTGCTTGATGACAGACAGCAAATGCCTGCGGGAATGAAGAGGTGCTGCAAGCTGTATACAGCCGCTATTTTGCCTCTCTCCTTTGTAGGTGCCCGCAAAGGAAAGGAGAAAAAGCACAGCTATTGTAAGAGTTGCAAAGAAACTAGACTCAGTGGAAAAAATTTAGTTATACCAGTAGTTCCTATGAAACAGCTAGCAGAACTGGACAAGTACTTCAGAAAAAATAAACTGTCTTTTTTGCTGTAAATAATGACAAAACTAGTGTGTCTCATCTGCTGCACTTCCATACCAAGAATTTTGTAGTTTTCCAAAATTTATAAGAAAGAGCATCCAGAGTAGTTTTTTTTTTTCCAGAACTGTGACATTTTATCCAGTGGCTTCTCAGTTATTTGAACAATCAATGATAAACTCTGCTTTTCACAAATGTAGATCCAAACTGCTCTAGGTTGCACTGCCTCAGCAGGGGCATTGGACCAGATGACTTCTAGAGGCCCCTTCCAACCTCAACCATTCAATTCCCTTTCAGTGTTGACAGTCTAGCTTTTATTTATTTATTTATTTATTGTACTTAAGTACTTATAAGTACTATAGTACTTATTGTACTAAATATTGTACTATTGTACTTAAATGAAGAGTATTTTTGAAGATCCCGGGAACTCCAAGTCACCACTATACTGCTCAGTGAAAAACTCACACTTTATTTTCCTAAGTCATTATGACACTGCTGGCCCTTAAGAGAAATTTTAAGTCACTATAATAAGCATCACATAATAGTTGGAGTGGTTGATGTAAATTGTTTCTACCCATAGATTTTTTTACATATACGTCACTTGAATTGCTATAGAACTGCTTCATCTGTTTCCTGCATCCCACTACTTCAAAAAGAATTAAAAATGTACTTTGCTGGAAGAGCTAAGCATAAAAGATCAGACTTCATTCTATTTTCACATTACCGTAAACTGGGAGTAGCTCCTGAAACAATGGATTTACATAGCTGTAAATTGATGTAAATGGGATAAGCAAACAGCAAGGCTCGGCATCCCATATAAAGATGCTTGGAACTCCTCCAATAAAAAGGTTTTGCTTCAGAAGATGAGCTTAGTCTTTAGATGCTGTGGTAATGGATTCTATAAAACCATACAATATTTTGCATAGACAAAGTTCACACTGGGATAGTGTCAGAGATCCACACATTGGTGACCTTAACACTTGTCTGCTGTAACAATGTTTAAACTACTAACCTTGGAGGAGTTCATATTGCTGAAGGAAAAATATTTTGTTTAACTTGCAGAAGCATGTGTAGATGACAGGTGCTTGGGTACCATGAAGTTAGACAGTGTACAGAGGACTAAGTTGAACAGGCTGCATGCTATGGAGGTCTGTCTTCAATACCAACTTTGTGTTAAAAGCTGAGTCAAACCTAGACTAAAGAATCATGGGGTCATGATATTCAGAAACACTCCTAAGACTAGCCCATGTATCCAAAGGGATTACTACTTCTTCAATCACCATGGTCTCTGAGGAAATTCTCAATATACCAAACGGTAACTGAGTGAAAAGAATAGCAATGAAGACAAGAGAGGACAGTGCTACCCCAATCTGGAATGAAACTCCAGAATGAAACATTTATTTCTGTTTAGCTCAGCCACATACACACATGCATGCACACACAAAGGTAAAAATGAGCTAACTCATTTCTTTAATCAAGTGTGAAAAGTACTGAGAAGGCACGGAGGACCACGTGCGCATGTGTATTGTGTGCAGTTTCAGGACAGGTCTCCCAATGAGAAAAAAGGATGCAAAGAATGAATGTCAGAAATGTTCATGTTCGTAGAACCATTACTTCATATGAGGAACTTAAAAATGGAGAAAGACTATCTCTATATAACACACACACACACAAACACAAAGGAAAAAGACCTAAAGAAGCAAAAAAGAGAGGAAGATCTATTCTTTAATAACTTCTGAATGCTACTGCAAAATAGCAAAACTGAGATACTGTTTATGATTTAAGGCACCCACCTTTCAGTAGCTAGCTCACTAAATTGATAATTGTTCACAAAAACAGCTAAAACGTATCTGTTGCTTTTACACGTACTGGTGAAAGAGAACTGACACTATGAAATACTAAACCCAACAAGTTTTTAGCTTTTCTGTCACATCTCAGTGCATTTAATATCCTTCTGTCATATTATTTATGACTTCACAAAGAAACCGGTTATTTCCCATTATCTCTTCAATAAATAAGTAAAGCACAGCATGCTGCAGTCCTACAATTTGTTAATGAGATGCCTACAAAATCGTCACGGTGTCTAGTCTCAGAAGCTTGCACAGCATCTAACTATTAGAGTTTGCCTCAGCCCTGAAGAATAATTGCATTTTTTACACATTGATACGTTCCAAACTGATGACTGAGACACACGTTTTCCAGTGGATTACATAAAGTAAGTAAACCTTTCCATTACACATTTAACATGAAACATATATGTATATATATATATACACATATGTGTATAAATCTAACAGTGTTTTCAGCTCTTTCATTAGCATTTCCACCAGTCTGTCATGAGAGAGTTGCCTTCCCTTCTGACAAGGAAAGAAGGTCAAAACTTTTACTTTGGATTTCATGTGGGAAGAATCCAATACTCCGGCACCCATTGGAATAAGTTCTTTTAAAGTTATGAACTAATGACATAGAAATAGTGGATTATATACGGTAAGACATAACTAGAAACCTGATCTAAAGCCCACTGAAGAAAATGAAAGCCTTTCCATTGGCTCTGGAGGGCTTTGCCTCCAAACCCAAACATGGGTAGAAATAATTAACTTTTCCAACCATTTATCTACATTGCTGCTTAGAAAAAAATTCTCAGGTGAAAAATGTCTCTTTTTTTCTTTTCTCTTCTTTTTTTTTTTTCTTTTTTCTTTCCTTTCCCTTCCATTCTTTTTTCTCCTTTTGTCTCTCTTTCCTTTTTTTAT
>VXAL01012002.1:8809-20742 GCA_013399475.1 Chauna torquata
CTGCAAAATCTCAATGATTTTCAATTTGGTGTCCATTACAATCACATCTTCACTCTCTGAGGTGCTGGCTTGCTTGCTTGGGTGAATGCTTGGCTGTATATCAGGGGCGCTGATGGGAAATATAGATCCTCTGCTCAGCACCATTTGGGTCATCATCTCTCCCACACCATGGATGGTCCTCATAACATTGTTTCCTATGCATTAAACACATACGCATACATATTTACCATCAGTGAAGCTTGCTTGCAAAGCTATATATGACACATACACCCATGTGGTCAAACCCCTTTACAGTCTTAACTGGCCTATTGAAAAATAAGTCCTTAATTACTCATCAAAAATCGGGAGAATTAATTCATTCAAATCACCCAGTGGTTTTGGGACAATTTTCTTCACTGATTTTCCAGGGGATCATTGCTTACAGGTCAACAGATGGAAAAGATGCCCAAAGCTTTCTACAGCTCTGTATGTTCAAGAAATCATAAAAAGGAGAACAAAAGGAATCTTAGTAGTTCACCTAATCCAATCCTTTGTCTGAAGGCACATTATCTATATTTAAGACCATTTCTGAAAGAAGTTTGTTTAAACTGTTTTTAAGAATATTTAAGTGATGAATATCTCACATTTTACAGTACCCCTAGGCAAGCAATTCCAGTACTTGACTATGTTTACCGTTAGAAAACATTTACTCATATTTCATTTATATCTTCTATTGCTGTAATTTATGACCTTGCTTTACAGACACATGGGAGGAGTTCATTTTCCATGCCTACTCCCACTGATGTCTTCTCCTTGATGACTGGTCATAATACAAATGCTTGATGGTAAAGATGCTTTTGGCACTGCAGAAGCTCAAGTTTCTTATATGTCACACTAACAGAGAGTAGAGATTTGAGGCTGTGCAAGGCCACAAACTAAAGATAACTCACACAACTAGCAGGAGAAAGACTGATGCATCTTTCCAGAGTTGCTGACCTTCTGTCATACCTGAATGAGGAATAAAGAGTAACAAACAGGGTGGAAGCATCGCAGCAGAGTCTGGAGCTGCTGCTGGGTGTGCATATACATGTGTCTCTACATAGTAAGCAGACTGGGAAACACGCCTTATGTATGCTTAGGCTTGCTGAAGCTCATGATAAATGTGATCAATCCATTATACATAGTGACCACCCAGACAGTCCATAAATCTGTATACATTTACATTTGCACATGTGCTTTCATGTCTTTATGTACCTTACGTACATGGGGTTGGATTCTGACAGTTTGGGTGTTTTTGTTTTAATAATTGTGTAACAGAAACAGGAAATAATTATTTGACTCCCAGAACAGTCATTCCCTCAGCTTACATGAACTCATTTGGGAAAAGCTGAGACAGTTGAGATTCTTTCCCCATTCACTCCCATTTATGTAACCATCTCCCTTCAAAAAAGCCCTAAGAGAAGGTCAAGCCCTGAAGGTAGTCCTGAAAGTTAAAGTAGTATCTGTAATCAGAGTGTCCGTTGCAAGTTATACCTGGAAAAAAAAATTAATTTTACACTCATTTGGCAAAAAACTTCAGTCTAGTCTAGTAGCAACGGTACCTTTCACTGATGCCAGTTCAGCAAAGTCAACCAAGACATACTGTCTGTTCCCATAGATTATATTGGTCTTTCCCTATAGCGAATTTCAATAGGAAAAACATCTCGGGGAGTCAATGACTACCTTCCTGCAAAGGTGGGGAGATGTAAGAATATCATGCTACCTACCTACATGAATTAGTTTTCTTTCTTGCAAAGCACAGATCTGAACGAATGGAGGAAAGAAAGTGAATGATAGCATCTCTTCGCAGAAATAGTGCCAAGACCTAGACTATATCAAAAAGCAAACAAAGAATGGAGGAGATGTAGCTTTGCTGAGGTAAACCTGAACAGTTCTTGTATGTCTTTTGTACACTTTAATCACCATGCAACTGCCAAATTTTACTCACATTGCAGAGATCCTCTTCCTAGATAATCTGCTGTAAAAAGCTAAAGCTATATTTTATTTTGTTAGCAATATCCTCCTCTTATGCTCTTCTTTCTTCAATCCATAGAGCTCAAGTACTGCATGCAGGGAAAGAGGATGCCTTTAACCCTGACTTTAAAAGGAAACACACAAAGAGTTTGCTTTTTCAAAGTGAATGAGGCAGACTAGTGTCATGTTTGAGGTCCCAATCGGCATCCAGTCTGGTGTGCAATCAGTATAAATTGGTCTTTTGAAAATAATGCAAGTCCCTACAAAGGGAAAAAATATATATTTCTGGCTTTGCATGATGTTAAGGAAAAAAAAAGCTAGAAGTCAAACTAGAGGGCTAAATCCTTACATTAGGCAGGCACAGAAAGTTCTTCTAACTGCTTATACCAGCATAAAGCAAATAAAAGTCATTCCAAATATCCTTCCTGTTGCAAAATGAAAATTGTGCATTTACCTTTCAAATCAAATAAAACAGCTAGGGAATAACATAATATGTATCACTCTTTCCTCTCCCACCCCTTCTCCCAGTGTTCTAAACCTTAATTTGCATTGAGCATTATTCATTATACCCACATAAAGCTAGATTATTAAGTGGAGAACCTTTAATCCTTAGAGTGGCTCTGGTTAAACTGACTTTTTGTACCTTCTTCATCTCCAAACTGTGACACAAATGACCTCATTCAAATCATCCTGTCCTTAACGCTGACTGATAAGCCCATCTGAACACAACGAGATGTATAGGTTGTGCAGCTCCTTCATAGCCTGTAATACCCTTGCTGTAAATCTCAGTTGGGAAGACATCGTTCTCTCACTCACAACAGAGATTTCAAAATCCCTTTCACCACTGTTGTACAGAGCTGAATATAAATAGAGGTACTGCTATCTGGGAAGCTCAGGAATTCTTTATAAAACAACCAGAATCAATGGGGTTTACCAGTTGATAATTAAACCACTTAATTCTAACACAAGTCCGGAAGATACTCTTCTAGAAAACTAGATAAAACTGCAGTTTGTCCCAAATGAACTAGAAGAATCTTGCTTTATCTTAAGAAGTTCCTGCCCACCCTTCAAGGCTGAAGTCCACTCAGTGGACTGCTCAAGCACAGTCTCAAGCCCCATTTATCACGTTCACTCATTCTCATTATGGCCGTGGTCTCCCTCTCGCTGTAAGGTAGGGAGCAATCACTGCTCTCTGCTTAACATCTTGAGTAGAGCTCTTGAAGAAAGCAAGCTGGGATTTTGCCTGGAGCATACATCCAGCTTATTTGACAGCCATCACTGGGGTGCTGACAGGCACCACAGGGGATCGGAAACCCTGTGATGGGATTCAACTCCTTCTGCGACCAGGGAATTAGTCAATCTCCCTGCATTTCAGAACCCCCTCCATAAATGAGGAGAATACCTTCTCTATCTCTCAAATGGACACTGAGAGGTCTAATATAATGAAGACTGGGAGGGACTCAGCTAATGTGATTACGGAGCCTATTAAAGCATCTAGGAAATAAAAAAGAAATTAGACGACTGCTGCCCTTCCCATGCATCAGCAGAACATCAATGGTAAAAGATGGTACAAACCAGTAAGTGTTAGCTATGAGGCAGCTTTCCAAGAGAATCTGTAACAAGGGTAAAATCTCTGTCCACAACATCCCTTGACTATTGACCTCATGTGACTGATCTAAACAGATAGAGGCAGAAAAGCAAAGGAGGGTTTTAAGGTGGTATTTCTTCATACTGTTCTTTCAAACTGTATTTCATTAATGAGTAGGAAAGGATTTTAGTGAGAGAGAAGTCTACTTAATCCGCTTTAGTATTTACAGCTGAAGTGGGTAGTGACTCCATAGGGCTTTATTTCTGTCAGTAACAGCAGTGAAACAAGGTGTCATGGGTAAACCCATCTTGGAAAACTTTCTAACAACTATATGATACCGACAATTAATATTTTTAAATAACTTAGAGCAGGCTTGGGGAGAACATTCACATAGTGAAAATAATAAGGCAACGGGAGCAATTCAGCATACTTTTCAGGAAAGATATTTCGACAACTATATTTTGTAGTGTCCTGATGAAATGTAGCCATGTCTTAAAGCAGACAACAATCAACCAGCACGTTTACACATGAGAATGAGGCAGCTGACACGGTCTCAACAATGAGAGGAACTGCTCTATTCTTTGAAAGAAGCCATGAGGATCATTCGTGTACATAAAGAGTGGGCAGCAGCTTCTCTTCCAAAAGATCCCCCAGTAGATCAGCATTCATGTCACTCAGTGCATCTGTCCTGCCTTGGAAGTCTAGAGCATGTTAGGCATGGATTTAAATCTGTCACTCACAAACATCAGGGGCCAGAAGCACTCTTACTAGTGAGTTGTTCCTTCTTGCTATACTTTTGTATTCTTTTGGCTTTAATACACTTATCTCAGCAGGAAAGGGTATGAGTCTCTGAGGCAGGACATACAGAAAGGTTATTGTGCCTTAACAAGTGACTGACTGCACTTAGTGTTAGCTAAGCCTGCAACAGTGCAAGACAAAACATGTTGGTTCAATAAAAGAGACTTAAGTTCTTAGTATGTATGGCTAAAACAACAGAGTTCTCATCTCAGTTACAGCTCCAGAGTGCTTTTTGAATACCAATGCCCAAAGAAAAATTAACTTACTGCCTCAGCTAGTTAACCAAGCTAAAACGAAGATAGAGCAAAATATATGTGAACCCTGATTACTTTTGTGTGTACTTTGCTAGAGATGGACTGAATAGAAGCCTGAGCTGTGCCTTTATATTGTACTGCCACCCTTACCCTGCTGACCTCCCTCATTTGTTGACTTCTGTGAGCTCAAGGTATTAACATTTATACATCTGAGAAGAGGGAGAGAACAGACATTGCAATGTTCGATGTGCTAGTTTGGGCAACCAACCACTACTCTCATCAGCGAACCACTGCAAAAGTGCTCAGAGCTGTGACTTTGACCATTAGAGGAAAAGAGCTCTGGGCAATTCCCATGAATCTTCTTTTTTCCATTTTTCCCTCCCTCTCCCTAGTTCTTCCTCTCTGGTCTTTCCTCCGCCAAGAGGAGTCAGATCTCAAGAACCTTCCACAAGCAGTAGAACCAATTAGAAATGCCTCCCGTTGAATGTACAGTTTCAGAAGGTTTGCCAATCAAAGAGCGAAATCGCCATACACACAAGTGGTAATTTAAAGGACCTGCAGATTGACAGACACTGAAATAAGAGGAAAGAAGAGAATGCTTGTCATGTTCTGAAAATACAACCATGCATCTCCTTTTCATTACTTTTTATTACAGTGATCACAACTTCCTAATGAATATAAGTTTCTGTCACAAAACTGTAGCACATAATCTCATACAATTTGGCACAATTGACAACACAGCAGCCTCTCTGAGAAAAAAGACTTTTCAGATGAGTCAATTATGGGGAAAAAAAATAACAACCACCCAAGTAATCGAAATAGTGGATAATTTGACACTTCATTTTCTACATAAACATACTTTTTTGATAAGTCATTTACTGGTTGTAAAAATCTAAAAGCAAAATATAAAAGTAAACAACAATCTGCTATGGAATACAGTATGGATGGTAAGTGACAAAATATCATATTCAGAAAGAAAAACAACTGTCAAATACAGCTGGCAATTCATACCTTTTCTTCAACTTGTTCCTAGCCAATCGCTATGCAGCATCCTCACTTTGTTCTCAGTGGACAAGTATCCATAGCTGTGGTGGTTTTACCCTGCTGGGCAGCTAAACTCCGCCACAACTGCTCTCTCACTCCCCCTCCTCAAAAAAAGGAGGGGAAGAAGAAGGTATGATGGAAAGAGGAAAAAAAAAAGAAAAACAAACACCTCATGGGTTGAGATAAGGATAATTTAATTAAAGTGAAAAGAAAGAGGGAAAAAAAAAAAAACGAGCAAAGGCCGCGCGGAAGCAAAGAGAGAAAAATTCTCTACTTCCCGGCAACGAGCAGTGTTCGGCCACGTCCTGGGCAGCAGGGCCTCAATACGCGTAGCGGCTGTTTGGGAGGACAGACGTCTTCATAACGAGAGCCCCCACTTCTCCTTCCCCTTTCCCAGCTTTTATTGCTGAGTGTGACACTACATGGCATGGAATATCCCTCTAGTCAGTTCAGGTCAGCTGCCCTGGTGATGTCCCCTCCCCACCTCTTGCCCACCCCCAGCCCACTGGGTTTGAGGGGACTGGAGAGTCTGGGTGCTGTGCCAGCACGGCTCAGCAGTAGACAAAACACTGGTGTGATATCAGTGCTGGTCTAGCTACAAGTGCACAGCACTGTATGGGCTGCTGTGGGGAAAGTCAACTCTATCCCAGACAGATCCAGTACAACAGCATTTTAGGTATTTCACAAACAGTATGGAGAACCTTGCAATAGCTGAATGTGAATAAACAACGGACTGCCTCAAAGGCTGGCAAATAACCTTAGAGTGAGTAGCCCCCACTTCACAGACATCCCCAAGACACCAGTGAACTGACTTGCAGCCTTTTAAAAATCAACTATACGCACCTGATCTGGTCCCTAGTTGCCACAGAGGATCAATCCGCTCTTATTAACATTGTTCAGTCTTCCTCAACACAGAGGAAAAATGGACTCCTCTGACTCAATTTGCAAAACTGCTCAGCCATTTTCAGCTCAGTTTTCCACAGTGCTCATCTCTCCGCTCAGAAATGTAAAACATGCCTATATTTTCAAAAGTATACTAACACCCAACAGCTCTCATTAGGGACTGGAGAAGCTGGATGCTTCTAGAAACAAAGTACCTAAATAGGAGCTGACATACGATGGGTTCTTCAAACAGGAAGATAGGCTCAAATAGGCTCTTCAGGAAATCTGGTACTTAATGACCAGATAAAGATAAACGTACATGCATCCAATGCTCCACCAACTCTTCATTAACCTGCCCAACACATTGTTCAGTCTTGCACATTTAAATAGGGGGGGGAAAAAGGAGACAAATCAAATGCTTCGCAAAAATGTGGCATTTTTGCCATTAACTCTGCAGTTATGGAGTTAGAAAGACTACTCTCTTATCTCACCAAACCTGAGCATGATTTGAGTAAGACAGATGAATGACCAGATGCTTCAACTTCTTCCAAATACCTTCTAAAAAAAACACTTCAGTTCCAATGTAGCAGGACATAAACCAGAGAGCATGTGCTACAACAAAAGCCATTAACTCCCCAAACAAACAAATGCAGAGGCTCAAGGATGCAGTGAATAATAAGCTGCCCTATGATCCCACGTTTTCACATACGTCTTTGAAACTACTTCTCTTCAGAACTTGTGGATTATCCACTTCTAGACCAAAGCATTCCCACAGGATATATCAACTCTAAATAGCAAAGAAATCAAGAGACTCAGTAGACTCCGAAAGCCATTCTCCTTAACAAACAGAGCAGATGGCCCAGCCTCAGTTCCTCCTGCCTTCCCTATCATTCCCAAAGGAAGCCTTTGGCTAACGTTCAGCTGTAGCTTGAATCCCTAGATACGAAGCAACATCAATCCCATCTGTATGATGCATTAGCAGCTGCAAGAACTACTTTATTAGAGGTTTTCCTGTTCTACTTCCATGATGCATAAGCCCCCTCCCACTTGCCAAAACATTCTACAGGACTGCAAGAATCCTAAGCAGCCTTCCCATGTCCCTCCCAAGCACCTCAGCTGGTGGGAAAGGAGACCTACCTCTCCCAGTCTTGATCAAGGAAAGTTGCTACTGGGTTCTAAGGAAGGATCTAGACAGAAGACATGGCTGAGCTATATCTAATAACATTTAAAAGTTAGGATCTCTGCATCAGCTGTTATCTACCACCATATACAAATTCTCCAATAAAAAAAANCCCTGACAGGATACCACTCATTCAGAGGTGATTAAAGGCTTAGCCAAGCCTTGTATAGCAATACAAAGGGACCTGGCCTTCCCCGCAGTGAGTCTCCTCTGCCTTCAATACTGCTAAGGGGGAAAGGGAGGAAAGACAAGAGCATCAGAAGGGCACACTCAGAGCCCCCTCAGCACCTACAGCCTGAAGCCTGTTAGTACCTACCACCACCCAGACCCCCACTGCCTGCCTGACCGCACCTATTCCTGTTCCCTCACAGACATCAATATACTTAGCCCCTTCCTGCCAGGCCCACTTCTTTCACCACAGCCATTCGGGCCTCCTTCCCCATTTGCAACCTCATGAAGACCCAAGTCTTTCTCAGTGCTCCTCCGCCACTCTCATTTTTCCCCATGAAAGTTAACTTTTACCAGCTGTAGCCCCTGTTGTGGCAAAACTGAATTTTGCTAGTGCTCTGGTGAAGCTTTAGACTGGCTTCCAAGCTCACTGCTACATTAGGAGACACCTGACAAGTTGCTTAAACTCTAAAGCATTTACCATCATCGAAGTCAGCTCTCAGCAAAGCTGACCTTGTATCAAGCTGTGCCTCAGTGTCAGCATGTTCAATTAGGTTTTAAGACAATATTTGTAACAGCAAGTCACTTTCCAAGTGACTGCTGACACCGGAGCCCTGACTCCAAATGGCCTTGACTTCGTGGATTTCAGTGAGACCTATACCACTCCTCCACCACAAGCTTTTAAAAAGTTTCAGTGCCATCTCAAAGCATGCAGCACTGCCAATCTTTGGGGATCCTCTGGCAGAGACCCATGTGTGCAGCACTGTCTAGTTACCAAGGGCTAAATTAAACACCTAGTGGCAGCTTTAGCTCTACATTTCTTTGCCTTTGTTGATTTGGCTACATTGCTTCATGCAATTCAATTTTTCTGTGTGAAAAGTTATAGCCATTTTTAAGACATATAATAACAACACTTCAGTACCTAAAGGAACACATTTTATTTCAAACCCTTTAGAACTATATATTATTTGCCAGAAGCATTAAGCCTTACAGCTCTGTTTGTGAAAGAGATATTAATTTTTACAGGTTTTCTACAGAATTTGCTCATAAAGACTGCAAAATCTACCATAAACAGGCCAAGAATCACACTTTATTTCTTCATTAAGCTGTTTTTCATCTCTAAACAACTAGCTGACCTCAGCTGAGCCTCACAGAAAACCTAATGCATTACATTAAGGGGAGAAGGTGAGGCCACTTCTACAGTTTATACAGCCCTCAGAACTAATGACGAAAAACAAAAGCAACAATATGCACTGCACATACATTTACTATCCACCCCCGAATGAATCTGGCCACCCCAACCTCCAGTTAAGTACAGTACATCCACAAGCCCTCCCTTTTTGCATGCAAACTCACCACTGCCTGGCCATGGTGAAACTCCACCAAACTTCACCTTCTCCTGACACTCTGCTGATGTTGCCTATCCGCAAAACCACAAAGCAGTGTCAAAAATACAGCTTTCCTGCCACAAACATTAGGTGAAGGAAAGATGGAAAAAATAAATACATACATCAACATGCTGGTGTTAATGGTAAAAATTGTTACAGGTAAAAATTAAGCCTTCTAGTTGAGATACATCTATGAAACAGATATAGATTCCTAGAAGAGCAATGGTCTCTGGAATCACATTAATACACAGGCCTCATGATGAGGAAAGGAATAAAGAGGAAACAGAAATGGTCCATGCCAGAGAATTAAACTCTCAGACTGACTTCCCCTTTGGTCTGATAATACTCTGCACTGAATGGCAGTTGCTTCATTACAGACATCTGTGACTAAAACAGCTAGCTTTCCTAAGGGTTAAATCTTTTTTCTCATCTCTTTTTTTTTTTTGTAAACTGCTGGCATAAATTATTGCTCCAGTCTGCCAGGCAGCCACTGCCTCATTAGTGCTGCTAATCAAAGTATACCTCAAGAAGATATTTCAAATTGTTAACTAGACAAAAGAGCAGCTAACAGACACAGACAAAAGGCCAAGAAACAGTATTATCTTTTCTAATAGTCCTGGATGAAATCTTGTCCTTCTCAGTACAGAGGACCCACAGGGACAGTAGCAATCGCAGGCCCAACCTTGCTCTCAACGCTGTTCGAGTAGCGTTCTCACTACTGGTGCTTGTAAGCACTATGCACTCTACTCGCAGCCCAGCGAGTAAGCAGACTATCTGGATATAACAAAGGGGCAGAAGACTGGACAATAGTCCCCTGACACACTGATATGCAAGCACTCCTTTACAGAGAAATGGTAGCTCGCCACTGCTGAAGTTTTCAGGAGAGAGTGGGGTCTTCCCCATTCTGACCACTACCAGGGTCAAATCCTTCAGGGTGCATCACAATAAAGAAGCAAAACTTGCAGCATGACATAGGGCTCAGACTTTTCCTGATATGTTTCAAAGAAGTGTTCCAAGATCCTGGGACACCTATGGACACATCTTTACCCTTTACTCCCTTCAGTCTACAAGGAGTGATGTTCTACCAACCTAAAGATCCAGACTGTGTGAAGGAGCGGAGAGATCTGGTTACTGGCTTGAATCGGTAAAAGGATGCATTTGTTGAGCAAGTCATGAGCAATGCACTTCCTGTGAGAACCGCAGAGGCAGGAGGAATTGGAGTTTACTATATGTAGTTTTTAAACCTGTTTGTCAAACAGACTGAGCATAACCTTCCTTTGTGAAACCAAAGGGAACTGAAAGACTCTTACTGATGAAGAAAAATTTTAGCCATTTATGTAGAGCTCCTACTCTGCAGACAACCCCGGTTTGCCTCACTGATGGCTTTCTCAAATTGGTGTCCAGCACTGTGAATTGCATCTCAAGACATATGCAGCTTAAATTCATGGATGTATTCTTTGCATGTCATTATTCTCATTTCCAAATAACGTTAACTAAATAATGCTGAGCAGCATGGCAAACATGTAGCTTGCCTGTTAATACTACCATGTCATTTCATCTTTCAGACCTGACATATGCTGTGGCTACATGGTTTGACTAAAATCAGCTCTTTGAAAGACCAATCACGTACAGAGAAACATGTGCGTTCTAATTCACAGAGAATAAATAACCAGTATTGGACAAGGCAGATTGGCTCCTGACTTTGGAATGATACAGCAGGGTGCACTTATTAGAAAAGCAATGACTTTACTTTTTAATTAAAACTGTAAGAGATTATAACGTTCTTGAAAGGTGCCAGAATGACAGTACCATTAAGTAAGTTCTCACTTTAACAAAAAGGATCTCTTTAGGATACAGGTAGCATATTTTGTAAACCCCTTTTTTTTTTTTTACTATCTAAAAGGGAAAAAAAAGAAACAGAAAAAGAGGTCCCAGTAATAAAAAATTGGATATGTTAAATAAATAAATAAAGTTATGATACTGTGACTGAAAACAGAAGTTGGCTGCAACATTTCCAAGTCAATTCATTTTTAGGATGCAATCTAGGTAAGAAGCATTCCAAAACCACACACCTTTTCTTTTTCCAGTATCCTGTCTCACAAATGTTTCTAGCCAATTTTCCCCAGTCTGTCCTCATCAAATAAGGTCACATCTGAAAACTACATGCACACTGATTTAATTCTGGGTAAGGTAACTGACAGTTAAAATCAAGATTTTTAAAGGCAGTAAGGCAAAACATTAACAATAATGTTAAGGATCTTTTCAGTATCTTTGCAGATCCAATATAGAGAAACTTGCATGCAACATCAAGGACTACCTCAGCCATCAACATTATCAAAATTTAAGACCAGGATGGAAAAGGATATCTTGAGGTAAAAGGTTAATTAAGTCTTCATACAACTTCCACTAAGCCTAAAAATACATCCCATTTTGCAGATTTGCTTCAACAGTTCAACACTTGATGTACATACCTCCTTGCTTAGTAAGCAGTTTTACCAAAATAAGTGAGTCTGTTTAAGGAATAAGTATTAAAACTGCGATGAAGACTTCAGATTGCTGGCTGTGAATTTGGTTATTTCAATTTTGGGGTGCACAACTCCAAGAGACTTCCCACAGCCAAGACCCACCTCTTCCACCCC
>VXAL01012002.1:27084-113575 GCA_013399475.1 Chauna torquata
TTCAGTTGAGCTTGAAGTACAAAACTGAGTTCCAACTAGCAAACGTATAATGTTAGACACAATTTGACTACTTCACGTTCAGTTGTTCTGAGGAAAGGCCATTCCATTTTAACCCCAGCTTGTTCCATATAAGAGAAATAAAGCGAGTAAATAAAGTGAAGTAACACTGAAGACATGGCACTAAGGCACATGGTTTACTGATGGGACTTGGTAGGTCAGGTTGATGGTTGGACCTTCAGTTCAGATCCTGAAGGTGTTTTCCAACCTAGATGATTCTGTGGTTCTATTTCCATGTAAAGCTACCCATGGAAGTTTCCAACATTAACAATAACTAATAGCTCATTTTTCCACAACAAAATACTTTTCTGCATACACGTTGTGTTGACATTAGACATCTACAACAGTTTTATTCTGAGACTAACTCCTATAAAATGCTTTTGTACTATATTTTGCAACACTTTCAACTCACTCATGAATTGTGATCTTAGTAGGAATTTCAGTCCACAGTCTGGCATATCTGACAGGCACCACGGATTCCTGAGGATCTCTGTCCACATGCATGTGTAGCATCAGCCGGCAAAAAGAAGCCCGGAGGTCATAAGGGAGGCTTTCATCAGACATACATCGTAGAATCAAGTCTACTGACAACTGTGCAGAAATCTGGTTGATGGCTAGATACTGGCGGTCCAAGCACATTCTTGCAAAGAGGTTCAGTTGGTACCTTAAAGAAAAATAATAGCATATTTCCAACTGATTTATTAAACAAGGAACCTCATAATCTCGCTTTACAAGCCTGATGCCAGCCTTTCTGATATAAATGCTAAAAATGATTAAGAGTGACTTTGCTAACCAAGGGACCAACTTGCTACTAAAAATGCTAATGTCAGGCTCCATTCCCCATGAAGACTGGGCTCCCTTTGAAACTCAAAGGAAGTATTGTTCAAAGGAAGGCTGAAGCATTTGAACAATCTGTTTTCAATCTGTGTAAGACACTGTTCCATGATCCTGTCTCCTCTCTAAACCCTGGAATGCTGAGGACACTCCTTCAGAACATGCCTTGCTTCCAAGAGCAGCACAACCTAAAAACATAGCCCCATGAATAAAAGGTAAGAGGAAAAATTAGAGAGACACAAAAACCTGTCACAAACAAAGGAAACTCAGTATTTGTCTGGAATAGACAGCAGAGATTGTGATGCTTCCTACAGGAAAAATCTGAAAAAAACTTTTAATCCCAGTTTCTGGTATGACCTGGTTTCCTTTTACGATATTGGCAAATGAACTGGATAAGAACAGTACTAGGCTCCATGGCAAGTTTACATTTTCTACCGTTTGTATAAGCAGTTTTACCTGTAGTAGGTAAGTACTTCTAAATCAGCTTTTGTGCCTTCCTTTGCCTCCTGAGCCAGGTGTCTGATGGCTTTGCCATGAGGTTCCTTGTTACTGTCAATCCAGTAAAGCCACACTTCCTCTTCATCAATGTCATCTGAGATGACTGGGCATTCCAAGGGATTGTCCATTTGTGTTGAAACCAGCCTGCAAGGACAGAACATTCACAATGGAGCCACTAACAAACCGCAACGAAGGTAACAACAGAGCAAATAACAAAAAGGTATGTTCTGATTATGGATGCTCACTTGGTCTGAATGAGAATGTCAGCATTTCCTGGGCTCAGCATAAACTTGCAGATGAGTTCCTGAGTTACTGGTATTGCTGTGGTGTTAGATACACACAGGTCTGATAGATAATCCAAGAATCTGTGCAGACAAAACCAAAACAAAAACACAGATGCAACAAGAACATATGACTTTAAATACTACACAGAAACATTGCTGTAGAAATCTCTGGCATCCATCACTAATATACTCAAGGGAGCATATATTGTGAGAGTTATCAAAATACAATCTTTGCTCATTTGTACTATCGCAACTCACAACAGATAAAGATGAGTGACAGCTTAGAAACCAGCCCTGAATAGTGCTGAACAATCAGTCAAGGAGAGAAACAAAAAGACCCCAAGTAAGACACTTCTCAGCAAATCAAAGGCCAAAGAGTTGTGCCAGAACTTAAGAGTAGCCTGAGGCTGTCTTAAGCTCACCAGGCAGGGGAGCTCCACTGAAGGCCTTAGTCCTTGTCAGGAATCAAAAGCAAGAGCACACATTGTTTCCCATCTTACCCATCAGGTAACAGGTGACTCCCTAACCCAAGTGGCAAGGAAATACTACTTGTGCTGACAGCCATGTGTCCTCTGATGAACTCCACTGCATTGGAGGAGTCCACATCTACAGCTTTTAAAGCTGCCTTTTAAGTCTCTGAAGTGACACAGCCAACAGTTAGTGGAGAGAGATCTGGCAGGAACTTCTGTATTCAAAGGAGTCATTCCACATAAAGCAAAACTAAGAAAGCATCGCGCGAAAATTAGTTTCCTATGAATCTGCATCTCAAATTTAGGTCTTCTGATGTTTAACAAGGTTCAGGCTGAAGTTTTCCTTGCAGTTGGGATGTTCATATAATATCTGTTTCTTGTCCCTTTTTCATGGATCCCTCTGTGTGTATTAACAGTAGCTCACACTGCAGTCTTTCCCTCACTGGAATATAAAAAGGGCCTCTTTCCGTTATATAGCCTCTTCTTTTTATGACATTTGTAGGAACTGAGTACCTTTGAGCCCACCATTCCTCGAGTAAATGTGGCTAAAAGTGGACAAGAGACTCAAGAGCCAGCAAAGGAACAGATACGAGCTGGCACACATACACACAGCATATACTCAATTTCCTTAGAAATCCAGGTAAAAAAACTTGACCATTTACTACCAATGGTTCCAGGATCCAACAGTTTGAACCTCTATAGGTGACAATCCTACCAGAGGGAATTAGAAAATCATTTCTGCGTTAGCACAGACCACACTACCTACAAAAGTCTGGGAACTGCACAGGATGAATGCAGAAAGTAAGGTGAATTTAGGAAGAACTTTACCCATCGCTGAAATGAAGTCTTGTGGCAACAGGTAATTGATAGTGTACAGCAATATTACATCACAAAGATAATATTAAGTAAACAGCACGTAATGACACAGAATTCTCGGGGATTTACCTAGTTGAAGCTAAAATGCAGGAAGTTTTTAAATTTTGTAGCTCATGTGTTTTAGAGCATACTGCCTCATTTCTTACTCGCACAAGCAGTGCTGCAAAAGTCTACGAGACTCTCCATGTAAATAAGAGCCATAAGATCAAGCCTTTACTGGACAGATTGCACCATCTTGGCAAGGTGCATTTTTCCGATATTAATTGCTCTTGGACTTCAGCCTTAAAGAAGTGAATGCATATTTTAAAACAAAATTTAGTTATGTAACAATACTAAAATATCCTCCACCACAAAAAAGTTACATGAGGTTGTCAATAAACAAAAGGACCCTTCAGTACTGAGAGGCAGTTGATCTCATGTGGCTTCCTCTGTCAGTACTGACCAAACCCCATACAGTTTAGCATGGGAGAGGCAATGAGATTACAACGTAAGGCAAAATGGCTGCAGACATACAGAGAATAATTGAAGCAGTACAGCACCAGGGCCTTGAGCAATATCCTAAATTGCTAACAGAAAAATGGTATTCACAATTAGTGAGGACATTATTTGAACTTCAGTTCCTTAACTTCTTATATTTGTATTACTTTGGTACTTCTACAACTGAAAATCTAATGAAAAAATTAAATAGATTTTCCATTAAAAAAATCAATTTACTTTATATTCTGACCTAAAGCTGATAAAAAAAAAAAAAAGTCTGACTGAGCTAAGTTCAAGGCCAGAATTTTTCATTTGCAACAAAATCTGGTCTAGAACACATGTTCACTGGGATCTTAACCATCCTAGGCCCTTTCAGGTCTGAATTGCAACGAGAACCTGCAGGAAAACTGATTAAAAAGCTTACCAAGGTTATTAGCAAGAGAACCAACACAAATGGCAGTTTCACAGAGGAGCAGAGTTATGAGAAATTAAAATTTGTTTATTTGTCCCAATCTGAACTAAAGCCAAATTTTCAGGAGTGTTCTGCAAAGTATAAACCTTGCTTTTCACCAAGCTCTAGTACTGAAATGTGCATATTGCCAAATCTTAAGAATTACGGGTATTTCTGATATTTTCTAGCATGACATGTATTTTTTTTGTCTGCAAGGTCAAAAAAAAATTAGTTGGAAGAAAGAGACAACATAATAATGAATAGCAGGCAGAGTCACTGCTGCTACAAATATAAAAGTCTATCAATACAGAAAAGAACATTATGTGGACCACTTCAAACCTTGGCTCTCGATTTCTCCTGAGTAAATTAACAAACGTCTCTATTTCTTTAGCCGTGATGTGTTTCTC
Source organism: Chauna torquata (assembly GCA_013399475.1). Classification (NCBI taxonomy): domain Eukaryota; kingdom Metazoa; phylum Chordata; class Aves; order Anseriformes; family Anhimidae; genus Chauna; species Chauna torquata. Next base: position 31,439 of record VXAL01012002.1, read on the forward strand.
TAGCAGTTTTCTGTTGTTGTGCAGCAAAGCTGTGATGGTGTCTTCTGCCAGAATATCATAACCAATCTGGGACTGCATGACGCAGAAGTTCTTAGCAATATATTCCTGAAAAAATGAAAAACTCCATGACGACCTGTTAAGAACTCATGTTCAAAACAACCCTCAAAACTTTTGTCTCTGAACTGGCCTGAACAAAGGAACATCTGAACACCTTAAATATGTACCCCAAGAAGAAGACAGAATATTAGGGTTGACTAACTTTTCTTATTCTTTCATAAACCAAAGAAATAAATCCATGAAAATACATACAAAATTCAAGAAATGGCAACTGATTTTTTAAGAAAGGCAAAACCAAGATTTGTATAATTTTAAGAAACTTTCTTTCCCTCTTCTTCTTCCTTTCTCCCCCCTCCAAGACAGAAATACTTCTGGAAAGTGTTAGAAAGAAAACAAAGAAGCCACACATAACAGTTCAATCTTTCTTCTTCAGCCCATTTAGACCTATAAAATTAGTTAAGTTTTTCTGTGCTGCAATGTACAAAGCACTCAATATCATGTTCTGAATTATCTCATGTTCATGGGGAGTCATGGGGAGCAGTTGGAAACCAGTCTACCTGATAGAATAGCCTCTGGTTTGACTCACTGCCATCACTACACAAATATTTAAGCAACTGAAACGCAGTTTTGCAGCCTTCCCACTTCATAACCCAGAGTCCATGAAGGAAGCAGTGGACCCTGATCTCAGTCAGAGCCTGCGAAGATACAAGGAAGCCTGCCAGGAAAATGAACCTATGACATTCATTTCTGATCATTCCATTCATATAAAAATGCCTACAAAACAAAAACACTGTTCCTCAGCGTGAGGGTATATAAGTGAGTGACTCACTACTAATCTACACAGAACGCAGTCCTTTCACCATCCCTTAAGACAAGATTACCACAGAATCACACATACAAGTACAGAGTGCAAGATCAAACCCAGGATATATAATTATAGAAATCAGGGGAAAAAATTATCTTGAATACCACTGACCTGATTCTTCCTATAGTCCTGCTGGGAATGTCTGAGAACTCTGTAACATAACCTTAACATGTATTTGTATGGGGCATATCTCTGGTCACCTAGGTCTTCAAGTCTCAGCATTGATCCTTCACCTTTGTCCTTAAAAGGAGCTTTGAGGATGCCGAATATCTGTCCAAAATCAAAATCACTGAGGATGAAAATCAAACGAAGATTTTTCCTTAACCTGTAACTGTCAATGTCCTCTGACAGAATCAGAACAAGGGCCCTACTGACCCACGTCAGAAGTGAATCACTCCACTTATTTTCTACATATCACTAAATACGAGGGGGCGGGGGAGCAATGACAATCTCAGACATTAAAACTTATGCGTTTAGCTTTGTATTTTCCCACCAACTTGATTGGCATTACTTTATCGACTGTTATCCCCAGCCTAAACATTGTAAGTTGAGTGCCTTAGCTTTAGATAAATTAAGGATGAAAAAGAGGTCAATACTGGCTGCTGTTTGGTTTCACCCTTTTCACTTTTTAAATTTTTTTTATTATTATTTTTAATTTCAGTAAGCTACTTAAAGAGAATATTAATTCTGAGTTACATGCAAGTTGGCCCCCAAACAAAGTCAGGGATCCATAACAGCACCAAAATTTCTCCTACGTGGGGAACACTTGCAGGATTGGGACCTTGTAGCAGGCTTTTTCAAATCTGGTCAACAATTTGCTAGCAAATATAGCCTTAAAAGCCATCAGAATTACAGGAAACTAACAGACAGCAGACTTGGTCCCTTGTGTTTCTATCTTATTCACAGACTAAGAGGTGAACCTTGACTAATGAGTTTCATATCTAACCAACCCAATTAGACGAAACCTAAGATGGCATAAGCCAAAAACCTAAAACCAACACTTTATCAATTCCTTCTCTCCTACAATCTATTAGTAAGTATAAGTGAGTTATTAATACAGTCGGATATACCTGAGCCAATATGTTTTGTTCCCGCATTAATTTTTGTCTTTCTCGGTTTGGCTTAGTAATGACCACATCCAAAACTTCCTGCCCATTGTTAGGCACATCAGCAACAAAGAAAATCAGATCTTCCAGTAACTTGGTTACAAACCTAGAATAGACAAATCGTTATTATACACAGTCATTCAACACTTGCTAGGATTCATTAAGAAAGAAAATCACATTTTAGAACAAGTTTTATCTAGCACAATGGTACTTCAATCACTGCAAAGCTAAGTTTGACATGTACGTGAGGTTTCCAGGTCTCAGATCAGCAGAGGCTCGAATCCACCACAGGATGTTTATCAAGGCACTAAAGAACAACCAGAGGAAAAAAGGGAGAAAAACACAAGATGCTGAATTGATGTAGAGTATTCAGAAATCCGAAATCTATACCTGTTGGCCTCAAGGCCTAGAAACAGTAGAAAGACACTCTTACACAGCCTACCAAATATTTTTACTGGTAAATTAGTATCATTGGCCCATGAAACAAGATGGTGTACTCACTAGAGGAATAAAAACATCCTGCCACTACACTATTTCCCTACCAACCCAAAAAAATATTGAAAAATGACTTGGAAAAAAAACATTTATTTCACCCACTCTTTGCTACACAAAAAAAGATTTGGCAGAAGTAAGTGCTAGAAAGGACAGCAGCAGTAGCAATTCCTTCTCTCCTATCTGCAGGAAATACAGAAAGAAATAATACTATCAGTGGTCATCGCCACCTTGCTATTAACATACCTTGCCAGGCATACATAGCGACAAGTGCGGATGACCACAGACTTCAATGAATCTTGCTTAAAAGAACTAGCAATCTTTCACAAACAAAACCCAGCATGTCTCCTACCCTTTGGAAGCATCATCTGAATTTGGCTAATATGTAATCTATAACTACTAAACCTGTAGGCATGCTATGAAAGCAGCAGGGAGAGGCTCGGTAGATTTTCAATGTCATCTCTGGGAGCCAGACACAAAGCTTCCATTACGCAGAAGGCTGGGCTGTTCAGCTAAACCCTCTGAGTGAGATTTAGCTTTAAAAACCTTAGCCCAAAGGTGTCTGGTGGAGAACAGCAAGGTCCCCAAAACAAGGTACCTCCCTAACAGAAAAAAACAAGAAAGGCAGATGTAGGCTGGAGTAACCAGGAACAAACTCCTGGAATCCCTACTTACCTAAGCAGGAAGGTGATAAGACAGGGAAACAAGAAGAGTGACTTTTTTCACAGGAAACCACAGGAACAATGACACTATCCTGAAATCACTCTGAAATGTTTTACATGTGTGTTGTACCAATCCGTCAACATCAGGACTTGACAATACTGAATTGCAGTGACATGGCAGTGCAAGGCTAATAACAGAGGGATGTCACACCTTGATTACGTTGTATCCCTGTCTGGTTCTATTGAGTAACGAAATGGCTTTCCAAGGTTGAGTACCAACACCTTGGCCATTACAGATCTGCCAGTTAAGATAAATCCTCCACCTGATATTAAACCATCTGTTCTAATTACTACTGACAAAAGACTGTGGACTCAATAGACAGCAGAAATTCCATTTTATCACCAAAAATTAACATTTCCAGCAAAAAGTTGTGTATGATGTATGGTAGAATACAAGTTAGAAATTAACACTGTCAGAGACGCTGTCTAATATTCAGTCTTACCAGACAGCTGAAAACAAATAGCCAACTACATCACTTGCAGCAGGATATATTTGTCTATAATGTAGAACAAAATCCCTTAATTCAGAGGTGGGCTGAAAAACAGACATTCTAATAGCACTACAATTGAAACATGGATGGATACAAAGGGTAAACACTAAAGACAACAAAACAATGTAAAATAGGGCAGGAGAACAGAGAAAAATAGAATCATAGAATACCCCGGGTTGGAAGGGACCCAAAAGTATCATTGAGTTCAACTCCTGGCTCCGCTCAGGACCACCTAAAAATCAAACCATATGTTCGAGAGCATTGTCTAAATGCTCTCTGAACTCTGACAGGCTCGGTGCTGTGACTGCTTCCCTGGGGAGCCTGTTCCAGTGCCCGACCACCCTCTCAGTGAAGAACCTTTTCCAATGTCCAGCCTGAACCTCCCCTGATGCAGCTTCATGCTGTTCCCTCAGGTCCTATCACTGGTCACCACAGAGAAGAGATCAGCGCCTCTTAGAAGTAAGAATGAAAGTGACAATCACAGCAGCCTCTCAGTCTCTGCAAGACTTTCTTCTACAGCCCTAGCAGCATGAACGTGCGGTACAGTGAATTACACACAAATCAAGAGTCCTGTATGTTGCCCACTGTATAGATGGTTTTGTGAATATGAGAATTGAATCCAGTGGACCCAGATATTGCAGCTCAAAAGTGGCTTAATACAGGAAATTAAGACAGACATTTTGCATTTGCCCAGGGAGCTACCTATTTATTTTTGTGGTCAGTGAGCTAGGGAAGTGCTGTTTACCACCGTTTTTCACACATGATACACAGCCAAGCCTGAGGTCCAGCAAAGAAGCTCTGACAGAAAGGGAACAAAAAGAGTCTCAGGCTAGCACTCTTAGCATTAAAGCATCCTTTGCCAATTGCCTGTACCTCCACACAGATGTTACTAACTTACCCACTACTGTGATACCATGAGTAACCAAACACCAATTTAGGAAGGAAAAAAATAAAACTCACTAACCTCCTTTCATTCTGGGTTATTGTTCCGTTCTCCAACTTTTTAACAGTTGATGCTAAAACTTTGTTTGCATCATTGGCAAAGTCCAAGTCTCTGACCTCAGACAGAGGAACTGATACAATGGCAAAAGCTTCCTTATCCTCTTTTGTTTGGCACGTCCCAATCTGCAATAGTTTTTGGTTTAATATGGGTAAGCAATTGTCTTACCTTTACTCAATTATGCATATTGCGTATGTTGAGATCACCAGCAGAGAACTTTAGGAATAAGGTTGGGATTTCAACCTCAAGAAATTAGTGTTTACCTTCAACATCACAGGCCTCTCTTCATCGGTATCTATTGGAATGCTAGTACTAGTAACCCAAGTATTAGTGCATAAATGCCTCAGTCGGACATACGAGTTCCTAAAGCAGAACAAAGCAAACAACAGGTTAGATGGATCAGTCCTGAGCTAAACTGGGCAAGATGGGATGCAGTGTAACACATGACCATGTCATGAGACTTGAGAGCATGAGTTACACCAGTCACTCATAATAAAAGGGTAAGAGGGACCTAAAAGGTACTGTAGCACACTTTCCCCTTGTCTCCCTCTTCTTTCTGATCCACAACACAGAGTTGTAGCAAGGACAGCACCTTGGGATTATGCAGAATGCTGTTTTAAAATATTTACATAAACCTAGGAGTAAAGTATTTTCTAAAGAAAAAAAAAATTTTAAGGACAGTGTTTTAAAACCCTATCTGAATAGAAATACATTTAATGAATAAAAACAATTCTTATTATTTTTTCGTAGAGTAACAAACCCATTAAACCTGCCACAGCACAAAAGCCAGAAAGTAAAACTGCCCATAGTTTCACAGCTTCACCATTATGATCTGCAAACCCTGGCTCCAGGGAGCAAGCATTTACAGTATCAGTTCTCAACTGAAAATCAAGCGAACAAAGAGTAGATGTGAGATTCTTCTAAATTCTTTCCATATGATAATTTGTGATATTATCAAAAAGCAGAGCTGAGAAATCAATTACAATCTTTACTCTGAATTCTACTCTTTCAATATATTCACTGTAGTCGTCATTTCCAGACTCCCTTTCTTGCTGATGGGCTTTGAGTATTCAAGTAAGCAAATAATCTGGCAAAACTTAGCAGAGCAACTACACTTCAAAGCTGCATACATCACTATCTGCAAGTACTCAGCTTTAAAATCCAGCCTCATACCCACTAGCCTCAAGTGTCTGCATGCCCATTCAGTCACAACCAACACCACGTGACTAATCTAGTCAATCTCAGCTAAGCAACACAGTTGAAATTTCAAATATTCACAATTAAAATCCAGAAACTACTTGCTGACTTAATTTGAATAATAAATGTGTTCAGTGGCGTTGTGACCTGTCAGGGAAAGAGAAGCACAGTTCACCATACACATTATTTTGTCGGGAACAATTCAGTTAGATCAACTAGTAGCACAGTTTTTTCAAACACTGCACAGGGCTTAATTCTGTCTTCATATATATCTGTGCAACATCTAGCCCATTATTTTTCTCTTCACAGATTCTCTTCAAACGTCACTTGTTTTACCCTTATAATTATTTTATCCAGTCACAGCAGCAGTATCGCGTTTTATACATCCCTTGTTTATCCATGAACACTCCTCAAATTTTAACTGAAGGATAATACTTGCTCGTGTTTGATTTTTTCTGCTTTACTCACCAGCACAATGCTAACCTTGTCAATGCAGCATTTTTTTTTATTTTATTTTTTTTTACCTTGGAACCAGGCAATCAGCTCTCTGAAGAGTGGTAGCATCCAGTTCAAAGAGAGATGCAATGTCATTTCCATGTGGCACAGAGACCAAAGTATACATAATCTTCTCCCCTGCTTGGCGCTTCTTCTTTGAAGCAGGAAGGTCGCCATCTCTCTGCTGATTAGGCACAAGGGTTATTTGCTTGCATCAGGACCCATTATAAATTCTCCAATTACCTTGTGGACAAGTAATACATCTGATTTTTTTTTTTTTTTGTACATTCTAGTAAGAATGTACATGACTGGCTTTGGAGTGTGTAACACAAAGGATGCACTTTGCCCCAGGCACATAGGGTCTCAGACAGTCATTATAACAACAGCAGGTCACCATCTACAGAGAGACTGCAGTACTGTATACATTATTACTTGACACCTACAACTTCAAAAACCTTTGGCAGTGGCAGACCTTTCACTCCCAACAGATGTAGCTACACAGTGCTAGTTTGGAAAGTGCCAAAGTTAGAAGAAAAGAATTGAAGAAAATTGGATTTTTAAAAGGGAGGAGAGGAATAAAAAAGTGAACAATTTGCCTAATTACACAGCTTTTATTAAAAATTTTTTAATTAAATTTGCTCTTTTTTTGCCCCTCTCATAGAGTCAGAATCAGAGCAGCACACCTTCCAAACAGGAAGAGCCAGGATACCTGTCCCATTAAGATCTACTTGGCATTGGAAGTGGGAGGGGGAACACAAAGCACCAGCTAGATTGCATTAGAAATCTTAGCACAGGCTGATGATGCATTAGAGGTTGGATCCAACACAGGTCTGAGCATGCCCACTGAAACTGGAGAATTTCACTCTCTTACAGGAGCCTACCTTTCAAGAGACATTTACAAAGTTGTGTTGGTGCCTCAAAATTGGCATGTGCATCTAAGAAGGTGATCTTCCCACCACTTGCTGAAAGTCCGTGGGAATTCTGTGACCCAGCACCACTAAGGAACTGTCTTCATCTTTAGTTACCTACACACCCCTTGGCTTCACAGACTCCAAATGCTACTTTCTCTAAGCCTAACCTCACCCATCGTTGCTTGAAGAAGCAATTCAGAGTCTATGCCCATAACCATGCAGCAACAAGTAGAATTACTGGCATAAGTAAAAGCTACTCCTCTGGGGTGCTGAGTTGCATCTATTACAAAAGACTAATAACCAATTAAGAGACTGGCAGCCCAGATCCCTTCACGTACACAAAATATATTGTGGGAGGAGAGGAAAAGAAAAGAGGAATGAAGAAAGCCAAAAGAGAAAATCAAACACTGGAAACCTGAAATACTATTACAATGATTTATAGTACACCACTAGGGAAGAGATGTACAAAGCAATGCAAAGAGGCTAGCTTGTACTTGGTTTGCATTAGTACCTTGATTAAAACCAAACTGTAAGGGATAATCAAGGGCAAAGCTTTGATTATTCATATTGCCAATTGATTAAGCAACAAAATCAAGGATGAGTGAAACTATGTAAGAAATAGCTAGCCATCATCTCACTTCAAGGCACTTTTTGAATCCTTCCAAAACATCCATTTTTTTCATTATCAAGTCTAAAAAATGCCAGCTTTCCATCCCATTACTTTTACAAAGGAGAGAAACAGCAGGGGAAAAAAAAAAAAAAAAAAACAGGAAGAAATCCTCTCAGAAATTTTTCTTAGGCTTATCTAGTGATTAGAGTATTGTCACTCATTGTTGACAGGAAGGCTTGCTGAGACAAAGGAGAAACATCCCATGTCTTGCACAAGAGTAAACTTTCATCTGGAAGTCCTCACATCCTTTTGTACCACAGGCCTGGAAAATGTTAAATGAAATCGCACATGGAAACTTAACCTGTAAGTGAGGATTGAGAAAATAGCAAACATTTTTGTCCACCACTGTTTGTGATTTCCATACACATTTTGTTTTACAACCTCATGATAAGCCCCAAACTGGAAAGGCAAGCAAACTATTGGAGAATGCTCTTAAGAGCTTAATAGGTATGAGTCAGAGTCTAGCATCAAATGAAAATCTACTTCCCAAATTTCCAAACAAACTGGAAAACTGGAAAACCTGTTTAAAATTCAAGAGGTCAGTAAAGGGGTGAGGAGTACAAGACAGTTTAGAACAGCATAATTTCATAACATTTCATAATCTTTTTTTTTTCCCTCCCCTTTGGGGGCTCCAGGAAAAAAAACACCAAAATATGAACCCATATTCTGCTCCATATTAGAAAGGTTTTTTATACTCACTCATTACATGATGTCTGACCATCCCCAGTAGGTCATTAAGTATGAGCACATACACACACATGCAGGTTTCTATGACAAGAGGCAAAGTGAAAGGCAGGTCTCCTGTGCTTAAGTACTTCATACTAACCACTAGCTCTGTGGAAAAGTTCATCCTGCAGTTTGGGGCTAACTCCACTCACTCACAAGTCTCCCCAGCAATTGTTTAGATGCTATTGAGCAGTGGAGTTGGCTCATCAGGCCTAAATCCAGCCAACCAGGTTTGGCACCTGTCAAATCAGACCTGCCATATGAGCAAGAGCTGGTTTCTAGTCTAAAAAATAAAAAGCCCCTATCAACAGAGGGCAAGACAGCGTCTAATATTGCAAACCGCAATGCAAAGCGTAGCTGAGCAAAATCAGACCCACACAACAGCTGTACCAGACTGGACTTCAGCAAAAACCTCAGAACTCTCCTCATAATTTAATTTTAAGATCTCAAACGCCTCACAACCCGACCTTGATTATGAGTGTTACACATCAGTCATTGAAAAAAAAACAAGTAATGAAAAGTGACCCTGACAGCTCCGAAAACAACTTACATATAGGGAGTGCATCACAGAGATACAGTTGCCACATATGAAAACATGCAGATTTATATTTATGTTGAATTTACATCTGAGCGTATGCACACGTGTATGTGTGAGAGACAGCACACTTGCACACAGAAAGTTTCTTATGATTGATTAGATTTAGTAAGCAGTCATCAGAATCTGCATTTAATCTAGTCATTATTAAATTTGTTGATGAGTCTCTATGAGGAAGCTGAAAGCAGGGGAAAGTATTAGACTATTTCAAATTAATTAAACAATATGATTGGTACAGGAAAAAGCACTGCATTCCTAAGCAGAATAAAACAATGACATTTGCACAGGAAGAAACCAGCATACAGACAGATGCAGCCAGCAAAAACTGATTCAATGAAGAGAAGGGAGGAACAGATGTGTAAAGGGACTCAACCATAGAAAGAAGAAAATTCAACTTAAAGCAGTATGAAGAAGTCAGTGAACAGTTTCAGAGATGGTGGTGATAGGGTCACTGGCAGCCAAGGAAAGCAATCCCAAGACTTCTTTCAAAAAAAGCAGGTGAATTACATGCTAGGAGTAGGAGTACAGAGGAAAAAGTGCAAGAATTGTAAGTAAAACAATTCTAGCAAACAGCACATTCACTAAGAAAAATAAAGTTTTGATTGTCCCAAACTACTCGCAAACTAGTCACAAGCTGTAGCAATTCAAATTAGATATATATCCAAGGTGGAATCACCTCACTCCGTAGTTCACTGGTTAAATGACTCGTAAGGATCTGGGAAGTGCAGATTCAGTTCCTCTTCTGCCTGGTACAGACATGGTACAGACAGCAGAGGCAGCCTGCTCTGCCTAACAAAACCTAAGCATTCACTCCACTAGAAGACGGTTTGTAAAGCACGCTACTCACATGCACAACAGGACTTTGCCAGGACGTAGAAGGGAAAATACCCCTACTATAGAGCCAATGGCCAGGGCACTTTTCCAGAAGGGACTTGTGTAGGAAAGCAAAGGCTAAGAGTTCAAAGAAGGAGCCAGAGTGAAAACAAACAGCCCTTCTGGTGAAGAGTGGAAATACTGATCCAGGCTAACAGCAAATACCGTAACTCCTTGGCTACCACCACTGACTTGCAGTGCATCATATCAATTTAAAAAGCTTATAAAATAAATAAATAAATAAATCCAACGTAGACGTACAGTGTTTGCAATGTGAAGTGTAATTGCTGACAAAAACCTATACTATAATTAGAGACAAAATGATCAGGCACAATCTGATTCATCTTTCTTGGAACTTGTAGCCCAGGAGATGATCCTTCTTCACAGCTCTTAATATGATTTGCTAATAATTGTGACCTACTCCAAATCCCCATATTATTCATCTCAACTTAGTATCGTACCTAAAATTCAGATTTACTTGGAGTTTTGTTTATGGAGCAGCCTTCCTGCAAACAAATAATAAAAAATCCTGGAGAAAAAAAAAAAAAAAAAAAAAAAAAAAAAAACAGCAGCGCCAGNNNTGCCAGGCCTGGAATACCTTTCCTTTTATAATGCCAATCCAATCTACAATTCCAATTGGTAAAGACACCTCTTGTGGCATAGAGACAGACAGGGATAATGCCCTACTCCTGAATGAATACATTAAACTGCACTACAGATTTCAGCAGAAATTAAATTTAATAGCAGCCAGAGTTCTGAAAATGCCTGTTAAATCCAGTACAATGTGGTATCTCAATATGTTAACCCAGTTTAGGAGGCTCTTACAAACCAGCATTTTCACAAAGCAGTAATGTGAGCAGAACTCCATAGGTTAGATGATTTAAAAAAATGTATATGAAAAGAAAGTCGAGTAAATTAATGGCCAGCCTTGCTCCTGCACGTTACTAAGCCCTGGCAGACAGCACAGCAGTTAGCCTCCTATAACACCTTCGCTGTTGACTCATTTGTGAGTCATCGCATTTTTAGCGGAGACATCACGTTGCAATTCTGTTGTTAGGAGCCAGAGACACTCTGTAAGAAACAATGTATGCGTTTTCAGAGCTGATTCAGACCTGTGTGCAGCAGCAGAATAACAATGTGCCGGCATCCGTGTCTCCCCTTCTCCCCCTGTGAGCCAGAGCCTCTCAAGTGGTCTGACTGCTGGCTTTGTATAAGTAGAGACACTGCCATTTTAAAGCTGATGATTTTTATTTTTTAGTATGTTTTTCAGCTTGTATTGTTTACAGCCTTAAAAAAAAAGAAAAATCCCCAAACCTATTCTAATCATTTTAACTGCATCACCTGTGTCACACATTATGAAATTTTTATTAAACTTAGTTGCTGGAAGGTAAATAAAAAAAGAATTTACAGTGTTTATCGGGGAAAAAATCGCTTGGGATAGAAGCAAGAAAGAAAACATTGAATTGCATCGTTGTTTGGCATTCATAAACATAGATAGAAAGAAGTCAAAGGAGGTATGTCAAATTACACAGAGAAGTCCATGGCAGAACTGTCCAACTTCTTTACAAGAAAGGTAAATGCATACCAGTCTGAATCCTAAGAAAAATCTCAACAATAAAAACCAGTTCGGAACTGGTTAGGATTAGCACTCTCTCCTAAAGATGCAGACAAATGGAGTTAAGGTAGCTATCCAAGACAGCCTTTTAATACTAAGGCACTAACAAATGCCACATTCCCAGCTGTTCTTGACATCATTTCCCCAATGTTTACAGTGTTCTTCTAGATGCTGTACATTTCTGTGATTGGAAATAATAGACTACTTTGCAGCATAAAATACACCAATTTTGGATTTAATGGGAACTGTAACAGAGCACTGCATTTTGATGCACTATACATTACAATCTCCTAGACTTCAAGAGCTGGAGAAGGTTTTTTTTTTTTTCTTTTTCTTTTGCCCCCCACCCAATAAGGCCTTTAAATCAGAGAAAGGTCTTCAAGTTACAAAAAAATCTTCTGGAGTTTAGATGTGGGAAAAACACGTACAAGAAATATTAATCAACTCAATGTAAGGCTAAATTTTACCAGAAATCAAAGCAGTGTTTCACCAGACAATTTGGCTGAAATCTCAAGAAGCAGCCCATAAAAGAGCAAGGAACTGCAGTCCTAACACAGCTTGGGAACAAAAGTCCTAGTGACTTCCAGCAATATTTATGGTCTCAGCAGTCAAAATGCTTTTAGATTTTTAAGTCACTTTAGGGAAAAAAGATGGACTTAAGCAGAATCTAGGTGCCTATGCCCACTACTGCACCACAGAAAATTCTTCTCCATTGCTGCTTCCTAAAATTGACAGTTGCCTAAGCAACTGTGATCAAGACTTGTAAACCAGGCAGTGCACATGCACAAGAAGCCCTATCACACATTTATAGTTAAGGGTTGGCACAAAATGCACAGATGGCTATGCCTTCTCTAAAATCCAGCCAACAGAGAAGGAGCTGGTACCCTTTTATCCAACAGACTAACAGTGAAAAGCAAAACACAGACTGCAGGCTGTTTCTTCCTTCAGCTGAAAAGACTGAAGTATGCCTCTTCCATTTCCCTACTCCTCAGACTTCAAATTATGTTGGGGTAGCTCCACTTCCATCTCCCCATCTAGAGCAGCTTTATTTCACTGGCAGTACTTAAAACTAATTGGTTCAAAAGATGAAAAAGACCTTTGCAGTGAGTCAGTTAGGCAGTCACCTGGTGGAAGAAACACTATATGAAAACCATGGTGCAAGGAAAGCTTATGTGCTCTATGTTATGTGCATATTGGATACAAGACTGACATACACGGCCCTTCAAGAACTCCAAATATTGTAAGATTGTTATACTTCTGAGGGACGATTCAAACCATTGCATCACTGTAACGTAAAAGATAAAAGAAATTTCTGCATAGAGATGTGAAGCTTTAGTTGCTCAAGGCCAGAATGAAGACTTGCAATAGCCAGTGCTGACTCATGGTATTTCCAACAAGACTATAAAGGGGTGAAGGATCCAAAGGGACTTCTAAAAGCATGCTAAAAGCACCTGTAGGCTTGGATTTATATGGAGGTATTACCAAACCTTATCAGGAGTTCTTTCACAAAACATTCTTCAAATGAAAGTTCTGACTGTGTAAAGCAAAATTTTCACAAAGAATCAGTTTTGATCATCAATCAGTTCTGATTAAATTTTCAATGGAAATATCTGTCCAAACAGATTTCTCTGGTCTTGGTTTTTGGTTGAAACCAATGCCCAGGACTATTAAGCCAAACTGTTAGAAAAGTAACCTTTAACATTCATGTTCAGATTACTCTTGTGCCTTCTTCATTACCCAGTCCAGGAAATATTTAACTATTTAGATGAACTGGAATTGCTACAACTGGAGGTCCTATATCATATCTAAATTACTATAGTGCGCTACAGTAGGAGCAGACCCTTTGATGAGGACCTAACATCTACCCTATATATGTTTTCATAGGTTTTAATTCATATTAGCTCTAGTCTAGTTTTCTGGGCTGGGCACCCATGAGAGCCTACAGCACAGTAGATGCATTCCAGATGCATATCTTTAAACTTTGATCCAACAGAATACAAGTTTACACACTCTGAGACTGCTCTGCAGAGTGAATTGGAGTGTCTTAAATATGGAATAATTAGGAGATTCAATTAAGGAAGTGTCATCATGATGTGAACTATAACATCAATGCAGATGACCTGTACAAAAGCCTAGGTCCACTGTTCACAGAGAGAGAGCATGAACCCAAGCTTTTCCAGGCAAGTACCCTACTCAACAGGATATTCTAGAACTTACCTTGATTTCTGTCAGAAAGCTTCAGGGGCTTCAAATGTCATTCCAATACAAAAGAGAAACAACTGTTGGAACTCTCATATTTTCATGAGAAAGAATTCTCATTTCGCTGGCCAGCTTAGCTGTTACAGCTATATTACTATTTATACCAAATACCAGGGAAGATGGAAAACCAATGTTACCAACTTTTACAACAGTCTCCATTTTTATTAAAATTGCAGTGCTGGAGGCATATGATTATGTAAGAATCTTGGCTTTCATTTTAAAAAAATAACAAAATAACAAAATTCTTCCCCATGCAGAGAAAAACTTGAAAATGTGTCCTTTAAAAGAACAAAAGCCAGAAGGCAAACAGAAAGAAATTAAATTGATTTTTTCTAAGAAGATCTCAGCGCTTTCAATGCAATCTCACAAATGTGATGGAGGAATGATTCTTTTTTTTGGACTATTTGTTTAAGAATAAGATTCCCTCAGGGTTTTAACTCCACTTCCTTCACACATTATAAACTACAACATGTCTGGCCTTGCCTCGTTCATTAGAATTAACTAGCATGCTCTTAGTGTTGTACAAGACAAAGGTCTTTACCTATAATAGCTACAGACTGCCTGGAAGCATCTGTCTTCATGCCCAACCCATCCATACTGCAGCAAGGACAACTTGGGTCGTTGTGAAGGTGTCATGCTAGAGTTGGCTGAACTATGACAGGGCTCAGTCTAAGCCTGTGTCTGAATATCTGCTTGCATGAATTCAAAACTGGTAATGAAAAGTCTCAGCATTTTCTTGGATTTAGAGCCATGCTTGACTGACAAACATGCCCCAGGGAGGCTCATCTCCACTACCAGAGCCTCTCAATTGGTATTGGTACATAAGTAACCAGACTTGTTCGTCCCTGGTTTTCTTGCTAAAGAGGGTGGTGGTTTTTTGCCATGAGGTAGTATGTCTGATTTGATACGTATAAACACATTTCGTATCTGCAGTCTCTAAGCAGAACTGATTTCCAACTACTGACAATTTGATGCGGAATTTGAATAAGCTTTCTATCATTTCCTTTACACAAGGGAAAATTTTCTGTAATGACAGCTCTGAGTTGCACCCTATCTTATACAGGATACAGAAGACAACCCCAGCAGTTGTGACATGTAACTACAAGGAAAGCTATGAAGCACTTCCATATGTTGGGCTTTATTAGGCTAAGGATACAGTATTTCCTAGATTATACGCAGGATATAAATTCCACTTACCAAAGCTTTTCCTTCATTATTACCTTCTGGATAGTGTGGGTTAAGCTGGAAAAGAAAAGAAATCAAAACTATCTTGACAGTTTTCAAACATTTCAGAATTGGGGGACAGGGGTTGGTTCAGTTCTCTGTTATGTATTCACTCTGCAAAAGAATTGTGGAGTATTTAGAACTAGTATAGCAATAAGAGTATGAGAATCACCAATTCAGTTTCTGACTGACTGACTTACTATGTCCCCACTTCAAAAAAGTGCATCTTACAATCAAGCTTGTTAACTTAAGAGTGGAATTTCAAATTTAAAAAAAAAAAAAAGAACGATGCAGAGAAAGCACAGATAGTTACTAATCTAAACATAAATTACGGTCACCCCTACAAACACTTCCAAGATTGACCTTGAGCAGATGTATTGAGATAAAAACTAACATGCTTCATGTCTGCTAAGATTTTACAGGAAAACATTTAACTCAGAATAAACACCTCTTTGAAACAGGGATGGCAATGCCACTATAGACAAATGCTTAACTACTCTGTGATTCTGTTTAACCATTATTAACGGGGATAATATTTTCTATGTCATACCAAGATTATCAAACATTAATTAATAACTAAAGTAGTATGAGATGCTTGGAGATGAAAGACACTACTACTACATGTAAAGTATTACTATTTAACAGCGTTTAATATGATTTTGCTTTTGACAAGGGGAATATGTAAACTAGGGATTACGTAGGCACACAAACAAACAAACCCCTATACCCATATATATACCCATATACTGGCTGCACACGAAACCTTTCAGTATTTGACTTACATAATGAAACACTTTTACTTCAATATTTACCTTATTCCCTGACACAGGATGTACCTTCAAAGCATTGAAAATGTTGAACCAAAATTATTAGTTATAAAAGGTAATTTAGTTTTTATGCAAAGACAGCGCATATACATCTTACAGGTAAGTACAGTCATTTTCTTGGCATGAATTTGGCATTAATAGTGTGGAAAAGCCAGAATTGAAGTGCACAGGGCAAGCTGAATGAATCCCAATAAAACCTTTTAACACCACATCATCATCATCACACATTTAACATTACACAGAAAATTGTTGTGAAGAGGGTTTTGTTTTGTCTTGTTTTTTATAAAGTTTCTAAGGGTTTTATTGATACTCTATATCCCTTTACCCAAAAAAGCCACCTGCTCTCCACATCATGAGCCCAAAGAGGAGGAAAACTTTTATACGCTCCTAAAAGTCATGAAAATACCTTTGCTTTGTGACTTGATGTGTTAACACAGAAATGAAAAAAGGGTTATCCTTCTGCCTTCATTTCAATATTCACGTTAGCCACTGTGTTACCCTCACAAATCTAATTTAGAGCCTGTTTTCCTCCTTGCATTGACACCTATCCCAAATCTTGCATTTTGCTCCTCTGTGACATTCTCACAGTCTCCTACCTCCAGCTCCCACCTACTTCTGTTATACAGCAACAGGAAAGGGAGATGAACAACAGACGACTTGAAGATACACATATAAACATGCACATGGACACATACATATGTAAAAAAACTGTCTTCGTATAGTTTTGGTTTCTTTATTTGTTTTCTCACACTTCTTTCAGCATTATTTTTGTTCACCTAGCACCTTAAAATAACTCTAGTTGCCTATTCTGATAGCCAAGCTGAGCTCTGTACTTTTGGTCCTCCATCGAGAGCAGGTAAAATTATCAGGCAGGGCTTCTTAGACACACAAGGCCACGTACAGTGGGCCTTTCAACAGAGGTGCAGAGAAGGTACAGAAGGCTAAATTTAACCCTACCTTCATATTCTGCTGGTTGCAAGCAAGCCAGAAGAAGTCTGAATCATCTCAGGTTTGTCACTAGACTCAGCAGAGAGAGTTGTGCACTGAGGACTTGATCTTCAAATGGAATAAATAAATGATGTTTCATTAAAAGACTCATGAATATAGTTGTCTACTCAGCATGAACTGGGCCTTGAGTCCTGTTATTCTTCAACTATTTGCTCTCATTATAATGTTGCTTTAAAAAAAAAAAAAATCAACAACAGGAGACACTAGGATATCTCTCTCCCACGCCACTTCTTGCCTACTTAAAAAATGACTAAACAGATTGTCTTCAAATTTCCAAAATAGCTCACTTGTATACTGAGGCTGAGGGAGACAGAAGGCTCAAATAAAAAATGAATTGCATCCTTAGTGATGGTTTTTCTTGCCCCACTGTAACAGAAACAACAAAACTAAAAAGACGTTGTTTAGAGAAAGTTTGAGATGCTGACGTTAAATAGTAAACACGATGGAATGCAGTTTCAGGGTTGATGTTAATGGCCCCCCTTTCAGCTCAGTAGCTGCCATTTTCATTTCAGCTGAGGTTGCTGCTGCTGAGCACCTCTGAAAATCAGACTATTAGCTATTATTCTATACTATATTTCTTCAGGTAGAGAGGCATAAATCATGTAGTGCTGTATGTCATATTACACCTTTTCTGAGTCCTTTTCAATATCCAAGTACAACAGACACAGTGATGGTCTTAACACTCCAAAATCTATTGCTTTTTCTGATTTATGTAAGATTGCCTCTGTGCTCTTCTAGGAGCCTCCTAAACAACATCCTTGACAACAACAACATTAATATTTTTTTTTATCTAGTTGCTAATGAAATCAAGTAAAATTCTTTGCAGTTATTAAGAAAGTAAATAAGAATACCATGCTAAAATGGGTCACATTTAAGCTTAGGAGTCTTCAAGCTTTTTTGGGTCATTGGACAAGCTGAAGTTGCAGTGTTGCTGAATTGTAGCTGAAATACTGTATATTTCAGTCAAACACCACTGGAAGGTGCATGCAGTCAATACACAGGAAGAACATAATGCATTGTAAACTGCAGAGCTCAAGCAAGTGCAATTGTATAAATCATTATTATAATAGCTCCACTATTTTTTTTCTTTGAAGAGTGTGTCTCCAACAGCTTCTTTTGCAGTGCAGAATAATTCACAAATTCTAATCCTCCATTGCTTCTTTTTCAACAAACTTAGGTACAGCTTTTTTTTTTTTTTTTTTTAAAACCCTTTCCTGGACAGGAAAGGAAAAAGTTAAGCTTCACAAATGAGAGTTCAGCTTCATCATGGCTGACAACTAAATAATATCAAAGAGGCTGAAAATCATTTTGTATCATGGCAAGCTCACGAGACTCACCATATCATCCCAACGCTCATCCATTAGGTAATGTGGACACATAATCTAATCGCCTGAGTAAACAGCAGTGCCTATATGGTGGTAAGGGAGGTGCAATCTACGTCAAATAATGCAGACTGCACTAGTAGAGAGTAACTAGGGAAGAGTAAAGGAGAATTTGCATTAGTGAAGTGGTGAAATGGCCACATGGCAAAAAGTGATGGAGTCAGCATGGCCTAAAGATTACCCCTGAGTAGCTGGGTCAGGGTAACTGATAGTACTTTTGCTCATCATTCACTCCACTGACACATAAAAGTCCATCTCCATTACAGGGATCTGACAGTTGGGCAAGGCTAATATAATCAGCTGTCACAGCTCAAATGACAATGATTTACAACACCACAGATAATTGATCTTTCTCAGTTGCTTATGCATATGAACCCAGATCCAACTCTACACATCCTCCAGCCCACGTAAAATACCATAAACTCCAGAAAATGCGGTTATCACACTATCTTTTCCTTCACATCGTAGCACCAAGGAAGACATTATGGTTTTACATGCATGGGCCAACAGTGCACACTGACTTGTGTGCTATAAGAGCTTTTCCTTGTACTAAGGCCCTATCAACAGTACTTACAGTAAGTATCACTGTAACTGCAAATGCAATTTGTACAGTATAGTTAGCAGGAAGTATCTGGGACCTAAATTTGTCTTGGACTGAAACTAGTGGGGAAGAGAGCTTGGAAGCAGCCTAGCAAACTTGTCAGCAAACAAGGACAGTCAATACCATGAGAAGGCTCCCACAACCACACAAGACCATATTTTAAACGCTAAAATCATTGACTATTGTGGCATTTATAGAAAGACTTGCACCTACAGAGAAAGTAATATATTCTTCTAAAGCTAAACAGAACTAGCATTTACTTGCACATTTTTGTAAGCAGCCAAATTCCCAGCTTGCGATCTACACAGAGTATGTGCAAGAGCCTGAAGGCTGGGTTCAGCATTGGAGGTGGTCCCCCTGGGTATGTAAAAATTGATGTCTCTTAGATTGCAGGTTCAGCCTCTGTACATGGTGGCATGTAAGAAGAGACGTATGAATGCATACATATACCAATATACTCGTACTGCGGGAGCACCAGGTGGTCCCCAGTATGTGTGACAAACACGCAACAGAAGCCAGCTTTTACAGGTGGAAAACTGAGGTATAAACAATGTCTTTAACCGTTTCTGGTTAAAATTATTTGGTGGTTTGTGGAAGAGCAAGGAATTAAATGCCTGAACTTTTGCCTAGTGCCCTTACAATAATCACCTTCCTGTGAAGTCTGCATAGGAGGAAGACACAGCTTTCAACTATATGTGTTCGTGTGTTACTTCTGGTAGTTGGTGCTCAGAAAATGTAAGTGCCCTGCTAATCCTGAGAGGTATCCTGTTAGATTGAGTGCCACAAGTCCCAGGCTCTGTTAACTCCACTGATCATCAACGTTATACCTTAAAGTTTTCAATACATAAGACTTCACATTGCATAATCTCCTCTGAGATTCTACTGAACAGAACAACTTCTCACTAGTAACACTATTCCTGTGTTTTGTTGTTTGTTTCTTGTTGTGCATCTACACATAGTATGATATGCTTTACAGTCCAGCAACTGAATGATAAGTCTCAGTCCATACTGTGGGCAAACAGTTTCGAATTTCACATTTATACCGAATGCTGCTTACCTAGACAGAGGAATGCATGGAAAGTACCCAAAAAGGCTATCTTTGGACACTCATTTAATTAAGAAGGAGAGAATGAAGTTTGGGAAAAAAATACTTATGTTTATTTTAATCAAATTTTGTTGACTAGGTAAAGGATATTTAAAATATCTCTTCAATGAAAGAATTGGACTGCCAAATTTCATCTAAAAGAGCATTTTAATGACATGATTAATATCAGCATTAGACAAAGAATAAAAGGTTTTAATTCAACACACAAAAAGAGTTTCCATTTCATTTGACAACCAACCTGTTAACATGCAGCCTGTTATCCAATCAACAGGTCAAGTGTTTAGTGAAGAAAAAAAAAAAGCCACCACAAAAGAAAAAAATCAACTTCTCAAATCTTTCACCTTCATTAGGCTTGCTTGGTTCTTTGTTATGTCACACTGATTAGCTTTCAATAAATCCAAAGGACTTTTGCACGATTTCAAAGACTTCAGTGCTATTCAAAGAACTCCTGCCACCTTATTAACTTGCTGGAGAATGAGTAGCTATGACTCTACCTAAATAAACCCCATTCAGTGCTGCCACAGCATCTAGCACAAGTTCCTGATAATCATAATCTGAGGAAAGTTTAAAATCTCAAAAGGCTGTTTATTTCAGGATTGTATTCTGCTGCTGCTTTGCTTACGAGCCCTGCCTTAGCAAATCAGACGAGTTTCCAGGGAGCACTCAGAGAGCTGAATGTTTCTGTTGGCTTCAGGCCCCCCATGCTTGCACAAGCCAAGTTAAGTGGCCAGGGACACCTTGCCGGGAACCCCTCTGTGACAGTGAACTATCTGCTAGTCAAAAACGAGAACAAGAATCAGCTCTGACACCTGCCTGACCCAATTGCTCACCCTTGTCGTAAGAAGAAAGGATAGGTCATCTTGAAGGCATTTTTAGCTGCTGTATAAGCAATGGCAGGCCAATGCTTTGGTATGCCTAATTCACCACTGACCTAAAGGTCACATGGAATGAACTAGAGCTGCCTGAGCCTGTAGCTCTACTTCAGGCCAGGAGAGATTGCTGGCTGGGAAATCCCTTTACTTCTACTGTGATTAAGGGCAGAGAACCTGACCACCGATGCCTGGTGCTCAGTCCCACACAGCTACATCCCACTCCGCAAAGGAAGTGAAAAGGAAGAAACGCGTCTAAAAGATTCTTTAGTCTAACCTGAACGCTGGGCCATAACCTCAGTATGAGTGATTATGCTAACATGTGCCATATGAAAAAGCATTCTCATCTCTTCAAGGATTATGTTCTAAACATTAATATCCCATATGACTTTCATTGGCCCTCCCAGAAATAACTAGGGATGATTGAATCACTGAAATTTTTGAAGTTAAAAAAAAAGACTTCTAAACCTCCATCAAGCACCAAAAATAAAGAAAAAGAGGCACAAATATAATTTAATAAAAGTTTCTCAAGTTATCTTGAAAAAATAGTGAAACAAAATGCAATATAGAACAGACCACACATCTACATTTGCTGTTTTGGAATGCATCAAAACGCAGTATCAGCAGATGTTGTATTTTTAATAACAGAGGCAGTCCTTATAATGACTAAATGACAATAAGTGCTGTGTTTGTGTCTTCCCACTTCCTTTCTTTCAAAAGCTCAGATCACCCATACAAACACTGCTCAAATGCAGCCAACTTCAGACAGGACTGAAAAGGCCTGGCTGAACACAGGCTCACTGATCACCACTACAAAACCAGTTTGCTGGGAGACCAACCGTTCCTCAAAGATCCAGATTTTTGAAGGTATACACACATTGACGCATGCAAGTATTGTTCCTAACTTCCAACAGAGCTGAGACAAGTCAGGCTAGGAAATTGAGCTGCATCCCCAAGGTTCCTAAAAACCTTTGAAAACCTAGCCCTGGTTTTGCTAAACGAACAGCTTCTAACTTTGTCACTTCAACAAGCCACATCCGAGTCTGTGGAACAGGTCAAACTGGCTCTGTAAATCAGTAATCTCTTTTCCTCCTTTAGTCTCTGGATCTCTTCCATCTCTTCACACATAACTGTAAATTATTCTGCAGTCCTTATAGAGCTTTAAAACAAAACCGCATGCCTCCTATGAGACAGTGAAAAATGTAAATAGGGCTCACACTGCTGAGTTCACTCTGTCATCTTGGCATGCCTTTTTCTTACAAGACCCTTTATTCACTGAGCCCAACAGAATGAAACTATCTGAATGCTGTATTAACATCTAACAAAGACACTGGAAAAAAACCGACTCAAATGGAAGATTTTCAAGCAATCTCCAGGTAAGGAGGTCCCACAGTATCAACAAACTAAATGTGTGAGCAGATGCATGAAGGCATTGGTGAATGCTGCCATCTCCTGGTACCTTCTCCAGTTTGCGGACTGTTATCCTTGAGCAAAATGTACCTGCACATCTCTGTTAAAGGCCATTTTTATCCAGTTATTTTCCCTACAGTTTCTAAAGGCAGAAGGAACCACACAGAATTTACCACTATGCTCTTCTCCTCTGCATTAGCTGCATTACCAGAGAAAGAGTAAATTTTTCTGCAAAGGCTTGCTTCCATGCCACCCTAAAAAAAAATACCACTGGCAAACCCTTTTTGCTTCCTGAACACAAAAGATCTCCACCAGCATTCCAATCTCCAAAAACGAGGTATCAAAAGGCATAAATTATGGCCTTCACACATTTAATCTCAGCTGCCTTAAAAAAAAAAAGAAAAGAAAAGAAAAAAAATCTCATTTTCCACCTCAGTTTAAGAATGTGAAAGAAAAAAAAATATCCTTAAAACTACAGAGAAAGTTTCTCCAAGGGGTTAACCCTGGCTTATAGCCTCCATTTTAAGCAGTGATTTCCCTTTCACATTTTTTTTCATCTTAGCTAACTCTGAGGATGCTATTATCCATACAAATATGTAATCTTTCTTAATATCCCATTAAATGCTTTGTTTTCAATTCTTGTGGCAGCAAGTTCCACTTCTTTAGTATGTCCTGTTCAGAAGGCAGGAAAGGATTATTTTCTATCAATACTAATTTGAACATGCACTTGTCTATCTTCACCATGACCCAAATCAAGTGCTTATTACAAACAGGCCGGCTCTGTCCACCTGGATAAATGCACATTATAACGATATATATCATATGGCAAGGTAATATTTTTAATACCAACTGAGGGAGACATAATACAGAAATCCATTTAAAAGAATGAAAACCAAGATTAACAGCAGTTCTCAATTTAAAGTGAAGAGAAACTTGGGCAATTTTGACAGCAAAGCAGAGTGAGATGATATGGGAAGAAATTATTCAGGAAAGACAAGAGGAATATGAAGAGCTTTTACTGATCATTTATTCAAGGGTTCTCAGAAGGTAGTTTACACCACAGCAAGGTGATATCCAGCTCACAGTCCCACAAAGCAGGGCCTTTGATGCTGGCTTTGATGCTAGCAGTTGCCACTAACCTACCCCACCCACTCGTGCCCCCGTGCCTTAGCTCAGTGATCTGATTTACAGCACTGTCTCTTCCCTCTCCGCCGCACCCCAGTCTGTGCCAACACAACCTCAGGGACAGCACAACGTGTCATGGAACCGCAATTAAATACCTGCAGAAACACAACATTTCTGCAAGCCTACATTGTCACTGAAGTAGTCTTATCGCTGAACTACATCCTTTGGTTTGGACTGGACTTCCTGTTCAATTTAGAATATTCATATAATTGTCATTTTATCTCATGCATATGTAACCCAGTACTTCTCAAGCCAACTGGCTTTAAACATTCAAAAGAAACTGCATTGAGCATCTACTGGTAAAATAGCCCCAAAGCCGAAAGTGTGTTTCATGTGGGATGTAAAAAAAAAAAAAAAGAAAAGAAAAAGAAAAAAATGCTTAGAACTCTGATCAGACTTGATCCATTTTATGGCTTAAACCCTGCAACTTCACTCTTGTAGGAAGAAGCAAGTAAACCCAGTAAGAAAGCCAGAGGAGCTTTCCAGTGGGACAGGCATCTGGGACACACATCTGATGATTGCTACTTCTACCCAAAGCAGCTAACTAGGGGACAGGTTTAGTTCTGTGACTTGTCCATCACCAGAATATGTGCCAAAGACCTTGCCAGCCCCATTATCCTATACAAGCTGTTATGAAGTGTATTCACGTGCATAAGCTAAAAGTGGCTGTCATGGAGGCTTCAGTCCTACAGCGGTCAAAGAAGCCCTGGGAATGGCTGCACAACTGAAAATTGCTAGAGGAATGAAGGCCAAACCCATCATGTCAGTATCTGAAAGGCCCTTGACCCCTGAGCACATACATGCTCACGTTCCAGTAACTTCAAAGACAAGTCTCTTCCTGAGAGCTTTACTGAATGAAGGTCTTTGTATGAGTAAAGAATTTGGTTTAGTGAATTAACCGCACGGCAAGTCAAGAAAAATATGTTTGGTTCTGCCATTACCTCTGAGCTTATTGCTTCAACCTATCACACTGGCTAGCCTGTTCTCAGTCTTCTCTCTCTTTCTCATCTGGAAGAACTTCACAGCACAGATTACCTTTTACAAAGAGTTAGCTGAGACGGCTCAATGTTACAGCAATATGATCCAAACACCAATACTCCGCACTTTCTTTGAAGACATAATAATTTGAAGACTTGTTTATGGCCACAACTTTCTAGAATAAAAAGAAGGTGAACATTAAGGCTGCCACCTTATCTGCATCACCTTAATTCATTTAGTATAGTATAGCTAATCCAGTGTTAAAGACAATTACCTCATCAGATTCACTGCCGTATCTTGCAAAGGTACCTAGTAACTCTAGTCTTAGTCTATTCAGCTAAGCAAAACAGAATTATCACAGATTTTTCCTTGCAAATTCTGCACTGTCTATGATTATGTACATGTTCATAATGTTCCACATGCATTGTACTGTGGTTTATGGTCTACTGGAGTATCTGAGATTAGCATGTGATTTGGGACTTGCACACGTATTTCATGATTATTTTAGCAATAGCCATCTCATCAGAGAAGTTAAACATAAAATGACACTTATTCTGCATTTCTTGTGTGTGCATACATGTATGCACGGACACACATTTCTGTTTAATATCTGCAGACAGCAAGTGTTAATAGTTACGGTATAGCTTATCCAGTTTAGAAATCACAGAACTGGAGCTGTTACACACATGGAGAACAATATTAAAGGTCATGTTCTGGCTTAGCACAATCAATACGCTGACATTCAGTTCAAAGAGACTTTTATCCAGGTGATTAGAACATTGAAAAGGTTAGGTGTGGTCATGAGAAAGGCACAGCTGTGTGGTCCCAACCTGCAGCATTTGAAAGGTTGTTCAAGCAAATGGCAGCTAGCTCCCACACATGCAGTGGTACATGCACTGAAAAGACTTTCAAAAATTTTGGGAAAGTCTTTGTTATTTTGAAACATTCAATTTTCACCTAACAGTACAGCCCCTCTTTATAAAACTTCAAAATAACTTGGGTCATTTTGCTGTAACCAGGGCTAAAAAAAAGAATCTGCTACAGACCTTTTTCTAAAAGACCGCTGACTTTGTGAAGACGAAAATAAAACTCGACAGCCTGGATCTTGGCATCTAAATCTCCTGCTAAGGATCTGGCTCAATTCTTTCAGGTGAAATCAAGCCCTTCTGACATTAACTGGAGAACTCCCACTGTTTCTAAAGAACAAGCAGAGGAGAATTTCTCTTTCCAATTTTTCAGCTGAATATTTTGTTCTATCTTTTTATGTTTTCAGTGTTTTGGGAATGCCTGAGCCAGTGGCTTCAGATTTCCAAATGCCAGACACAGAGGAGATATTACCACCTACCAGATTCCCAAATCTTACCACAAAACATGAAACACTTTCTTCAGCATAGCCATCCCATGTCTTAAATAACAGGCTGAAGCATCTGATGTGTCAGAGCATGTGCACACACTGTGCATAGTGGTAGGGGAATTGCAATGGAGCTATGAGCAATTAGTAATGCCTACCACTGGGTCTCCTTTAGCAGGGTTCCTTCAGGGTGACTCAGCTTCAGTGAGAGTAGTAGGGTCTAGGTTGCTTTAGAGCATTAATAGGTCCTATGAAACTTTGAAGTATATTAATACAAATCAGCCTATGTAATGCCACGTGAAAAGAGGATTAAAGGAAACGGTATGAGTTGAAACTGCATCAGAAGTAAGACGTATCAGAGCACCCTTAGTCTTTCAAAGGTACCTAAAGCTGGGTGACTGTGATTCTTAGGAACCTGTAATTTAGGACTTACACATCCTGACTTCTTTCTTTTAAGTTTATAAGAATTAGATTTACAAGTACTCACTTACAGGTTTTGTTCACTGAAAAATGGTATTGCCTCAATTTTATTGTTTTTAAACTTACTATAATATTGAAACACCTTTAAGTTTATTAGTTGAAAATTTCCGAATTGCTGCAGTATCTTGAACTTCCTTAGTTCCCAGAACATCCTCTGCCCTTAACAAGCTGCAGTGGCATCCCTTCACTACATGGGTCAGACCTACTGAGTCACGAATCAGGCTGACCAGTTACATCTGGCACAGGAAGCCTGAGAGAAGAAAAGGCACAGCACTACTGACACAAGGTACAAGCCTAACTGCAGAGGAGAAAAAGTGAACACTCATGAGAAGGACACTTCCACTCATTATCTGAGACTTGACCTGTTCAAGATTCCGCTGCAGAATTCTGTGGTACACATCAACTTGATTAACAGAAAGATGAAGTACAGAAATGATGGTTATAAAAAGTGATAAATCCTGATTTACAATAGCTTAAACTATGACATAAATTGTATTGTTAGCCAACAACATAATACTTAAAAGATTCATGAATTTTTTTACTTGTTTGTACTTATTATTTCACTCTAGATACCTTTATCATGGAAGCTTACACAAAATCAAGTCATGGCAATGTGTGAGGCTGTTGATAACCCATGCCACGAGTAATCTTCCTGTGTGCAAGAGTACAGATAAGCGTTCAGTAAGCTTTGCCCAAATGATTTAAAGTTAGCTGACGCACAACTGGTGTCTGCCTGCCTGTTCATCAATCTTTGACGTGGATGTCTGGGCGGTGTGTTGCGCCTGACATGTGAACTGTGTAAAATATAGTTCACATGTTTTTATTACAGTGTTACCTTTAATACCTCCACCAGCAGGTATTTTACACTTCATAGATACAGTAACTAATGCTGCTCTCCAGTCACAGGGTATCACCTCTGTTCAGCCCAAATGCTTTTCCAGCTCTCACTCTACTGCACCAACTGTACTCTCCACGTTCGAAGTCTTCCTGATGGGGATTTCCTTTCCAGAGGCAGAAAGGTCCTAAGCTCAGGTTCAGCATTCACTGAAGTGTGACACTTCTTCACCTGATGATTTTTCTCCTGAAAATACCTGAGCAGATGAGGTATAGGAGAAGGAAGCCCATCAGTCAGTCAGCATGCTTGCGTATTGAGAGGGCACTGTGGAGAAAAAGTGTTTTTTCTGACTCTGTATCAGTCTAGCTAGTCTGAATAAAATATTTCTAGTAGGAGCATCACTGACTGTAAGCAGAGAAAAAATGGAACTGGGAGTACTGGCTGCCACTTGAAAATTTGCTCTTACTAACCAGTATTAAATACACAATAAAGCAACCTGGCTTCAACCAACTGAGAATATTGCTGCAGTATGGAGGCAGCAGTGCAGGGCAGAGCCGTAAAGGCATGCTGGCGCACTGCCTTTAAAAGGAGGATGCTCTCCGCTCACTCAGAAAGGGATTTCATGACTATCAGATTTTTAACTTACACTATGAGTAACTACCAAAACCAATGAAAAGATCCAAATTACATTCAGTCTTAGATGGAAAACACTGTAAGTATCTGTCCTAGTGATCCACTGTTTATGTTTTGATACTGGTTTTGAAATAACTAGAAATAGCCCCTGTTTGATCTTACTCTGAAATCAGTGCAGGCTGTGACAGGAGCTGGAAAGTGAAAGCAGCACTCTGGGAAAATGAAGGACTTGTCTACATATGGATGTTGCACTGCTACAAACTTATCTCAATCCAGTTAGAGGAAATCTTTTTTCAGGGGTTCCCTAATATACAGTGATTTACAACTGGCTCTTGTAGTTGTAAATTTTCACACTCGTGCTTGCAAGCCTAAGTCAAAGAAACAATCCTGCATAGACTTAACAAAATCAGAGGAAAAAACTATTTTTCATTCCATTGATATAACTTGAATACAGACCAGATCTAATATGGATTAGATACAACCTTAAAAGTTCATGGCTTCTTGCAACCAGGGAAAAATCCAAGGCGCTCTCATTTCATAAACTTGATATTATCTGCTCTGTTCCAGCTTGCCAAGAGCCCTACTTTATTTTTAAGGCCAATTATGTGTCCTAAAAGATATTATGCTGCTCTTTTGTGGAGTCACAACACTATTTTGCCTTTACATAATGTAAAGTACCAGATGATAATGAGAGATCTTCCTTTCTCCTCCTGCTGGATCTCCTAGTCCACCAAAAGGGGCAAAGATTTCTTCAAAACTTTTTTAATTCCAACTTTTAGTCAAAAGACAAGTGTGCAATCGCAGAACACATGAACCTGCTATAATCACAATGCACTAGCATGACATCCAAAGTCATGACACCAACATGACAAGTCCATCCTTCCCAAGTTTCTACAGAACACAAAGATGCCTTGGACCACATGCTGGCTTGAAGAGACCAAGCACACTGAGATCAGTACTGCAGAAACATTTTTTCTGGAAGTCTAGAGCCTACAAGAAAAAAAGGAATGACAACCCCTAAATTAAAGCAGTCTAGAGAATCTGCTCTGGTGTCAGCACATAGACTTCTCTGATCAAGCTCAATGATTACATTCAGTTCCATACTAAAAGTTTTAATCTCTATATGGTTGTCTGAGCCAGCAAAGAATATTTGAGTGATCACAACAACACTCCAAAAATCAAGGGCAAAAAAGAGCAGAGAGATAAAGGAATCCAAGGATTTTAAACATAAATATGGTGGATTTGTAACGGTGATGATTGCCTTGGCGCCATGACGACAAACAGCAGATTCAAGATTCAACAGCACAGTTGAAATCAAGGTTAGACGTTGTCTTGAACTCACCTACCAGTGTACCATACCTCAGAAAATTTTCCTTGCAACCCTTGGATACAGCCATACAGTATGACACAGCAGTGCACATCCAGTTGTACCCATTCAGACCTGGTGTGGGATCTTTTCAGGGGCCTACACTGTGGACCTACCTACTACAGTGGTTCTGAACTGGCAGGACAATCTCTTGCTTAATTGACATTCTCACCTCTGCAGCTAAATAGTTCCCAGTTGCCAAGTGCTTAAATCTAAACAAGCTATTCCACTGTCCTGCCCCTCCTCGGCAAGGGTCATGATGGACAACCTGTAAGAAGAAGTACAGATTTTTAGTTGTGCTACTCAAGACCGTACTTAGATCAGTGACATTTCTTACAGCTCATTCCAAATAAAAATATGTAAACTACGTAATTACAAACAGTTTAACACAGAGAGAAGTTCTGTGTCACACTAAGCCCATCATAGATAACTAATTGTATTTATTTTTCGCCAGGTGCCAGAAAATATGCCTCCTATTACTTTCCATATTTTCATTCACCTACTTACTGCAAACATGATGAGCCAAATTTTGCTTTAAATTACAAAAGTATTACTTAAAAGCAAAACTCAAACCCTCTTACGGTGTTTCACTGCTTATTCCAGTTCCATTTTTGACAACACTGGGGATTTCCAAGAAATTTTCTTTCAAGTGATTAAATATCTCCATATCATTTGAAACATCCCAAGTTATTTCTTTAAAACTTTGACTGACCTGTAGGTCACTTGCTACCTTCAAATTTACCAGTGCCTGTCTCTCATAAGGGATAAAGTAATCTCAAATAACTGGAAGTGCAATACACTCTGTATATTTAATTTTGAGTTCTTACTCAAAAATGAAGGCAAAACTTAACATTTGCCTGACTGAGGAGCTCTTTGTTTTAAATGCACAAAGTTAGTTCAACACCTAAGAACTTTTGGACACAGGAGTTACATTACTATAACGGCAAGAGCTTGAGACATACCAGTTTCCAATGTTCCTCAGTTAAACAATAACATATCTGCTAATCATCTGAAAATCACTCCCATTCAAAGACAACTTTATTCGGCCTAACTTTAAACAGATGTTGATGTACCCTGTTGCAGAAGAATAGACTCATTCATGTTTGTGAGATTTGTCAGCCATCATCAACTTCAATTTTCTATATAGCACAAGAACTCAAATACAAGCACTCAGAACTCAGGATACACGAGTGTCATTCTACTGGCTTTGATAAAATTGCACCATCTACGTCAAGTCTGAATTTGACCCTTCGTCATTTCAGTGCAGCTAAATATAGTAAGAAAACATCCTCTCTCCACACGCTTACAGCAATAAAGCATCTCTTCAGTGTTCATCCTACACAAACTGCTTCATAAAATAATAATAGTTACTGGGAAGTGTATGATGATATCAAGAGGCTATGAATGATTCATGTTGTGGTAAAGTAATTTTACTGAACCCTGGCCTTCAGGTACTAAAATATTTATAAAAAGTGAAAAAATACCTCTATTTCCCACAGTGCCTTAGAACTTGTTGCAGAGGTGGCTGACTGACGCAATGTAGTACGAAGGAAAATATGTTGTTTCTTCTCATACTCGTCACAGGTCAGAAACTTTTCTTGCTCTGCATGAAACAACCTAACAACATCTCCCTAAAGTAATATGAAAAAGAAGCATTATTAAGTGGTAGACAAAGCTGCTAGACTCATCCTCTATATCTGTACTAGCTTCAGTGATGTCATGATAGTTGATGTTAGGAAAACATTTATTAGCTTCCTGTTCCTGGAGCAGGTACCAAGTGCAGAACATATGATCTTGGCACTGAGTCTGGAAATCACATATAAAATGCAGTAATTCACTCCTGTGTGATATCCATGTCCTTCTGTGAAAATAAAATTTGATTCAGAGCACTGCAATGAATAGTGGGCAGCAGTTAACCCAAAGGTGATTTTTAATTTTAGCTAACTTTACTGAATGTGTTTTTCATTTCTGATCTATCCTGGTATTTAGGGAAAGCAAACAGCTTTATGTGAAGGCACAGTATGGCTATGTGTTCCTCTTCATAGCTCTTGTAATGCATTTTATGCCAGAGAGCAAAACCTTGCTATCCCTCACTAGACCTGTTCTGATAGGGGCAATAGTATCGCATGCTTTGGCAGGCTCAAAGAAATCTCAAGGCCTCCACTGTCACCTTCCTTCATCCTCTCAGACTTTCCACGTGACTCATTCCCCAACTCCAGCCTCGTCTCAGGCTTCGCTGCCACAAGCTAGACTCTCACTTCTGGACCTCCCTCTCTCTCGGTCCGATACATCCAGGTTCTCTCAAACCCACTCCACTCCACAGCATTTTCTCTCTTCTCAACTAAGATTCAGTTCCTGCCCTAGCCTCATCTTCTCAATAAATGCAACAGGAACTTCTTGCTTTGCCTTGCCCCTCACTTAGACGTTTGCCACGGCCCCTCCTTTCCAACACAGGAAATGTAAGGTATTCACAATTACACCGTTTATCCCATTTGCTATCTATAAAGCTCCTATTACTTCACTCTTCTGTAATATTATATTGTCTCATCTTTTTGTCTCTGCAACCAAAACCAGTGTCCCCTCTCTATTTATACCATTGGCATAATTTTTGCTTCCTTCTGTCTCTCCTCAAAGCTTGAAACAGCATCCCCAAATAGGTCTATGCAGATACACCATTTTCACTTTCAAATTCTTCCTCAATACCTACCAAAAAATAGCCAGTTGATGACAACTTATTAAGGTACAAATGAGAACAAATAAAATTTATTCTCATTTAAAATGAAAATATAAGTGATCTGGAGGCACAAAAGCTTTGCAAACCATCAGCTTATAAAGCTACATTGTCTTATTACAGCTATCGTTATCTTTCATGCTTCGGTCCCTTCAGTACCTTGTTGTACCTGCTTTTGGCATCTTGGCCTAAACTGAAACATCACAGCTATTCTGTACAGAGCAGTCATCATTCTAGGCTTGAATTTCATCTTTTCTCAAGGATTCTCAGTTGTCCCCAGTAGGGGGAAGAGGCTAGAAGCTCGCACAATCCAGACAATGCCACTTGGTAAGACAGTAACACAAAGGAAAAATACTCTGGCTGGTGTAGGACAGCAGTGAGTGATCCTTGATGCTTCCATGAAGTCCTCATTTCTTCTTTTATTCATCATGTATTATTTCTCTACAGTCAAATAAGGCATGATTTTTCAAATTCAAAAAAAAAACTAATAAAAAAAATCATACTTACTCCTTTCAGTACATCATCTCGGTAACTACTGAATTTCATGAACAAAGTTATTTTCCAGCTTGTGTTACAGTTGACAGCATTCACCTTTGGGAAAAAAACACAATTGGAGTCTTAAGGGTTGGGTTTTTTTGTTTGTTTGTTTTTTGTTTTTTTTTTTTGAGACATTCTATTCTTCTATAAGAACACACCACATTTAGGTTGGCAGGGGACACGGCTTAGTTACAGACATGTACAGTACTTAACATAGGTCCTGAAGCTCAAGGGTTCATAATGTCTCAAGAGTTCGCAATGATGGTGACGTTGGAGAAGATTCAGTCGGCAAAATGCTATTCTGTCTGTTTACAGCCAGCCAAAGAAGTCCTAAATAGAGTAAGCCCTCTTCCAGCAGCTAACGTCAGCGAGGGTTTCAGAAACTCATGCAAACCTCACAAAGCTCTCAGTGCCAGGAAAAACTGTGCCAAGAATAAGTACATTTCATCTTGTTTTTTTTGAGGCCAAGCTGGAACCAATGTTTAATACTGGCATCTAGTCTATGATGGTGTTCTGGTTACCAGTAAAGAACAGGGTATAATATATTATCCCTTCTCTGTTGAACTCACCTCTTTGCAGCCAGGGTTATCTAGAAGTTCGATGTTGCTAGCATGCAGAGGCTGCCCTGCATTGACTGGCATCAGTACAACTTTATCTCCTACAACAACCTGGAAGTCAGAAATAAAACATAATTTAGACCCGTGTAATTATCCAATAAAATGAACTAATGTTACATTTTTAAAAAGTGATTCAAATGCATGCTCTAGGAATGGCACTTGGTGAACTTATTTGCAGACAATTCACACACCCATGGAATCTTTTTTATTGGCCAATTCTGTTTGCATGTGCCTCTGCAATTGCTTGGGTTCAAGACTTGACATTAATGAGTCCTTGCATTCTCAATAAGGATGTCACTCAGGTCAGCAGAAACTCAAGACCATGAAATAGAGATATGAACCTATGAATTCCAGGAGCAGATCAGTTAATCTACAATTTACATTAAGTACATTAAGTACACTTTATCCTATATATACCAAAATATATATAGCCAAAATGCAGAGAAAGCTTAGAAAATAATCTGTAGTCAGACAGCAGGATTGTTTTCCCTCCATTGCTGCCAGCCAGCCCCCTCCATCAATGTCTTTCATTCTACAAATGCCTTAAAAATTTGCCTGTGACATGGCTTTTTTAGCCCAATGACTCCCCACTCTGCATGCCATCTTCTGGCAAACATCAGAACAGGCTCAGGAGTTGTCTGATTCAGACTATATGACAGCAAACTGGGAAGGAACATAAACCACTGGAAATTCAAAGAGAGGTGAACACACCCCATCCCCTTTCCTGTTACTCCCTAAATGATGTTTGGTGCTCAGCACAGGTACCAGGTACATCAGCTGAGAGATCTTCTCTCTACAAGACAAATTCCTAGCTGACTCCTTGCAAGCAAATTCCCATGCCCTTGGAATTCTTTAATTCTACAGACAGGGAGAAGCAATATATGAAAATGTCTCTGACCTAAAAAGTACTTGAGATGTGCATATGGAGAATTCAGTTAACACCTGGGAGGGGGGGAAAAAAAGTCAATACAGATTGGTTGGCACTGGTGTTCTGATTTGCTTATGTTGTTCCCAGCAATTTTAGGCACACGCACACATGAAGACAAGAAACGGCTAAATGTGATTTTTGCTACATGAAATGCTGCAGAAGCCATGCTTTTTTGGAACACAAGTAAACAAAAATGTTTTCTGCATTGATCAGCAAATTTCCTACAAAAAAAAAACAGAGCCCAGTTCAGCCTTATGTAACTTCAATGCAGATGGATTTGGCCCACTTATTGCAGGGGTGAAAAAGAAGGTTGCCTGTTCTTTACCAACACAGCTAAAATAATCAGTAGCAAAAGACAGTGTCATCATGCTCAGACTACATGTAACAATCCTATTTGATCCAAGTAATGAGAAAAAGTTCACTAACAGAATCAAAATAATGATGACAAGGTGCCTTTACGGTACCTTACTTATGCAATACATTCCTGCATGCCATGCTTCACACAGACATTACTTACAGTCCGTTTTAAGAAGTTAAGACATTCATTAACCAAAAAACCATCAGGGTTGCATCCTGCAAAGTGGAATCAGGACTTCAAAATTATTGAAAGTACATCTGGACTATAACAACAGTGAGAGAGCACATCATTGAGCATCCTATTTGAAAAATAAAGGGAGCAGGGGGAAGGTATTTTTGAACACTTCCTGTGATTATCATGGAGGCAATCAGAGGAAAGGAGAAGTACATAGCCACTCTGCTCTAGAGAAGGAACTGTTACGTGGGGTCATGGTTTCTGTCTCAGTCTCCTTCCCTGCTCCAAGTCCACATCAGTAATCTGCCCTCGGTGCTAGCCAGCTCTGCCAGTTGCCACAGAAGCGACGAGATAACCTATGTTCTTCTACTTTCTTTTTCTCCCCGCTTCTAACCTCCATAAGTTGTTGGGAAGGAAGGGACAGAGGTAATTTAACAGGGCTCATTTCTGGTACACTCTCCACCAGTGATATAGAAAATGAAAGCAAAGTGAAGAGGGAATCCTGTTTTCTTACACTTGGCGGCTTTTGGCAAGCTGCAAGACTGCTCTTTTGAATTCCTCTCATCCCCTGCCCATGTCCACATCCCCCACTCAGTTCAATTCTGGCTCCAAATAATGTCTCTGCATGCCCAAAGCAATGGAGGCAGAGGATGCTTGTGTGCACACATGCCCACACGCCCATATTTCTGCCTGTAGAATTGTTCCATATGGAGATTATAGAAGAGAGCTCAACTCATTCCCAAGGTTTTGCTCTGCAAAACTAAAATTAACACCAGCTCTTTCTCCTTTTCCTTAGCTACCCATGGGCACAGCCAGCCACAGTGTGCTGCAAACCAGCAGTCAGCTAATAGCTTGACAGGTCGCTGGGACTCTTTCGTCACACATACAAATAAAATCCTTAAAGCTGCATCTGATACACAGCTCTTGAGGATATAATTCCCAATTCCTTTGACAAAACTCTTATTCTTTCTGGTCTAGACAATAAACTTCCAGAGAATGATGAAATTCATATTGAAGCTAATCAGAATTCAGCTTTTGAATTCAAGACAAACCTCAGAGGTCCTTCAGTCTTGGATACAGCAGAGTTCTTCTAAATTTACACAACCCTACTTGTCTGTGACTTGGTGGAGAGGTTACACTGAGAGTGGGAAGAGCCACAGCCAAAACCCACTGATTTGTCTTCTAGGTGGGGTACCACGGCTAGCATCGCTCGGAGCAATTCTGTGATGGCGTATAAACTCAGTAAGCCCAGCTAACAGCTACAGCTACCCTGTAACCAAGAAGCAGGAGCAAATACTCTCGTACAGGTGTAGTATACTACAAAAACTGCCTGTCACAAGAAGTTATTAGCTGTGAAGAGCTGTGAAGATGCAGCAGCAGTGATTTCAGTTTGGCCTAATTGTCCAAGTAGGTTACCAGGCACACTGAAGGCTCTGCTGTTCCCTCTTCATCACTTTTGTGTTATAAGCACATCTGCCAATCACACTGCTGACACACATCAAAGACTGGGAGGATTAGCAGAACTTTCCCAGAGATGGCTGGCCATTCCCAAAGTTCAAGACCACCTCCCTTGGCATGCTGCGAGGTCAAGTTTTCAAACAACTAAAATGGCAGACAAGCAAAAAGAAGTTCCACGCATCCATCCTGCTATCAGTGCAAATCTTGCTTTTCAGCCTAACTGGAACCAGCTCTGGCCTTAATCAGTCATATCTTCCATTGAAGAAGAGCTGCAATATGCAAAAAATATTGCAGAGTTATGCTAATTCCTGTAAAATTCTGGCAATATTTTTTCACTATTTGCATAACTTATCAGTTGGTATAGAAGCTAAGCTAACCCCCCCTTCAGAAAAATAATTTTAAAAAATACTTCACAAGGCTAAACAACCACAATGACTTACCAGAAAAGTCACACACATGACTTCCCATATCATAGCTTCCCCCAGACAAAACCACCGTCTTTTTTTTTTTGGATCTACCTTGCCTGGGTTATCTGACACAGTAGCAGTCACCCAAGCAGTAACTCAATACTCACTTCTACCGCTCTAGAGACAGATTCTGTAAAGACTTTCTAAAATTTGTTTTCTTAGGGAATTTCCTTTTTATAGCACAGAAACTGAAAGCAGAAGGAAAAAAAAAAAACTGAACTTCCCAAACTGAGTAAGGGCCAGATACACCAAGCTAACCTCATGTGCTGAGAGGCCAGAAGAAGAAAACTATAAGAAAAAAAAAAAAAATCTAAATCCTTTATAAGTTAACCTAGTGGGTGGGTGAAGAAGCCCCAGCTTATATGGTATCAGGTGCTTCATTAGATGTGTCCCCCCAGAAACCAGCCTTTCAATGGGCACATCTGTGAGCAACTGAGAGGGAAGGAGTGGGTACAAGGCTAGAGCCTCTCATGGTCTGTGATGGGCAAATGAAGGACCTCCCACATCACTCACTACTCCTCTCCCCCTTAACTGCAGCTGCCTGGTTTCTGTGTTTGTTGAAAGGGTGGAAACCTGTCAGACCATTTTTGAGAAAGCTACCAAAGGTCTAGTGTTTAGCACTGGAAGTCTGCAAAGAAAATTATCAAGATCTATTTGGGCCTAGAAATAGGAGGAAAGACCTGGGTCTTGAGACTTTCCTCTGTAAAATGTAATGGAGAGCTCCCAGCTTTGAAAGAGAACACCTAGTGATAGAAAATTAGGTTCCAAAAGAGGCCATTAAGTTAGGAGAAAACCTGACACTTTCCCACACGGCCTTTTTAGTAGAGAGCCTGACAAATATGGCCCCACAGGGAACAAAGTAGGAGAGAGGTCTGCAGAGATCCACCTGTGGAGTGTGATGCTACTGTGATATGCAAACTTTCCAGACCAGCAAAACTGCTTCCAAACCATCACATTTCTCATGTGCCCACACTGCTATCAAATTACTTCAAAAAGTCTACAACACTTAGGATGACTTTTAAGGCTTAACATCATTCTGCTGTAAGTGCAAGGGCTCACAACGGCTTTGCAGATCACGCTATGGGAACTCAAGGTTCTCACTCTGGAGAGTATGACATGCACTTATTTCCCAGGCATAAGAAATTAAGAAGATGGTGAATTGATGTTATTCTAAAATATTAAGCCAAAACCTTAAAGCAATAAGTCAGGTTTTGTTTTTTTTTTTTCTTTCCAAAGAGAGAAAGGAATATCAGCTTAATGTTTGATCCACAACACTTCTTTTGCCTAGCTGAAAAACCAAGCAGAGGTGTCCCCACAGGACCACTCGTGCTTGCTCCTTTTCCCTGGGACAGGCTTGGGGAAAGGGGAGAGGTGTTCACATACCCTTCTGATCACTACATATAACAGGGAAAGACTATGACTTTTAGTGGCTTCTGACCTTGAGCTGGGAATACAATCCTTCCCCTCCCCAAAACATATTGCCAAAAGGAACTGCAAGCAACCACACTTATCCTGGATAGCATCCCAAGAGTTGGGTAACCACAAAGTTAATGAGACAAAATGCATGAGAAAATAGGCATTCCTGTCTGAGATTCTGTGAGGGCTCTCTCACTAGTACTTCACAAGGGAGAGTGGCCAAACATTCCCAGCCAGGTCCACAAAATAAAACCATACAAGTCCACCATGTGGCCTTCTCAGAGGTGGATCTGAATTTTCCACAGTGGGCACTTAAGCCACAGCTGACTGAGCAAAGAACCAAGTTTTGATCTCAGGTTGCAGATCTCAGATCTGCAGCAAAGAGCTCTCCTACGTATTCTTCCTCTTACCAATACACAGTACTCCCACTGAAACCTACCCAGAAAATACCCACCTGACTATCAAACCCAATTCCAATCTCAGAAGCCACTCTTGTGTTGAGAGGGATACAGATTTAAAGGAACCTGTGCATCTTCTAGAGACATTCTCTGCTGACTTCTTCACAGAATTTTGCCTAGAATTTGCACGTTTAATTAGACCCTAAAGGCTCTAAAAAAAAAAAAAAAAGAAAAACCAATGCTTTTCCTTTAATGTAAACCAGCATACAACGGGTGGACTTTGCAAAAATGCCCAAACACAGGTCAGCAGAGGCTCAGGTAAATGTGGCAACACTTCAGATTCCAGACCATACAATTTGGTAAAACTTTGTAGTTAGATATAAAAGCTAATAGTCTAAAGCACTGTTTTAATTTTTTTTTTTTTCCTGAACAATTTATGCCAGTAGCAAAGAAATCATGTATCCTCTGGAAATTTTCTGCCTTTTCCCGCTTATACGTTCAGTATTTCCACGTACGTTGTCACCTTCACTCCTCAGTTTCCAGAATGGCTGTATATAAAACCAGGATCCCTCATTCCCTGCAGCATCCAGAGACACCCGCATAGCATTCTTCTCTAGCAGAGCTGGCAATCTCTTATTGACCGTGAGGTACTTGTTACTTTTTATGTGCAGTAGCTGTGAACAAATAACAATTTTAAAAATTAGTATAGCTTTTGCTTTTTTTCCCCTCAGTCAAAGAGCAGGCACAGGCTTTCACACTACAGTGATTTTTCATAACATACATAAGCAAAGACAAAATAAAACTAGAAGAGAGCTACCAAAGTATACTGCAGTTTAGTAAAACAGATGCTATATATCAGATTGAGAGAATTACATCTGTGATCAGTTTTACAACACGTACTAAACAGACAGGGTAAGGGTCAATAATAGTGTTATCTTCAGGAACTTCATTCATTACAGGGAAGTTGTTCTGCACTTAAGAACATAACTTCTGTCTCATTTATATGTCATGAAGTACAAATGACTTCAGTGATTTAAAGGGAACTGCACAGCACCTCTACGGTATGATTTTGAAATAAATTTTGAAAATGTAAGATACAGATTTACATTCAGATTCTAGACTGCAGCAGCAAAAATTACACATAAAATATGGATTATGGCATATTATTTAAACATGAATATGCAGTACTTCTGGTAGTCTTTAAATCAGACACAAAAGCACAATATTGTAAACTTTACCAAGTTCTGTTTACCTGAGCCTTGACAATCCAGATTACAGTGGTTAGTTTCATTTTCACCATAACTTTGAAATGAAACAACTGTTTCCTTTTCAGCTCTGAGAGAAGGCACATGTATTTTAATAGGTTTACCTGTATGACGTTGCTATATTTTACAATTTCGCCCAACAGCTTTCTGTTCTCACTTTCATTCTGCTTTTGTTCCAGTTCTGCTGCATGCTGCAAAAGAATTATTATTTCTTTAAATTCAACAAAACTAATATCTGGATTCAGCTACTGGAACACACAGTGTAAAAAGGAAACAGCACCATATTAAAAACACCTCCTTCAACCTGCAAGCATTGCTACACTGAAAAAATTAGCACCCATCTCTTCCTGCAGTGTGATTTTCTGAACAATAATCACCTGACATCATTCAGGTTTTTATTACCCAAAATAGAAACTCATTCACAATTTATGGATCATACCTGAAATGCATGCATGCTAACATACTGTAGCATACTACTTTAAAAATTTTCAAACAAGAAAAACAATTCCAGGTGCTTTATTTCATCCCAAAGGAGGAAAAAGAAGGGCCTATGCTTACCTTCTCCCTGTCACCATTCTTTTTACTTGTTTTTTTAATTACATACAAATACATTGACTTTTTGACTTAAAACCAGGAGGTCACACGCTGCAAGACCAAAGCTAAGCATGATTGTCTGGGTCAAACACAGCCACAGAACAAACTTCAACGCCTTGTTCTAATTGCTGCGTAGAGCTCTAGCCACACACCATGTGCCTTTACTGCATTTTTTAACAGGAAGCACAGACAGCCTCTCCATTGGACATGAAACTGTAGCAACCACATTTGATAGCACTGTGTTTCCCTTAGTCTTACGCATCCAGTTATAAAATCAGGCCAGCTCTTTTTCAGTGACAGAGGAGTTCCTCAATGCACAAGCCTTGTATTTGATGCAACATTCAGTCTGCCCAAACAGTTCTGAAAAGAATGATCTAGTCTGAAAGCAAAGACAATTGCAACTCTGAGGAATTTCCAGACTAAAGCATGGAAAGCACCTCTTTGTCCACCCCTCCACCCAGCTCCTGGAAAGGAGTTCTAAAATAATCACAATTTAAACCAGGGCCCACTCTTGATTCTCTTAACTCCATTTTTTACTTTATAAGCAAGTATTATAGCTTTCAGAAGTTTGATAGCACAAAGGCACAACCCCTGGCCCAAATGAACTACAGCCTAAAGCAAGACGAAAAGCAGGGCTAGGGCAATAAATGACAGTCAGGAGGTAGGAGAGCTAAGAAAGGAGAATATAAGGTTGCTACTGTGGTATAATACCCATCATGACGGTTCCCAAGGCAGTTGTTATCGTTCTTTTTCATTCTATTGTTACTCTGCAGCCTGCAGATTGAGATAAGATTGCAAATACAGATGTATCTTACTTGAAGTTTCTTCAGCAGTGCTGCTTCTGTATGGTTTCCTTGTTTGGCTTGTTTGGCTTTCCAGTACTGCTTCTGGGCTGAATATCGGTTCATAGGACACACCTTGAAAAGGCAGTCTGTAGAAGATTGAAAGAAATACTCATAAGTAGTGTCAAAAGACACTTCCTTCATTTTAAGTATGCTTTGGTTGATTTTCTCTTTCCAGAAATGGCTTGGACATAACAATGTTTAAGCATAGTCAGAAAACAGTTTGATGGAAATAACAGAAACAGGGTGGCAGAATACCTGAGTTCACCATAAAGCCTTCAATGCCTCACACACTCCCCCTCCAAGAAACCTCTCTGCAACCCCTGCAGGGTTGGGAGCTTGCCGTATGCCAGACTGCCTCATGCTTTGTTAGTACTCTTTGCTGCAGCACTACTTTACAGATGCATTGTCTGAAGGCATGTGACTTTTGAAACCTTGAAAAAGCTGTCTCACTTTCTGTATGTCATACATCTGGCTACCCTGCTCCTTCTGGAACAGCTAACACAAAGGATTACACAGACATTCAGCTGCAAGCTATCACGAAGGTTAACACAGTGTTCAGTTCTGCATGTGCCTGCTCTCTAAGACTGATTAAAAGAACTAGCAGTAAAAACAACAATGAAAGTGAACTCCACCTTCTCCTTCCCAGCACCCAGCTGACCACAGCTGAGCGTCAGCATCTCCAGGCTGCCTCGCAGCAGCGGGGTCCCTTCCAAGTCTTTGGCCACTCGTCACAAAATGACCTCGCTGCAGCTCTGCCTTGGTGTGGGAGAGCAGACATTCTCACTGGCCTGGGCAAGAGCATGGCCCTGCAGACCTTCCTCTGCCTGCCTGCTCCCCAGGTACCCCCACCATGCAGCCCTCTACCATGCTGCCCTATGCTGGGGCTGTGCTCACTGCAGGCACTTTGAATGATTACTTTTGCTTAATTTCCTGTCACAATACTCACATTCAATGACAAAATAAGTTGGATGTCTGAAGAATACAATCCTACGCTAGCAGCCAGCATAATGCTATAATAAGAGCGCACTGACCCAAGTAAGAATGCAGTCCCATGGCATTTGGGTCAGTGAGGTCCCAACATGGCCTACTGTCTTTAATGGTGCTAATCTTCACACCGTCAAACAAAACAAAATGCATAAAATTAATTTAAAAAAAAAANACGACAAAGACGACGAAGATGGTGGCAGAGGGAGCCTGTGGAGGTTGGTGTAGGGCCCTCCAGCCTGGCCTGCTGTTGCCAGCGCCACCATGGTGGGCCCATCTCTCCTCCCAGGCACAGCTTCCGCCTATGGGTCCTGCAGCTCCACCTGCGCTCACGAAAGGAGACCAGGGCTGAGACAGCACGGACAGAAGTAACGGCATCCCCAGGCACTCTGCCATGGGGAAAAAGGGAACCGGGAGGTGCTTTCCAAAGTGTCAGTTCAATTGTTAATGTTAATTAGCAACAAACTAAATTTCGTGAAGTTGCCTAACTGAAGACTTTTGGGGTTTTGGGGGCCTGTGACAGTTCTACAGACTGGAAATTGAGGCTCAGGAACCTCCAACTGAAATGATTCCTCCAAATCTGACTTCTTTTAAAGTGACAAAAGATACCCAGTCTTGCATGGTCCTGATCAGCTACTGCTCTAACAGCTAGGCTTGAAAGACATTTTCCTTAGTAAATGCTGGTAATGATCCTTTCACACCCCAGAGGAACAGAGAGGAAAACATTACTTAGCAATCAGAGTTTTACTGTGACATTAATAAGAACACACAGGCTTGCATGTGTAGTGTAATACAAAACTGTTCCCTGACACAGGTTGGGATCTACAGATGTCAAAGGAAGGTTTCAGATTACTATCCCTCCATATTTGTCACAAACTGTCAAGCACTCTCTGAGGATGAACCCACCCCCGAAGCAGAAAGATTTCTCAAGAACTTCCTCCCTGCTCCGTGTTTGGGTGTCACGAAGGTAGGGACCGGAGGGAAGCAACTATATCCAACTGTGGCAACAGCTAGGGCCAGGTAATAGTGTCAACGGATCCTACTGAGAGGAGGTTTTCAGAATTAAAAATTAAAAAAGTTCCTCTTCTGACCCTACCAGCACCTCTTGCAGGCTCATACACACCAGCTTGGCCAGAATCAACACAGTCACTTCTCTGTTGGCCATGACAGTTGTCCCGCAGAGAAGAGACTCTGCAAGACCACTGGAAGGCCACATTGCACCAAGTAAAGAACAGAAACTGCTCCTCAAGAAATACAGGAAAGAGGAAACTAGACAAACACTCTTGCTCCCTGTGAGCAACCTTAAGTGCTCATTTACCACTGCACTTAATC
The DNA here is from genome assembly GCA_013399475.1 of Chauna torquata. NCBI lineage: Eukaryota > Metazoa > Chordata > Aves > Anseriformes > Anhimidae > Chauna > Chauna torquata. Next base: position 74,871 of record VXAL01012002.1, read on the forward strand.
CACTTAATGGCATACACATGATATAACATAGAATAATCTGAAAACAGTCATCTCTGCCCTCAGCTCTCCTGCTATTTCCTTGGAAAAGACTACCTTTCCAACAGTACTGTACAGTCACCCTTACCTCTATTATCAAAGGCGCTGCAATATTGAATAGCAACCACAATATCCACACTAAGTACATGTTCCAGTTATGCTGGATCAAGGTGTAAGTGACTTTGCTGAATTTACCAACCTTGCATGTCATTTTTAAATACAGTGGAACCTACTCATTCACTCACTACTGTCACAAAAATGTCAGCAGGGGAAGCTATGGAGTTCTAACCAGAAGTCACAGCCTGGGTTTTTAACCATTAAGTCAGGTTGGCAGCAGACGGCTTCTGTTTGATAATGCTGTTTACTCACCATCTAACTCCTAGATTGAGGTTACATCTGCAGTTGCTAACTAGCTAGGATGAGTTCCAGCCCTCCCGTCCACAACGGCAGGTGGGAAGTCCCATGCATCACATGTGATGAGAAAAGTTTTCTAAAGCTGTTCCACCATTAGGAGTGGAAATTCAAGTGTCAAACTCATAACCTCTCTACAGAAGATGCTGGATACAAAGGCAGATCCTATTCTCATTTTGAACACTGTCATTTCAATAGAATTACTCTTTCATGCAGCAAGGAAGGAGAAGAGATTCAGCTCAACATACCCATCCCATCACAGTCTGTGAGGAGTTACTGAAACCATATTACAGTAGGAACACCTCTGTACACAAGCGGAAAGGGAAATCTAGTGTAAAGATTGGCCATGTCATTCCTAAGTATATAAAATGAACTCTCATTACTTAACCAAATAAAACAGGCAGCACTCTCAGGTACAATCAGGCCCAGTTAAGCATAGCTATCTAAAACTAGTGCTGCCAAAACCAGTAGTAAGACTGTGCGGCAAGTTCCTCCCAGCACCTACACCCCCTACAGCTGTTTGCTACAGCACTGGCTCTCAAGACACAAATTAAGCTGCAATGCTTTTACTTCTGCAAACTTATCGTTTGGTCTCTCATATATTGGCCAAAACGCCACTTGACAGTTCACACATTGCTACATCACGACTTCCATTGCATTGCCTCCTCCCTTCACAGCAATCAATCTTCCTCCAATATTCATAGCAGTAAAACCTGTCCACAGAAAGGCCACCAGCTACAGAACCTTCCTTGGCACACACCCACAGTCCTGACTGATCTGCTCTCTAATCACAGCCCCGAGCCGCTTTTCCTAGGAGAAAGTGTTACAAATCATTATCAAAGCAAACCCTGCCACCTTGCAGAGGTGCTTACTTTCATTTCAAAGGGGAACATTCACAATGAAAACTATATTATACAGCCCAGAGTACATGGTAACTCTCTGGGTAACTTTTACAATACTCTGATCAGACACAAAGAAGGAAAAAAAAATACAAAAAAAATCCATACTGTTAAATCATACTATATGTTGAAGGAGATTTTAGTTTGAGTATGAGGATTTCAGCTTATAGGAAAAGAAGCCAGCTATTATTTTCTGTAACAATCTATAATTTATGTGCCTTCTCAGAACACTTCTTGAAACTCTTACTTCTCTGAAGTAAGAAGTACCCTCTTTTTATAGGACCAGTTTTCATTTCTCAGTTACTCTGCACACATCCTGCCACCTGAGTAAACACACAGCTTCCCATCTTCATGCAGAGTCCTAAAGCTACCACACTGCACCGCTCAGAAATGCAAGATGCATATGGATGTACAATCACTACTGCAGGTGTATGCCTCCCAAAGTTGGGTGAATTTTTCCCAATGATACTTCTCAAAGAAACAGAAACACAGAACAGGTGCTACATGGCCTCAGCCACACAGCCATCTGCAGCCATGCTGCACAACACAGTTCTCCTGAGCTCTAGTCTAGCACTTAAAAGTTGAACTTCCAAGAACTTTTTTTAAAATCAGCATTATTTCAATTATATTTTCCTCAACTAGAGAAGAAAAAACTCATACTCCTTGTTTTCAGACAAGCATTTTTTTTTTAAGATTCCAGATACATTAAAAATAGTTCATCTGATTTTTTTTTCCTGAGTCTTTTATAGTTACCTTTATGAGAGTAACAGTAGGATACAATATCCAAGCTTTGTGGTCCTAAACATCAGGAAAAAAAAGCAGTCCCTGCCCTACAGAAGCTATAGTTTAAATGAACAGGAAAAAAGAGAAACTGAGGCATAAGATTACAAAGCAAATTTCCGGCATCAAAAGATGATCAGAAACTCAGCCCTCCTGGAGGTCAGCCTAGTAACCTGTTCACAAGACAGACCATCTCCTCTGACTTCTTGCAGACTTTTAGTTCCTAACTCATTACTTTATGGAGTTTTACACAAACACTTCCCTTCCTTAGGACACTAAGTAGGCACTATCAAAAGTAAGCAAATAGCTTTAAAGCAAATAGCTTAAAAGTATCAGCCAATTTCACTTAGTAAACCTTCATGTATTTAATGTCTGCGTTCTATCAATTCTCATACCCACAAAGTTTTCCTGGCAAAATCTGAATTACCTATGCACAAAGTGAAGATGGAGAAAACAAGAAACATCTCCCACCTCTCCCCACTCACTCACTTTTAAAAAAAATGAAAGAATTGTATATTTTTTTATTAAAAAAAATATTTTTAATAAATAAAATAATAGAAAAGTTTTCTTTACAAAACGCAAAACAGGGGAACTCCTCCCTCTCTCCCTCCAGTTGCAGGTCACGCTCCAGACTTAACCTCCTACATGACCCCTTGGCTTACTAGAAAGTAAGAAAATATGACAATTTATCATTGTGGAGAAACATATCAATCGCTTATTTTATAGGGAAAAAAGCAACTTTAATTCACTATTAAAAGGCAGAAATCAGCAACTCCCAGAGTGCAAGAGATGATCCACAGTGGATGCACTCAGCAACGAACTGCACATGTGTCTAAGCCTGCAATTGTGCACCAAATCCCTCTCTATATTAGTGCTTTAAAGAAGGCAACAGTGGGTGGAACAAACACAGACAGCACATCCTCTGACCAAAAAGCAACTACACTCAGGAAGTCTGGAAAGGAAAATAACTCTTATTATGCCTTTTAAATGTTTCTTGATATTGCATCAAGATGGCTTAGAACAACATTCATCATTGCCTTTTTTTTTTTTTTAATCCAAGTGTTAGAAATTCAACTCTTATCCATCATGGAAGATTTTTGGTGATGTGGAGAGCCAGTGAAATTATCTTATGGCTTTACTTGAAGCAGCAGGCTGACAAATGGGTAAGTGGAAGTGATAGGGCTATTAAATTAAAGTGTGTACCAATCTAAGTGTTTTGAAGAAATTATGGAAAGGTAAGAGGAGCTGACGTGAGAATGGAAAGGGAGGAATGCAAGGGAACAAGGAGAAAGAAGTGAGGCCATGAAGAATCATAAGGCCGTCAATGGAAAAAACAATCAGGAATCTGAGAAGAAAAAGTAAGCGTCTATGGAACTGAACAAGGACAAAACACAAGAACAAACCACAATGATGTAGGAAAAGGCAAATAAAGAGGAAAATGGCTAATGGCAGAGGAAAGGGTGGAAAGAGGAAAGGAGAGAGAGAAGAACAGACAAAAACTGAGAGAAAAGCAAGGAGGGTCTACTTAGGAACTCAAACACTGCCTTCATTGCAGAAGTCTCAAGAAAAAGGAATATGAAATGCAGAGAAATTTAAATTAGTTTAAGTCATTTTACTTTTAAACTAGAAGAGACTCCGTTGTTCTTTTTTCAGAATTGCTAAATTTGATGAACAAGCAGGTCTTACCTGTGCTATTTTACACCTTGGAAACTGAAAGTTTATTTCCCATCAGAGATAACATCAAGCTAAAGTGTGGCTAAGGTCACAGTTTAAGGAAACTTGCAATTCTGTTGCTCATGATTTACCTTTTCTTCATATGAACAGGATTTCTTGCACACACTATTGTTCCCTGTCACATTGGTCCTGCAACGTGGTAAGCATTTCCACCATCACACCAGTGCTTTAGCTCATTAGTTTCAGTTAGAATGAGGACAAGAAGCACCTGGCTTCATCAGTCCCCTAAATTCAACCGCAAAATAGTAAATGCTTCTTTTTTTCAGCAGACTTCAGGAAACACGTGTGGGACCAAATTCTGCCCTCCTTTACAGTGATGCTAATCTGGATGTGCACACTCATGAACACAGAGCCACTCCAGGCTTATTCCAGTGTGACCGAAGGGGAAACCTGGACCACAGCTTCGTTATATGGACAGAAAATGAAAAGGAACCATAGCTTTCCTTAGTTTAACAATACTTTGTTTTGTAGGTTGCTCTGAAACAACTAGAATAGCTACCACCCACTCAAAAAAAAGAAAGTAAACACATAACAAAAATGAAACTGCTATTTTGAGACATCTCTTTACGTTGGCTTTCAGTTCAGGCCAACAGCTCAGTACCTAAATTTGATCTCTGAGTGAACTCTGTAGGAGGGGTACAAGTAGTTAGAAACCACTTTTTTTTTTTTTTTTTGGAGAGGGGGGAGGAAGGAGGTGGAATTGATAAAATATTACCAAAAAAAGAGCAAACATAGTCCTCTGATGTTCATTCTCAGAGTCAGTCCTTGGAATCTAAACATCTTGTTAGAAACATGCCTTTCTCATACTTCTTTGACTTGTAGGTCGTGCTCTAACCTCACATCAACGCCAGTTTCAGCTATGAGTGATAAAAACATTGTAAACCATACAGACAGCAGTTCCTATTACTAAAGAGGCCCTACTCTTCCTGCTGTTAGACACTATTTTTAGTTGCTTATGTCTAACCATTCAATTAATCATTCCTGCCTACGTTGTCTTCTTATGTCAAGAACCTAGTTAAAGCATTTTTTGTTTGTTTTATTAACTTGGTGATTTTAATTAAATCCTACTTCCCAGGAGATTATTGGGGAGGAAAACATGGATTTTGTTTACATTTCTTGGTTATATGAAGGACTTCTAGCAGCTCTTTTGACTCCGTGCTTTTGAGCAGAGCTAAGAAATTTAGCAGAGTGGCAGAGATGTGCTTGTGGTTGGCCTCATAATACAGACATCTAACTGTCACAGCGTTCCAAGTCCTCAGAAAAGTTTTGTCCTGTCCATGCTTCATAGGTAATTATTAGGGTACAGCTCTAAAATACTCACGAGGTTTGTCTACACTCAGCACGTGCCTCTATCTCACAGCTCCTGCCTGATTTAGGCTGTTGCAGATATGTTGTCCTCACTGTCTACTGAGTGTCATCTATCCCAGGACTGCCTGGGCAGAGCAAAAGTCCTGAGGTGCAGCTCTGTGGTACCAGGCACTAAATTCCAATTAGACAGCAAGACTCTACTGAGTTCTCAGCAAACCCCTGCTACTCCCAAATTCCTTAGGATTTGACTTATAAAGCAAAGCAGAAGACAACCAACTATGGTTTTATCTTTGCTGCAGCCCTTCTCATGACTTCAGCTTGTCATGTATGAAAATGCTACTATATGCTAGATGGGGCCTCAAACAATATAGCCATGATGTTATAGCATGGTGGGTTGCATCTATTAAGGCAACAAAATTCACTTTTGCACTAATTTAGCTTCTCCTGCAGGTATTGCAGTTTAGCCAGACTTGCGTGCTATCACAATGCCAGCAATAGCTGGGCAAGCCTCTCCAAAACTGTCAGGTACGGGCGCGCCCTAAAACGGAAAGGGATAAGGAATGACAGGAAGATAGGCTGCTGGAGCCAAAGGGAGCTAAGAGGCAGCAACGAGGAGGAGAGAAGCAGCTAGTAACAACATTTGAGGGAGGGAGTGAAAGGGAAGAGAGCGGGTCCCAAGAAGTGGAGAACTGAGTTAGAAGAAAGGAAAGTTTGGATGCTGGGGAGAAGAGGGAGAAAGGGGAAATGGAGATAAAGGGATGTGTTATGAAAGCAACAGAAAGATGTTGCAATAGAAACAGAGGCAAAACTGTCTACCACTAATAGAAAACATTCCCCTGCAAGAAGCTGGGATGCAACTCGGGAGCACAGTCTTTGCATTCCCCTATCAGCTGAAAACAGCTGTAGGTTTTCACTGTGTCTGGTCCCATTCCAATGTCTGATCTACATACATGTGTACTACTGCCACCATCCCCAACTGCAGGCATTTCGATACATTCTGCAATTGCACTATCACATGCAAAAATTTTCCAGTGACTCCTGTCTCATCTAGAAACCTAGATATGTTCTACTTCGGGAACAAATCAGGGTTCTGAAGCAAGAGAACTACTACCCAAAGAATCCACACCTGAAATTTTGTGCAAGATTCAAGCTGTGAATTAAACATGTATTTGCAGGCAGTGAGATGATGAAATCACAGCTAGGTAGATTGAAAGCCACACTGGAGAACTAGATGCTATCCCCATCTCTGCTATAAAGTTATTACACGACGTTGTGCAAGTGACTGATATTTATTACTATTAGTTTCTAAGTATAAGCCTATAAGCCCTCATTTTCACCATTTCCAGTTTCCAAGAGCTGCAGATGTGCTGAATGCTCACTGCTGGAACTGGAACCAACTGGTGATGTTTCCTGAATATGTGATGGAAAATAAACCTTGAATACTCTGAGCAAGCAGAACTTCAGTCTCTCACTGTTTTGAATGCAATTTTTTTGCAATAATAGCATATACATGCTACAGTATAATAAACACTAGAAATAAAATAACGTTAAGCACCTCTGTGCAACCCCTTGAAATAGACACAATCAGTGATGATCTGGGGCATAAAATGTGTTACACTTGCTGTAAACCAGGCAAGCCATTACTGTCCTTGCAACAGGTGTGATTCAACGTCTATTTAAGCCAACAGAGGTCTGGATCAGGCTAGTAAGGTTCCACTTTGGTGCAGCTAGAACTGATGGCTTAAATTAAGTACAGACAAGACCCTGAAAGGTTGCATTTCCTTCCCTGCATATAAACACACAGAACTTCTGATACCACAAGAGTATTTTTGGCATTCAAGAAGTAGAAACTGCATGTTGTCAGTACTTTGTTATTTTTTCCATCAAGCAAAACAGTGGAATTATCCACATCTACAAGCTCATGTCTGAAAAAGTTGAGAAAAATGAGACAGTTTTAAGTGAAAACAAAACAAAAAGCTGACAAAATATTTGAGGGTAGTCTTTAAAACATTGGTTTATCTTAAAAACAAAAACAAAACAAAACAAAACATATTAGCAGTTCTGGTAGTTGTGAAGCTCATGAGCTTGTTTCCCATTTACAGTAAGAGCAGGGCTGGAGCAAGGAGTGGTTACAAAGTGAGGGATCTACATTCAGTGGACAGAACAGAATAACCAGCTCTTGGACTACAAGCAGGTTAGTCCCTTTCCCCATGTTCTCCACCCACCCCTAATGCCTTTGCTGATTTGGCATTTAGTTCTCAAAACTGGCCTTTCACATTCCAGCTTGAAACTTCATCAATATGTTCACAAACCACCAAGGCTTCTGGGAAGTTACCTGTCTGGTAAGGCAAATCTTTGCCCAGAAATTTAGAACATGCATCAATTTAAAAAAAATTATCCCCAGTTACTGACCTCTGAACTTCTTGGGAGGGTTGGCAAGGTCACCTGCATCTGGCTGAACCACACATCTGTCATCCACTAACCTAGAAAAACAAAAGTTATTACACTTACTAAAACGTGTTTGACAACAGTACATATAAATGCAGACATACGTGTCATACCTTCGGTACCAAAGTTTACACATTTTTCCAATTTAAGCCAAAAATGGAAACTACATTTGTATCAGATACAAGAAAGGACGTTTGAAGTCCAGCAGGTTAGCTTGGCCCTAACCCTGCTCGTGGACTCCTGCATCCACACTGAGTCCTTTTAAAGGCACACATAGTAAGCAGACTTTGCATAGGTACAAGAGTGTACATCAACCTGCCTACGCAACCAGAACGTGCATGGAGGGTTCACTTGCTGTTTCACAACATTGTCTTAGCTAGAATTGGAATCTGGAGTCTGATAAAGCACATTGAATTTTAGTCTTAAAACATTCCGCTATTCTTCACAATTTCCAGGTTTTTTCCTCTAGGGGAGGCATGTGAAATCAAGATTCAGCTCTGATCAAAACTCACAGGAGGACATTTTCCTTTGGTAGAATGAATAAGCATTTATTTAGCCCACAGCAGAAAATATAAATAACAAATTAAATATATTTATCACAATACTTTAAAAGTTAAATAAACAACAAAATTCAAAAAGATTATAAGCCCCACTTAGCAGACAAAAAATTGTTAATCTTATCACAGAACTTCCTAAACATAAATTCAGCTTCCCTTCAGGAAGTATCCTGTAAATAATCTGCGTGCTTCAAACAATTATTCAGGAAAATCATGCTTAAGGACACACTACTGCCCTGCCACTCAGCTACAAAAGTCTTTGCGGCATTTTCTACGGGAAACTGCCACAAAAAGCCCAATTTGGATTCATTCAAGTCATGAAACAGACGCATTCAGTTTTCACTCAAGTTGAAGGTTTTGCACCACAAGACCAATCCCCCAGCATGCCCATGAATTTTGCACCTCTAATACGGCAGCTCGGTTCTCATAACGTATTTGCATGCAAATGTGAGCTTTCAGTGTGGAGCTAGAAGTGAAGGCGCAGTTACAGGAGCCCATGGGACCCTGCCGCGGCCTCATGGAGGTGTGCGTTTTTGCACAGGTTTATACCATGGGGCTTAGCAAGAACAAAGCAAGGTTTGGAGAGCAGCATTTAGGAAGAGCCCATTCTGCAAGATGCCCTCTGTCTATGATCTAATGGGCCAAAGCTTCCTATAAGCAGCACCTAAAACATAGAATCACAGGAAAAACAGGGCTAGACAGGACTACCTCCATTCCTCTTGCCCCAGGCCAGGACTGAACGTTACTACCTACGTCATTCTTAACAGACATCTGCATAATTTGCTTTTAAAGTCTGCCAGTGACAGAGAGTAACTAGGATTGAAGTCAAAAGGCAGGGGAGCAGCAAGGCGCCCTTAGCCTCTCCCTCCGTTTGCCCCGGTCCTCACCCTTTCCTCTGGGCACCTGCTCACAAGGCAGGAACAGTCCCTATGATGTGTTATCATGGCAGTGTTTGCCCAGAGTTGCTGCTTGAAACCTCTTGCAGGAGGCAATTTCAAAATCTAGCTGGATTTCAAATTTCACCAGCTTTGGTGACTTTTCAAAAACAGGAGACTCCAAAAAGATAAATATTGAAATGCTTTACAGAAGCTCTGCCAAGGGATTTTAATGTTCAGAAGTACTCCCCCCTCCACAAAATCCCTCCAAGGCTGTCTGAATGAACCCATAAGGTTTAAGCCTTAAATATTGGCAGGATGGCAGACGGTATGTGGGAAGCTGCATGACTCACAAGGAACATCCTGTGCTCCTTAGTGGCATCTTGTGTACCCTAGTGACAACTCTAACTGTGGATAAAATGCAAAATGTTCATCATGGCGCCACATCACCTTAACGAAAGCCACACACACAACATGGTGTTGGTGCTGAGAAAAACAAACAAGATCCTGTACACCCTCTGAGATGGTCAGCTGCAGCATTCAAATGCGTGCTGGACATCCTAGGCTCAGAAAAAAAGGCGTTAAATACTTATTATCAGTCACTTTCATTTAAGCATTGTCTAAAGGCACAAAGATAAGGACCATAAACAAGTTTGGCAGTCATTAGGAACCAAAGACATCAGACAAGGCAGACAAAGTAGAAAGGAACTGCAACTGCTCCCCTCCTATAGACAGGAAATGACAGCTCAGAAAGATTAATTGACGTGGGGCAGGACAGTCGCATGACAGCACAGAAACATCACCTCCTGAGTCCTTGCTCAGTGCTTCAGCTTCTGACACCTTTGTTGGCTACAAAGTGTCTCGCAACACAGGACAAAAAACTGAATAAAGTACTGCTTTGTCTGTATAGAAGTCTTCCTGCAGTTTAATCACCAACTTTTTCAGATGATGATATTCATCCTGTGTTCCAGGAGTACATAACCCGAAGAGTTCAGTAGCTACTTGTTTACTGCAGAGGTACTTGTTATAGTGCCTTAGTGAGCGCCAAGTTTCATACTGCACACGATGCAAGGACTTCAGCCTCTCCTGCAGACTGGAGCAGAAAGAGGCTCCTCAAACACAGAGCACTTCCCCCTGAGTACAGAACTTTTAATATTCAAATCCCACTTTTTAAAGCAAGACAGAGAGCAGCTGTTGGTTTGTTACTGAAGCCTGCCAGGTGGCTGCATTAAACAACCAGTAGTTAATGACCTACGCAACCTGCAAACAATTAATTTGAGGTGTGAAATCAAACAACAGGCTTGACCACGAAAGGTCCTGGGTACCTGCAGCTTCCACCAAACCACTGCACAGCACCTTCCACCATCACTTACTTGCTGTTTTGAGTAGGAGGCCAAAGACCACAAATGAAGACTTTGCTGATAAAGGAAGAATTTACTGTATTATACAACCAAATGTGCTAGCTACTTAAATGCTGGTCTAAATTATTAAACAAATACTCAGGCCATTGTACCATCAAAAAAGCCTTGGCAAACTTTAAAGGCTTTAATGGTTTCATTCTTTAGCTGGACTGCAAACAGATAAAACTGGTTTGTGCCCCCTGTTGTCATTTAGTACCTGTTAGATGTGACATGAGTGCATTTCAGTTTTTGATGTCGGCTGCATATAAATGACAAATGAGTTCCCTGCACGTGTATGGTATGATTTTTATTTGTGCAAGTAACTCTCTAAATATAATAAATATCTGGTTTATGCACAATGCCTTCAAGTAATTGCTGCAGAGCTGTGGTAATTAGGTTGTACAGTAGCTCAGTAGCGCCTTGGATAAGCCATCAGAGAAGTCAAAATAATAACTACGGCACTGGACCTTTACGCATACCCCTTTGTATTCACTAATTGCAGAATTAGGGTCTGAAAGTAACAATGGTCACCGAACTGCTTGTCTCAGCTGCCCAATCATTCTCCCGCTGAAGCCAGCAGAAGTTTTTCCACTCCCTGCAGGGGAAGTAAGGGCAGTTCTTCATCATGCCATTCACAGGCAACCTCACGAATGAGCAGCTATTGAAGCCGTTAAAGACCTCATGCTACAGAGTGTACAAAACCACATTAAACATTTGTTTCAGCAATAAGAGGACAGGATCAGCTTCTCCTAAAGCTGTTTGTTTTTTGCATTCAGAACTTGCCTAATATCAACTTCAGACTTCTCATACAGCTTCTACAATCGCTCCACTCTTTGGGCACTGGACAGAAGCAGTGAAACAATAACTTCGGGTAATTTTTACTACATCTTATAACTGGGTACAGCAGCAGCCTTTCTAGGGACTTTTACCTAAAGAAAAAAACAAAATGTGTGCACGCAGTCACAGTTGAGACCAGGGCATCTCAACATGTATTTGGGGAAACAGGAGGAAGGACGCAGTGATGGGAGAAGAGGAACTACAGGGTAGAAGTATAACTGATAAGGCAGGCACGCTGGTAGAAAAGACTATTGATAGATGGGTTTATAGGTATGAATCATATATGCTAGATGAACCTTCACGTCCTACAAGCCATTCAGATTACCTAACACAGCGTAAAGGTAAATATACCTAAGGTTTCTAGGAACTTGCAGCTGTAGCACAAGGTTCAAGGAATGGTCATATAGCAATAGTCCTACTAAAATTATTCATAATGATAAGCTTTTTTAAAATTACTACTGAGACACAATCACATTCTGGTAAAACAAAAAACAACGTAAGAAAAAAGGTACCATGCTAAAAAGCAATGATGGAATTCATGAATTTTAGGGCTCTTTTACAATGCTAGGTCCCTTTTAGATTGTCCAAGATAGGAGCTGCATAATCTATATTCGTTTATCCTAGCTCTGCAGAGTTGTGCCTTCAATTTAAAAAAAATACCATCCTGAAAAGTATTTTGTCTCTTCCTACCAACAGAGAGTTTCACTTTTCATAGCCAATATTACTAAGTAAAACAATACAGAAAATAACACACCAGGAGACAAAACACACTAGCATATACACTCTCTCATGTATATAACATGTACGCACATTTGTGTGCCTAACTCTTTAAAAAATTACAAGACAACTACTGATGTCTAATTATTATAATACATGGGGATGTGCAGAACTAAGCTTGGTACTCTTTACACATATGTAGAGTATTTTATCCCTCAAAAAGTTCAATAAACAAAGCTAGAGTGTGTTAGACTGAAGACACTTCCTCGCTCAGTTGCTCAGCTTTCACTCTCTCAGTTCCTGCAGTATCATCATTTCATTGTTTTCTCAGCACTGTAAGACCTTATAGCAGCAGGAAGAGGGGACGATGTTGACAACAGACATCAGCAAGAGGAGGTGGACATTTTAATCGCCAGTGGAGCCAAGCCCAGTCTTTGCTCAGCATCAGTTCACAAATCATGCCGAGGTTATGTCCCAAAGGCATGACCTCAACACCCTCTCATGAGCAAAGAAGCAGCCCTCAAAGCCTCCCTTGCTTTGCTCCACAGCCATCCCTTCACATACACAACCCTCTTATCAGAAACATTCCTCTACAGCACCTTCCACCCAACACACTTCTTCCCTTCCTAACCGCAGCTCTCGCCTACAAAGCCTCTCCAACGCTCCCTGCATCCCAGCATGCCTTAACCACTCGGGAAGAGAGGTGCTAGTCATAATACTAAGGAGCCAACCAATAATGAACAATAGGTTATTAAAATTTTACAGCCCTGGAAATCAAACATCAAATACCCAAGTGCCAAAACAATCAGGTCCACCCAGTTCTTCTCCAGGTCCACCCACTTTTCATTTCATTTTGCCTCTTATCAGGCATTTAGGTCAGCCCACTTGCTTGCTTCAAGCAGTCTCCTGCCAAAACTCTGGAGTTATTATACCTCACCCTTCCCAACATGTGAGTTCATACTCCTTTTTGACTACCAAGCCCGATTCAAATGATTTACAGCTCTATGATTTAGCTCCACAGTATTAAATTTGTCCTTTTTCCTGTCTCCTTCCTTTACAAAGCTTAATTTTTCATCCTCTTCTTTTCACATCTGCAGTCTTTCAGGGTCTCCTACATTAACCCCAGCTTGCACAGAAAATGAGAAAGATCTTCCTTGCACTTATAGCAGGGCTATTAAGCTCCTGTACCATTTGGGAAGATCGCAAGTTAAAAATTCCTTTCAGTCACAGTACACAATATTTACACAATGACTGCACTACGTGCCAACGAGGCACAGCAGCACAGAGGGAGACTAAAAAGCTTGACTCTTGCTTGCCTCTAACTTCAGCAATTTTATCCCTCCTTTTCTGAACAAATCGTAATTGGCACAAACACAAAGCTCAACACAGGTTGCAATAAGCTATTAAATAAACCCCCCTACGCGGGGGGGGGCGGGGGGGGACAGGGACAACAGCTTCTGTACATCTGAAATATTCCAAACAGCAGACAAATTTCACCATCAGCCATCCTCAGTGTAAAACAAGAACGTGGGTGCACTTTATCTCAGTCACACAGATCAGGAACACCTAGCCATTCTTGCCATGCTGAAAAATGCTTGTGTAGGTCACTTTGAACTGTGTTATCAAATACCAAGGAGACAGAAGGGCACAAATAAATGTATCTAGCATATACTGGGAAATGAAACAACAGCATACAAGCAGGCAGTTCCACAGTTGCGTTAACAATTGCACTAATAAGCAGCCCTAAAGTTTTTTCCTTATCTGATAGCGCGTTCATATATTCTTGTAACTGCACCTGCAGGCTTGCATGTCGGGGGGGCTGGGGGGGAGTTTTGCCTGTTCAATTAAGTACTCCAGCTATAAATCCTGAATGTCACTTTGTTATTCTTTTGCATTGTATTACATCCAGTCATGCTTTTAGCTTGTACAAACTTCAGAAACCTATGCAGTAGAATTCGTTTATCCATTTTATAGTTACATTTACATTTAAAATATTATGTAAATTAAAAAGAAATAACAATAGAGGTAAAATAAATTATAATAATAGAACACAGTGCTACTTGGAGATTGCAGTGCAGGGGAGAAAACGTGATTCTTAGATTTTAATCTCAATTCTGCAATTTTCTTAGCCAGCAGAACAGGCAAATCATTTAAGCATGAGGAAAAATGTAATGAACTTAACTTGGGCACACTAATTGTGCCAATTTGCACAGGATTTCAAGATCTTAACATCAACGCAACATGCATTACATCACTTTTTAGTGGTGCAAAGCATCCCTATTTTCTGTTGTCAAAACGAGTTTTCAGAACTAGCAATGGGAGGAGGAGGTGTGCCAGCCTGCCCCACCTGGCTTATTCCCCAGTCACACGGAGTCCTGCTCTGAAACGCTGCTGTTTTGCTCAAAGGCTTGTTTTGGATTTAGTCTGCCTCAGTAGCTTTGAAAAACAAATTACATTCCCATAAAACCAAGGAAATGTCAGATTATTATTTTAATTTCTTTTTAGAAAATATGAAAAGCAAAACTATCTTACACAGACGTTGTGATAGCCTAAAGGCATTTGATAGAAGGAAATCTTATACAGGAAAACATACTCTTTCAGATGAAATTTTTATTGAGACATTCTTTTAAAGCTAAGAAATGGAAAGGATAAAATGAGTATTAGGAAAGCTTTCTCAAAGCGAGCAGTAACAACTTGTAGAACATAGACCTACTGACAATAAGCATCACCTGGGAGATCGGACAAATTTTCCATTACTAATGCAATTTCTTTTCTGGGTGAAATCCTGGCTCTCTTTGAACTCACTGGCAAAATTTCCACTGATGCCTGTGAGGCCAAGATTTCACCCCAATTATTCTGCCTTCCCAAAAGCGCACTGGGGGATGAAGTGCTGTTTAAATGAGAAGTAGTGCCAGCACCAAGTGCATGGCTATATCGGAGACTCTTCAAAAGCACGGAGCCCACCACTGCCGCCACCACCACCACCAGCGAGCTCACCACTGCCAAAGTAAGCACACCTGGAGATGGAGTGGAAAACGGCATTCATACAGCTTAGCTTCAACCATGAAAGCATAAGGTGTCCAGCTCAAATCCATCCATCCATCCACAGCTCCTTCTGTAGTCCAGATTGAGAGACAGGCACCTCCAGAGGGCAATATCAACCTTTTCTAGGATGGATGTGTAAAACAGGAGGGTTAAACACCCTCCGGACACAGCCTCTCTCTCCTCTTTGCCTATTTGCTACTCATGTAATGTCGAGAGGACCATACTTTGGTGAAACAAGTTAAGTGAGCCCTCCAACCGCTCTATGACTCCGCAGGACGGAGGCACTAGTGTTCTGCTAGGCCTTCCTCCTAGTTCAACCTGAGCATCGAGCAATTTTCCTTGTGCCTGGCTGAGACCCAGGTGAGAAACCCAGGTGGACCTGGCTGAGCAATTCCCCTTCCCCTTATCCAGCTTCCTTCTGTGCACCCCTAAGCAAAACAAGGTTGATAACACCGCTCTCTTGGAGGTGCACACTCACTGCCAGATTTACAACGATCAGAGAAAATAGCACATTGATGTGCCTACAAACAGGGTACAAAGAATATGCATCTCAAAGTCTGCAAAGTCTTTTCTTGAAAAGATATCCAGCATGGCCCACAGTATACCTCTAGGGGTGAGGGGTTTTATGCTGTTACAGTTAGTTTCAAAAGACTCCAATCACCAAGGCGTGGTAGGAACAAAAGAGAAAAATCTTCCTTTTGTTTTAATTAAGCTTGCTCAACTATTGCTTGCAAGGACATTTGTGAAGGACCATTTTAGTTAATTGCACTCAAAATGAAAAAGGTAAAGAAAGCTGTACCAATTATCACAATTTTGCTAAAATTGGACATTTGACCATTTCAAGAGAAGACTTTAAAAAGTGGAATGTTATATAAGCAAATCCAAAAATGTCACTTTCTGCTCATCAGCTGTGCTACAGTATGTTTGATGTATTACCCCACGCACAGTATTCAACCAAGGCTTTATATTCATGTTCTTCAGGGCAGAGGCCACACACACCACAAATGTCCACAATAATCTCCAAATATTCCCTTTATTTCTTTTAGGAGCATCTGAGGCATCCTTCATCAAAGTTTTTAAATATGATCGAACTTCAGCAGCTCTTCTACTTAATCCGTACTCCAACTAGCTACATATTGAACGCAAAAACCATAACAAGTCCAGGATTTGGCCCAGCACAAACAAGGTGCTACTTTAAGCAGCCTATTAGCTGCTTAAGCTAAGTCTGCTTGTTTATACATTCCAATAACCAGTAACAGGTCTGCCACTCAGCCCTCCCAGTGTAAAAAAGCACGGATGAAGCAGAATTACTAGGTATATTGACATAACATACATTAGAAGCACTGACACTGTGACCACCAGTAATTACTAATGGGATTTTCAGAAGTATGCAAGCCTACATCGTTACACAAATTTTAGGCATGCAGTTCACAAATCTGTCCCTGTCAGATCAAGTAGCTTAAATTTCTACAGTACACAAGTGATTTCAAAAAGAGTTCCTATTAATGAAGTCTCTGGTCCCAAAATCAGGTAGGCACGCAGAATTGGTTGCAACATTAGCTATTCAGCCACAGGCAGCAAAGCAAAGCCAGCAGTAGAGCAAAAATAAAGTAATTGTAATCAAAAGAAATTCTACTTTCAACTCACACGAGAATTCATGCTTTTTATTCATCTTTGTCTATAGCTACGTTGCACATTTGTGAGCATCCACTTGAAAGGACTGTTTTGAAGGACTGTGTGCTAATGAAAGGAAATGGAAAGGCTGAGTTTGCCATGGTTAACACCATTTAGTGAAAGTAGAGAAAGATTTACTCAGAAAAATACTGTTGAGAATGCCAATATCTGTCCAGTGATCAAAAAAGTGACTTCATCACTGAAAACAGTAACTAAGGCTTTCACACCTACACTTCAGAAAGACAACTCATATTATAGAAAGAATGCATAAGCAAAGGGAGAGAATTAGGACACCTGCATTTAGTTGAAATACCATAATGTAAAAATATCACTGTTTAAGTAGATAAACCAGACTCAAATGCTACTGCAAAAACTCCGACGTACCTCAACAATTTTTGTGACTATATAGACAAAAACATACATACACATGTAAATACATACAACACAAATTATCAGTCCTGCATACACAAGCTGGAATCTAGGTCCTGGAAACCAAATCAAATTCTTTTGATATTTTGAAGCATAAAGAGTAATAATCCCACAGACCAATATATGTCACGTGTAAAAACGTGTGTCTAAAACATATCGTTATCAAAATGCTGACATCTTACACATTTTGCAGTCCTTATTTCACACAGCAATGGAGAATTTCAGGAGCTTCTTCAATTTTTTCCTAAAGTTAAAAAAAAAACAACTTTTTTTTTTTAATATATGTAATAGAGACACCAAAGCCCTCTGTATTCCAAACTTTGTTGTATGACAGGATACCAAAGACAGACCCAGCTGATTTCAGAGGCCCTCAAACGGTGACAAGCCCTGAGCTAGCACGAACACGTGTAATTCCACTGAAGTTAGTCAAGCAGAGCTATTCGACAGCAACAAGGTGTCTGACCCACCGCTTTTAATGTTTGTTCTTCAGCATGTCTTGGCTTAGGTGCCCCAGAGCCTGTCTCCAGTGCAGATCAACGCTATCGTGCTGCCACAATCATGCAGCAGGACTTGGGCCACCACTTTTGGCAACAAATCTGGGCTTGACACCAGGAACATGAACCTTTCCCAGCCACAATCTTCCTCGTGAAGGCAACTCTCTGGAAGCACGGCATTGCCTGGGTTTGCTTTCAGATAAAAGGAGACAGCTCTCAGTTCAACTGCGTTACAACTACAAGGCTGTGCCCAGCACGTAATTCAACTCCCAGAATCCTACTGCTGGTTTCAGCATTTACTTCTGCCTCCAGGGATGAGGACTTGGCTTGCAAGAATTGACTGAAAGAGGTCTGTTCACCCTTTGATACATGTCCAGCTCTCATTGATGTTAATGAGAATTATGCACAGCTATTAAAGGATAAGAGAACACTTTACATCAACACATGTTCCAATTTTCTAAACAAAAGATTGTTTTTTTAAATTTTCATTTTGCAATGATAAATGTTTACAAATTTTTGCAGCTGGGCCAGGTATTTTTGCAGATTTCTCTTTGCTTTTCTGTTTCTTCGGCATCAAAAGAAAAAAAATACTTTGCAAACAAAAGACAGCTAAAAAATTACAGTGACTTTATTTACTTGTTTTTAAACTAAGCAGAGCCAGTTTCCCCTGGGACAGATCATTGTGGGAGCTGTTCCAGATTATTTCAGAGCTGCTTTCCCAGTAGCTGGGAGCAGCTCTCAGAGCATTTTGCCACACCTACACCCAACCTGTACATGCTCGCTTAAAAGAAGTTACACACACCAGCACTGAGAAGCAACCTGAAGAGGAAATGGCAGGGAATACTCCTTCCATAGGGCAAAGGAGTTGGGAATTAGGAGTCAAGAAACAGCAGCCATAAATAAGATGGCAAAACAGTAGCTTCTGTGCAGGTCTACAGGTACGAAGGCAAAGGTGGAAATAAAAACTAGTGCATTGCTGCGCTGGTCGTGTGAATCTTTCATAACTAGTATTTTAAAACGGGAAAAAGCCATAACAAGCAGGTTCCAGCCTCAGAACTGCTTCAGACCTTTCTCAAACTGACCACAATGCAGGCTGGCGTCCCTTTTGGCTTTAACGCAGCGAGGCTATACTTACAATAGCAAATTAAATGTGCCCAAGAATGTTCCCAGGCTCCGAGGCCAAGTGGCGCAGAAAAGCCCACATCTACGTCAGCAGCCTCTCCGCGCTGAAGATGGGGTGGGGTGGCTGTGCTCTCCAGGAGTTTCCAGGAGCCCTCCAGCCCCCTGCTCCTGCACAGGGTTCGGGGACGGCCTTAGCAGAAGTGCCAGAATCACACCAGGAGCCACACTAGCAGGCTGCTGGTACGGGTGATCATGTCCCCCCGCACCTTAGGGCGCATGCGAGCACATGTGGATTTATTGAAACAGATGTAGCAGGAAATTTTTAGGAAAATGTCTCATTCTTGATCTAGCGCTTCCACTTGTGCTCTCAGTGCTGACATTACACTGAAGGGGGACAGCGGAGGCATTGTTATCAGCACATAAACATCAGAGCAGCAACCGCTGAACAACGCTGACTCGCAGGCGGTGCTGTCAGGTGTCCAAATGTTATATCACCTACTTAGGTGTGTCTTAACAACAAGCTTTGTTACAAAGACATGAATTTGGCCTTTTACTTGAAGGCCCTCCAGTTTTGCAGCATTCTTTTCAGCTGAACCAAAGTGCTTCTAGGTCTCTTCATACAGTTTATCCTGACACCGTAACAGAGGAAAAACGCCTCCAAGTAATCACTTTCTGCTTGGAGAACTGGAGTTCTGGATCACTTACGTGCAATAACCAGGAATTAAGCAGCAGACAAATAAACCACGTCTTCTAAAAAAGCCTGCACTTCAGTGATACAGTAAGCGGAAGAATGGAACCCACTTCATTTTTCCTTTTAAGTGCATTACTGCCGTGCAGTAATTATTAATATTTGTATTATGATCCCATAAAATCCACGGTTTTAAGGATGTAGACTACATTTTACCTGGGGAAGCTCCAGGACAGGGAGCATGGTTCCTCCTTCTGGATCAATGAGTTGAAAGCACTGTTATTCTCGAACACAATCCAGGCATGCACAATGCACCTTCTCCCTCCTATGCCAAAGTATATACATCATAAACCAAAAAGAAATCCACTTGAGGTTGCAGAAGTTTTTAAGGTCAATGGCAATCACCTCTAGAAGAACTGAGAAGGCATCACACCTTTTATTCCAAGTCTTGGTCTTTGCTAATGCTGTATGAATACGTATTTAAAAAAAAAAACAAAAAAAACCCTCTACTTTCATTGAACAGGACAAAAGTATGTGTTTCTTGCTGTTGCTGCTGCGCAGAGAAATGTGAAAAATGTCCTTCAGGTCTGGAAGTTCAAAAAACAAAAGACCAAGAGAACGAATCGACGCATGATTACTTTTTAAAATCTCACGATTTTTCAAAACCATCTCTTTTGTTTGTGGGGGATCTGACTCATAATTTTCAGAAACAAACAGGAAACACTGCAGACATCTCCAAGTATTTCCTCTCTCCACCCCGCCACCGGCCTTGTCTTTTACTTCACTTCTGGACATTTTATTATCCCTTTCACTATGTCGGCCATGAAATAGCACTGCTCTACGCTGGCTCCAGTGCACTCAGACATACAAGAGCTTCCCCTCTCTTGCCCAAATCCAGGGCAAAGGTGCCCTTCCTCCCCTTGGCATGACAAATCAAGGCTTTCTCGCATCCCCGCCGATGTCAGCTGAGAAAGCAAAGGCTCTCTGCCATGCTTCCCTCCACTGCAACCACAGCACCTACAGCAAGTACCGCCTTGGCGGTCCCGTCCCCGCCTCGGCACGCTGCCCGAGGGAGCCCGAGCAGCCGGCAGCAGCACACGCGGGCTGTCCGAGGGCCAAGCTCGGAGTGTGAACCCCCCCAGCGCCTGCGATCCCCACCAGCCCACGGAGGGCTTGGAGCAGAGGAACAGGATGAAGAAGTGTTACAAGGTAACGTGCCGGGAAAGCTTTTTTACCTCACTTGGTTTATTGCACTGTTTCCTTTCATTGTATGCGTGGAAAAAAAAAGCACTTCCCCTTCTCCATTCAACCCATTACAACGCTGGGCAGGCAGCAGCCACGTAACCCTGGCTGGCAGGAGGCATGGCGAGGGAGAGAGGCGAGGGTGAGCTTGCCAGCACCCCAGAGCAGAGTCCTAATTTGCAACCTGCAAGGAATCACTGGGGATTTCTTGGCTCGCCCTGCTACAGCGAGCAGTTTTCCATCGCCACAGGTGCCCACAAGCTCCCCTGACCAAGATGTGGGAGGGGTGGGGACAAAGTTCGACCTGCGAGAAAGGCAGGCTATGGGATGGCACGCTGACGGAGCTCCAGGCCTCAGAAGGAGAGACATGACGGCGCAGGAGTCCATCACTTTCTGGGGTGAGGGGAAAAAAGGAAAACAGTATTAACAGTGACAGGAGAAGAAAGGAAAGGACCTGGTTTGCAGAAGACTATGCAGTGACCACAAGGAACTGAAGCAAGGTGAGAACAATGTGGGTGACAGAGTAAGCAGTTATTATCACTCGGTTTTGCCACAGCCAACTCTCAAACTCAACAAATTGCTGAGAGAGAGTCTCTTCTAGGCTCCCTTCTCCCACGAAGGGTTGGACCTGATGATCAGGTCAAGGTCCTTTCCAACACGGGCTATTCTCTGACCAGTCTGATAGGGACCATGGAGACATGCAACAAAAACCTACCTGTTTCCCTTTTTGGAGATGTCAGTTCTCTAGGACTACCCTTTTTTACTTTCTGAATGGAAAAAATAAATAAACGGGATACATTTTAGCATCCATTCCCAGGAAGAACTCATTGCACCTTTCAGGATACTTTGTGTATTCCCCCTCTTTGTATCAGTGGACAGCGTTAAAAGTAATTGCAGGCAAGCCTAAGATCCTAAGGTTCACATCCCCACCACACTGGTTCGCACAATGACTTTGAATGGTAGCAGCAAGGCTGCCCTGCTGCTGGACACTTTCCCTGCAAGGGAACCTGGACAAAAAAGCATACCAAAGTTCAAATCTAGTTTCAAGTTAAACAAACTCACTGGTGTACACAACCCCCATTTAAAAAGCCCTGCTAAAGTCAATCTCATATTGTTCAATGATATTCAGCAGAGAAAAACTATTCTAACCTTTTCCTTATCACTCCACACAACTCTTGCGCTGCTACACATTATCACGAGAAGTTAACCCACTGCCTGGCACATTAAGATTAAAACCTGCCCACTGCCTTAGTTACAACTCCCTATTCATTCGTGCATAGTAAATAACAAATACTCAGCTATAAGCTGATCTGAAGAGATAGTACAGCACCACACCCAAAATTAGCTCCATTTTTATCACCTTTCCAGATTTCATTACACAATCAAAACGCCAAGCAACTATCTCTACAGTGCAGCTTTGTGTATGGTTATGAAGTTCTTTCTCCAAGTCAAACAGCACCACATTCTCTGGGATAATCTCATCCACTCGCATAAACAACTTGTCTGCTATATTTTAATTAACACTTCCTTTTATGAGGACATTGAGATGCTTTAGCCTGAGTGTCACAAGGTCTGGCGTCCTGCTAAAACAGACCTGCTCGGCTCAAGCTTTTTCTCTGACTGGGAAACACAGTTGCCAGCCTTGCCCCAAGCTCCTCTCCAAAGCAGAGCTCTCTATTGTTTTCTGATTTGACACATGGAAACAAAAACAGCATGGGCTTAGGTGATGCCTGACACTTTTTTGAGTGACAAGCTGAGACACTCGTAGATCACAACATTCAATAAAAGGACTAAGCTGACCCAAATGCAGGAAAGGACAAAAGTAAACATTAGGCTTGTTCATTCATTTCGTGCTACAACCTTCCGGAGCCTGACTGTCTCCAAGCAACAGTCAACTCAGCTAGCACAAGTCATCGACTAAATTGTTTAAGTATCTGAACTCATATTGCTTGGAGAGAGCTAAGAAGCACTCACATAAACTGTTTTGACGGTGAACAGTAACATGCAGCCACTGACAAAAAATAGCTTGCAGAGTAAATGCATATCCACAGTCTCAGTGGTTTGATAAACTATCCAACAAGCCAAAATGCATGATAATCTCTGATACCACAGTTTACTCACATACGAATTCTTCCCTTGGTACAGCACCCTAAATACGACACCGGCAGTTAATCCATTAAGATATAAACAGATATTGGTTAAACCTAAATGAATAATCTTTCTTAAAGAAATGGAAAGTGGAGATGAGGATTTATTCCACTGAATGGATGCTGCTGCTTACTACTTCAGCAACTTAAAAGGAGCGCAGACTGTTCCTGCACCCTGGTCTGCAGCTTCACATTACCAATCGTGAGAGTTGGAAGCGAGCTTGAACCTCGGTTGTTCCTTTCTTCTAATCCTCAACCTGAAAATGTTTTAGAATGTAATTCTGTTTATATTTAGCTTTCAAGTTTAATTTTTTTCTAGGAAATGAGGACAAAAATAGCTATTTGTTTGTATATAAAGCTCTGAGTTAATATAAAAGAAAAGTTTGTATCTAACTTATCCTGAAATCAGGAAAAGGTATCTCAGCACTTACATTCCCCAAAGCCGCGCTTAAGTTACTGCTAACTAACTTTGCGTAGACTTTGTCACAGCTGTGGGACAAACTTTCAATTTGCATTTGGATTAGATTCTCTTCTGACCTCCTCTGGCAATGCAAAGTGCCCAGAAAGCAGCTCACTGGCAAGCTCTCCATTCATCACCTGCAAGGGAACGGATCGGCTGGCACAAATTCCCACTTCCCCTCCTCTCAACGCACAGTAGCAAAGATGGCAGAAGTAAAAGAATAATTCCCAGTGCCCCCCAGCAATCTCGTCTGGCCAAGACCCGTTTGAAAGCAACTACTTCAGTATTAGGGCTAACACAAAACAAATCCAGAAATCCAGAAATTCATCTGGGCACTCAAGGTGCCGGTTTCAGGTGTGAACACCAGCTCCATCGGCTCCAGAACACAAAGAGCTGCTAGCTAGTCGGGGAAGCACTGGAGTCTTGGCCATTGCCTCTCCATGCAAAGTTCAGGTGCATCTCAGCCACTTATACCTACACTGTTACAGAGAACCTGCCAGCTTCTTCCAGGTGATCTTCAGTCCCTTCCCATGCACTGTCTATCCAGAAAATCCCACCTTCAGTCTAGTGACTGAGTACTGGAAGAATCATCAGCCTCCTGAGATAAATCCCTAGCCTAGGCAGAGATCGGAGCATCTCCTCCTCCCTGCAAACTAACAGGAAGCCAAAGTTCATCAGCATTCTGAGACTCAGACTCTCTTAATTTTTCAATCTAGACTAGAAGCAGAAACTGCATAATAAGATTGATTCTTTAGTGATAACAGATAATCATTTGCTATCTACCGTTCGAGTTGTGTGGACCCCACTGCTCAAATTTTCCCTTCAACATCCTCCCTCCAACCACACAAATTGCAAGCACTTTGGCAGAAAGTCAGAGCAGCATCAGTGTTGCAAAAGATACTCTGAAGCATGCCTCTGCCAGCACAAACTGCTCTTTCAGGGCTCTCGAGCTCGGTAATGGGGACAAAATGAACTTCCTGTTCCTCCACAACTAATACAGTAGATTGAATGCTGGGAATGGGGAACCGCAGTGAACCACCTCAGACTGCATGGCCCAGAGACCAGGACCAAGCACCACCCAGAAATAGCTACCAACATACTGCGCTGAATGCACAGGAAAGCCATCCTCCCTCTTCTCCTTTCCAGCTAGACTGAATAACTTACCTCATTTCTCTCAGACGAATTCACTCCCACTTTATATACAGAAGGTGGAAGAACTCATGGAAGATATTTACGGTCCCGCTTACAAAACAGATCCGTATTCCTTCTGGATACAAAATTCAGGAGGAAAAATCTGTACCCATCTTTTAATTGAAATGAGTGCCTTTGTCAAATCTTTAGAAAACAAGCACTCAGTGCTGACCCCTCAAACTACCATCAGATAAAAACATCCCGTTCTTCAGCAGAAGCAGCCAGAATGCAGAAATTCCAAAGATGCCTCAACAGGTAACATCAACCACCAACCTAGACACCCACAGTGAAGGTACAGAGACCACCCTGACAGTATCTGAAGGTACCTAAAGATGCTTTATCGCTCAGGCAAGTCTGGGGTTACAATTGCTTCGGTACACTGAGAGGACTAAAGTGGATAGAAAGAAGAGCTGACGAGATATTTTCAAGTCCTTATTTATTAAAGCGATAAAATGCCTCTAGATTTTGTATGTCCTCTGCTAAGCTGGGATAATCAGATGAAAAGCAGCTACCAAAAAAATGCTTTTTTTCAACCCAGCATGCTGGAAATCTTTCTTTAGTCCAAACATGCACTTGGTCTCTTTAGCTCATGCACTTGTCACTACAAGCTAGACCATTGTAACACACTGTATCTCGACTACATACAAAAATAAGGCACAAAGTGCAACTGAGACTGAATCCCCTTCATTCATTGTGTCTCACTAACATCCAGATAATTCTTGGCCTCCACATATTTTCATGTGAAAATGGAAAAGTTCACATTACCAAACATGCTTGAATGAGCTTTTCCAGTTTCGTGTTTGGTCCTCTGCACAGTCCACATCGCTCCAAAATTTCTTTATTATAAAGGGATTTGCTTGATACTGAAACAAAACTTCTGGAGTACAATTCATACTGTCACCCACTACTGTTTTAAGCAAGTCCTCAAAGGCAATGGGATATATTGCCCTACTTTCCTTGATTCTATAAAACCTATATAGCCTATAAAATAAGCTAGTTGAAGGTACAAGTCCATAATGACACCTTCTACTGCACCCATCTGACAGTGGGCACACTGTGATGGTGCATGCCTATAATCTCTAAGACTTAGAGAAATACTTTGAATTTAAAATTTTCCTTTGATCCATAGATGGCTTACTCTTGTCTCTAATCTACAAAAATCATTCAGAAAAGTTTCTTCTATTTCCAGTGCCCTTTGGAGCCTGATTTCACAAGTGTCAGGCCACTTCGTGAAATAAATCATGACTATATCAATTGTAACTATCATTCTAAAGTCATAAGTGTCAATTCTCTGACAGAAAAAAAAAAAAAATAAGCTCTTCAGCAACACACTCCATTGATGCCCACACAAGATACTGTTGGCACTGGGGCTCTCTTTCTTATCTATCATGCAAATATCACATTTCCTGCACCATTTTCCACATCCTGCTTAGATATCACTAAATCATACTTTTTACACATCAGCTATGACTTTTGCAGCCCCTCAATTCCAGCAGTTTCAAGGACATGATACAATGTCTGAAATAATACAATCAGGCAAAACTGGTACCAGTCATTCTTTTTCCCTCATCTCCTATGTACTATCTTCACTTCTAAACTCTAAGCCTGCCCAATGGGACCAGAAAACTTTGATCTTGCCACTGTGAGGAGACGCTACACTTTAAGACAAAAGCAAGAGCCAATTACTTCCCAAAATCCTCTCCTTGGGAAGCTTCTGGCTGTTCTGAAGTCCTTTGCAGGAAGCCAAATACATTCTTCAGCTGGATGATTCAGGAGGTTTTGCATCTTATTCAGGAGGTTTTGCAAATTACGGGAAAGGAAGAAAAAGTAATCTCTTTTTCTGCAGTCTCATTCCTTGAAATAACCCATCCTTTGCCTAAGGCAATGTCTGCAGCTAGCCTCCAGAGAGTTCATTTGGATGAGACACTAAGGTCACTCTGCTGCTCCCAAATCTGTGAATGTCTGCACAGCCCTATTAGTTCCTACGACTACGTATGTCAATTCTGTCTGGTCTCTTTTGATGGCACATTTTTTTCTATGACTGCTTCTTGCACCATAGCTCTGCGAGGGCACTGGTCACAAATTTCCACTTTGGAAGTTGAATCTACCTCGTGATAGCAGGTTATCATCAGTCACAAGTGATTATGTTAGTTCTAGAGACCTAAGAGCTCTTTCCACTATAAAGAAAAATCTGAGATTGTGTCTAGTATTTTCTCGATCATTTATTCATTACCATTTATTCAGAAAGAATTTTATAAATTCTTGTTTTCCTGGACACAGGAGAAACCAAACAGTAGAAGTTCCTTTGATTACAGTTTTCAGAGAGAACAGTGCTCAATGGCACTCTCATTTTTATTTTCCTTGGGTCAAACTAGGAGGCTTTCTCTGCCTATGACTGAGTTTCTTCTATGTTCTTTGTAGTTCTGTGCACTTAGGCCTGCATAGCTTGCATTGCCAATGCTGAATTTCTTTTTAAGAAGCTTCTTGGGTCACACAACTCAGCTTTTACTCAGGCTTTACCAAGTATGTGTGCTTTGTGTGGCGACTTCTATTGCTTCAGCTATCTGGTTCCAGAAAGGAGGATTTTATCTCATACCTCCACTACAAATGAAGAGCAGTAATTATACTTAACCAGCTTCAATGAGGTTCCACCCAGCAAATGAGCACAACAAAAATGCCGGCAAGCATAAAACTCTTTTCAGCTCGCATTTTTTTTTCCCTGTGATAAAATTCATTCTGCATTTTTGGATATATACTTTTAAAAGTTTGACACATGGAAACTTTAATGAACTAATTAGTTTTGTCACAGCTGGCTCACTCCAAGGCTTACCATGAGGTAAGCCAATATAAAACAATTTATGCAACTTAGCATTGAACATCTTACTAGACCAACATTTATAAAACAGAGTGCTGACCCAGAACTCGGAGTCTTGCATTACATCCCACAATTTGTTAATGACCTTGCCTAAGTTGCTCCTCTGCTCGTGTCCCATCTCTTATTACAACAACTCCCTTTAAAAACACCTTAGGTCCATAACTGAAAATTCATACCAGCACTGTCCTACTTCCAGCTCTACTCAAGTAAAATGATTGTGTTAAGCAGAGCTTAATCACAGTAGACAGTTTAATCTGCCACAAAAAAGCAAACGGACCAGGTGAAATGGTCCCAAGGACCATGAGCTTGACTCCACCACCCCAGTGCATGACGTTGCCTCAAATGAGGTGTTGTGACAGAACTTTATATGTAATGGTTTTACTATGCCCTAGGTACTACTACTTGGCGGGGGGGAACCCATGCAGTAATTAGTATTTACAGTCACCGGCAGAAAAACCTGCTCAGCTACAAAAGTTAATACAGACAGGATTTATTGCCTGCCAGGTCCTGACCTTGCTTTGTTTTCACAAGAGATGCCATTGCTAACAGAAACCGAGCACACCTCTAACCCGAATCCTGCAGCTGCCCAGGGTCCACTGCAGTGCCCCCTCTGAAGAGCTAGACGCCTGCCTCTGAACGACTTCATGATCGAATCCTCATCTACCTGTGAGTAATCCTGGAAAGCTAGCCAGGGAAGCAAAAATCTCAACTTGGATATTCTTCAATAGTTGTTTTTTCAAATGGCCTCATAACATATTTGCAGCTTGTAAGTCTACTAATTTTCAGGTGTAGGATCTACATCTCAGATCACCTATATAGGAAATGCTGTCATGGATCTTGGCTGCTATTTTGTTAGTTGCTTTCTCTGAGCAAAAAAAATATATATTATTATAACAAACTGTCACCTACACCCGTGGAAATAAATTATTACCTCCTCACCTAAAAATAAAAAAAATAAATATCTATTAAATTGTGCATGTTTTGTACTTTTATCATCTAAAGCCAAAGACTTTTTTCTGTATTCTAATAATCTTTATAATCAGCACACTATGACAGCAATGATATGTAATTGTATATACAAAGATACCTGAAAATTTCATTTGAAATTTGAACTTTCCATATTCACTCACTGCAACATCTAACTTTACTGTCGTGACAGTAACACTAAAATCCAAAATATTTATTACAGCAGCTCACTCCTTATAAAACCTGTTCAACGTTCAAGCTCAATTTACTAACTTCTGTCTTTAACCTGAGAAGCACTACCTGATTTTTACATCAGCAAACCTGATTTCTTCTTCTATATACCAATTTTAAAACCATGAAATTCCACAGATCTCTTCATTTTACTCCAACTTTTCAGCTGTCTTTAGTGCCAGACTTACTGGGCCCTATTTTTCCAATTTGGGACAGGGGTAAAGTCTATGAACAGACGCCCTCACACGTGACAGATGGCAAGGAAACGATGCCGCATTCAGCTGAAACTGAAGAGAAAAATCTATCTTGGCAGAACACAATAATCAAAGTCAGAAATTGTCCAAGATGTCAAAGTTAATGCTACTAACAGGCAGTTAACCTTTTTCACCCAGCACAGTTGTTTGCTTTTTTTTAAATGAAGGAACAAAAAATTAACTTTGAAGGTAGCCTTACAACTTTTATTCTTTGATCAGAAAAAATGGAACTTGCTTAGAGATGTATTTCAACATTTTTCACCAGTCATAACTAGAAAGATCTGCTCTCAGTGTTTTCAAAACCGATATTCGGTCTTTCCCAATACATTAGTTTTGTCTACCTCTTTATTTACTGTTCCTGAACAATAACAAAATACTAACCAGATATAAAAGGTGACTGAGAATATTTTAGCAAAGCGCACGACTGATTCAGTCATCTGGAACAACTGTGGAGCCTGTTGGATATGTTAAAGTTAGCTGGACTTGGATGAGATCAACAAGGTCATGCAAAAAGCAGTGCTTCCAGTCTCAAGTACTCATGTACTGCTACTTAGCCCCCTGCCTGCAAAGTGCATGCTCTGGTTTAAAGTTAGTAGAAGAAAATTACTGCTAAACTCAGGGCACTTCTTACACACCTTTCTTTTGTGACCATTCCTGTTCTCAAGCTTTTCTCCACATCCATGAGGGAGAGCAACTCACTTTTTCTTAAATGGAAGCTGAGGATATCCAAAATTCATAGAGCCCTGGGAGCTGGCACTTTACAAATAATGCTAGGTATTACATTAGGATAAAACTATACTGGTCACGTTCAACACAGCTGCCCTCTAAAGCTGCCTAGTTACACTTTCCAAATCACAGCGCTCAAGATTGTACAACTACACAAAATTTCACAGGCATCAGGATGCAGATGCACTCTGGAGCCAGGCAAAATTCCCCACAGCAAAATGAAACATGCCCTGCAGTGTTCCTCAGTGGCTTGTGCCTGCTGCTGCTCCAGCTTGCACCCAAGGCACCCTGAGGAGGCAGGCAGGCAGCTCGCAGGCTTGGAGCCCCCTGCGCTTGATCTGCCTCTGCTCTGCACACAGGAACACTAGCACACGTCTGCACTGAAAAGAGAAGAAAATCCTATGAACTGAGTTTCTGTCTGTTAACTGTGGGCACTTCAGTGTAAAAGTTTGGGGCTTTACCATGAGTTTCAGCAGCTGATTTCTTATCCTGCGACTATAAGCTTTCAGCTGCCTCTGCAACATTCATTAACTTGCACGTGTCAACTGCAGGAAAAAAAAATTGTTTGAAATTCAAACAAGCCTCTAAAAGAAAATCAAGATAACAAGCCCAAGAGATGGATTATAACAAGCTTCTGTATTTTGTGATTCATATGAAAAGCTCCAGTTTCAGGGTTTGTTTTTCTTTCAAATGACATTGATTTTTATCTGCCAGAGGTCAAAGAAGAAAAACTCTATTACTGTTTTAATATCAATTCCTTGTACAGAGAAGAGCTGCAATAAGTTCAATGTACAGCGTCAAACGATAACAACCACATTTAGATATGCTCTTCTAGTCTTCTTCTGCCAAGTAATTTCAAATGAATTTCAACTCCATGCCTTCTGTCATGTGGCAGTAGTCAACCCAAAGGGGCATTTCAAATGAACTGTCCTAAACTTATTATATATAAGAAGATTACAGGAATACCAGAATTCATTATATATATGCTTAGTTGTTACCAAAGCATTGGAATTCCCATGCGCTTAGCCAGTCTGCCATACACAGCAAATACAGGCCGGGACCGTGTCAGTAAGGACTGTGTTGTGCCTTTACAGAGAATTGTGTAAGGCAGCACAGGCAATCTTAAAATTGCTATTTCTTTCTTTCTGAGGAACTCGTTTTGTAATTCAGACATTCTCCTAGGGAAGGTAGTATTATTATGCATTTTCCTAAACAACACCAAAAACCCTGGGGGAGGGTAGGGGGGGAATCAAATATTCAGTTGTCTGAGACCATGCTAGCCTGAGCACAGCCCTCCACCATTTGAAATAGCAACCTAAACAGCAGCAGCACTAGGCTGCCTGCTTCTATGTGGAGTAATTTGAAAAGAAATAAGACGATCTGCTAGTAGCTTTCAGAACTATTTTCTTACAGCAGGAGACCGCAGATCTCTCAGCAACTGTCCATCATCTTCTGTCTCTACTCACTTCTACCTTCTTTCTAACACGTGCTGCCCTTTAGACCATGCACATCAGTTACTGCCCCACCACACACACCTACCTCTTCCCACGCGTGTAGCAGCTTCCGGACCTTGCTCTTCTGACTTCTCTGCCACCTCCTCACCCCTCCATTCATCAACAGCACCTATCTCCCCTTTCTCCTCTTTGTTATCCAAAGGACAGAAAGGGAGCCCAGAAAGCACTGGGAAGACAGTCTCCCCATGGTCTACAGTGGAAGCAACCACAAGGAAAACCCTGCTCATATGATTTACCTGCGATTTACTGGCGCGGGCGGCTCACTCTCTGCAGGCTGCGGGACAGAGCAGCAGCACGCACACGGCCTCCAGGCAGCCCAGCTGGGTCAGCGCTTTGGGGTTGTCTTTCCCCCATTACTCAGCAATAAATAAGATACGCTTTTAAATTACACGCTGTGCACGAAGCTTTGTTTCTATCAACGGCAATCAAGAAAAGGAAAAAAAAAGTGAGCATAAGAGGTGGACAGAGATTCAGGCATAGAAAGATGGTCAGAAAGATATCTAGAGTGACAGGACCACTCCTGACCCAACCGTTTGGCTGCTGCAGCCAAAACAGCTCCCCAGCATCTCAAGCAATACCTCATACAATACATTAATAACAAGTTTGTTTTAAGCCCGTGTTTTCTCTCTCTTTTGCTTTCCTGGTTTAACTGTTTCCAATTTTTAATCGAAATCATTACTCTGCTAGAATGCAATTTCTTAAGTTTCTTTCATATTTAAAGTAAATTGAGGTAGTAAAAAAACAGAAATGATTTTTTTTTCTTTTTTTTTTTACTTCCCCAGAGACAGGGAACACAACCGCAGCAGCTGGGCAAGCGAAGCTTTGCCGTGACACACAGGAGAGGAAGCCCCAGGAAACTGGGACCCACGTCCTGCAAGTCAGCTTCAGGCCCCTCAGCAGCCAGAGCCTGCAGAGAAGTTGCCTCTGCCAGGTAACATTCACTGCCCTCCGGCCAGAGGCAGGTGCCAGGACAGCCCATGCTGTCACAGTGGTCTCAGCGAGATCGTTCCCCAGCTCACTGCTGTCAAAAGCTGGGCAAATTTTAAGAGGAGCAGAGGAAGAGGAGCCTTTCCTGCTGGAGGAGGAGCGGGCCTCACGACTGCGCTGCAGCTCAGGCAGGTTCTCCACACATGGCTGCAAGGTGTTTTTGGTGTGGGGTTGGTTTTTGTTTGTTTGTTTTTGTTTTGTTTGTTTTTTTTTAAAAGGGAAAAAAAAACAGGCATAACCGACACATTTCTGCTTATCCTGTTCTCAGAAATGTTCCAGCCATTTTATCTGAAGCTTTCCACACAAAAACGTCCAACCCCAGGCATCTTACCCTTGGTCCAAGAAGTCAAGGTTTAGCACCATTGTAAACTGCTGAATCCAGACCTACAATGGGAAGCGTCTGCACATTTATGTACCAGTGGAACTACTGATTCAAGTACTTACAGGAAATCACATTTATAAGTAGCATAAATGAAGGTTTAAAAGAATCAGTTGTAAGGGTTTTTATTTATGTCCTTAATATATTAAAATATTCATCTCTGAATAAGTGACAAAATACAACACAGACAAGGAAAAAAAGTAAAATCCTGAACTACCACTCATTTTCCTTTCTCCATTTTTTTCTATAAACACCCCTAATCAAGTACATCAAAGTTACGCCTGAACTTTGCCAGTCTCCCATTTGCACAAGAAGTAACAGACCTTTCAAAGCAGGTAGAAACCAGACTTTCAGGAGCACTAAACACACACGCAGAGGACACGGCTTTGTGGTATTTCAAAGTACGCAGCCCCACGCAGTAGCCAAGCAATAGCAGCCAGCACCATCAGCGGCGAGGAGCCCAGCGTTCAGTAAAACGCCCAGCTGACCAAAGGTTTACGTGCTTCTCACCAGGCAGTGTTCCAAGCTGGAGGAGTCACAGCCTGAGCCAACTCTTCCTTCTGGGGCACTTTCAAAATAGAGGATACCTGTGACTGCAAATGAGTCTGGGAACCACACACTGTGTTCAGTTAATCCCCTCGTTACGTAGAAGGAAGTTAAATACGACTAAACAATCTCCCCTCTCTTTCCCGACTACTTCCCACATCACCCATAGCCCTGCCGAGAACTGCAGAAGTTGTAACAGCCACACTTAAAATTCATGTCCTCTCTTATTTCCATTACCACCACACAGCTTAGGGATAAACTCCCTTTTACTTTCAATCAATTAGCTCTTTCCCTAACCCCACTTTTCTCTCCACTTCTGTTTGTCCTTTGATAATGAGCTCTTTGAACCAAGGATATTACATTTCAGTATACAGTCTCAGGAATCATAACGCTGTAATTAAAGCTACTCCTATGCTCCTTCACACTCGAGCTGTGTTTTGTGTGGAAGTAAAACTTCTGAAAGAAACCAGCCACCTCTGGGGCTCACTACTTGCTGCATTCCCAAAAGAGTGCTTTGTGGAAAGCTCTGTGCCATTGTTTATTTAAAGACAGCACTGTTGTTAGAAGATTTGAGATGAGCATCAAAATAAGTTCATTACAAGCAGCAAAGTTGGAGCAGTGCCTAATTGCTAACGTGAGTGGATAATTACAGAGGACATAAGCTTTGATATATGCGTTGAATTGCAAAGTAGGCAAGATACAGAGTTTTATTTATATGTCTCTCTCTCTGCTCATGTGGTATTTATCATAAAGTCAATGAACGCATTTAAAAATGCATATAATATAGCTTATAGTTTAAAAAGTTATCACAGAAAAGAAATGCACCATGTAGCTGAAAAGTGGTATATAATGAGCCAATTTATGTTCCCAGTTACATCAGCATACGTTCAAAGCAGTTGCAGAGTACAGACCAGTGCTTTTGCATTAGGAAGATGACAAAAAGAATATATTTCCAAACATGCTAAGCCTACAAAGTAGAAAAAATATTAAGAAACAGAATCATTTTGACAAGTCTCATTGGTACTGTCAATCAGGAGGATAAAGTACCTACGTAACAAAACACAGAATTACTTTTGCTCACAGGAAAGCAGAAATCCACCTTCTCTCACTTATTCCCCATGTTATTTGGTTCTATATGTATCAGAATTAAATTATGGGTAATTCCAGTTATGCCACGTTCACTTTCTTTGGGCCTGTTATTCTCTCCTAATTACATTTTGTCAGCTGGCAAAAGAAAGAAAAATTTGCTGTTAATTAAAGGACATATACAGTGCTCCTCAGTCACAGCTTACATTTTCAGGCAGCAGAAGAGAAGGGTGAAAAACATGCACTGATGAAAATACTACATTGGCATGTTGTAGCATTATCAGTCACTACATCTTTTCTCTTAGCACTGTTTCTGAGGCCATGAAGACAACATATTTTAGCCTTTGTGGTATTTGTAATATTTTGATTTATGCTGTTCCATATGCACTTTCTACTTAATCCTGTTTTCACAAAATATGACTGATGCTGTTTGCATGATATCCAAATTCAATAAGTCAATTAACGCACTAAAGCCTAGTGAAGGAGCCAGAATAAAACTGTGATACTCTCAAGTAAGAAAGTTCAGGCAAGTACTTCTACAAATTGAGAGACGTTGCTCAAGACAAATCAACACTAAACTCGAGAAAACGAGTATGAATACTCTACAATACACTTTTTGCTGCTAATTAGAAATAAGCCTTGGCACTCCTTGCCACCCACGGTCATATATTACCTAGCAGGCAGCTCCAGCTGCATGCTCCATTAATTACGCCCCATGAGGTCTCTCCTGCCACAGCACCGAAGTGCCTTTATGGAGGTGAGACAGGAATGCAGCTACTGATGGTGACTAACAGCCCCATTGTCAAACTTTCCAGCAGCTGATGCTAGCTGTTGTCGTTGCTTTTTTTCCGCCTCCCCAGTCGAGAATACTTTTTTCCCCTCATTGTGCCTAAAGGTGATTAACAGTAGCTCTAATTCCCAGCACGCATCTATGCCCACATTTGCTGCCAAAACACTGCGGAAGGTGGTCACAAGGTTCAGAGACTAGTGTAGGACAACTTAAGATACCTGGATTCACTGCCTAGCTCTGCCACTTTACTTCCTCTGGGATGTAAAGCCTCGAAATGTGCAGAAGCTAAGCCACTCTAAGAGTTCAGAAACAGGGGAGAAAACATTATTAGCACAGTTCAATAACCCAGTAACAAATATATTTTGAAATTGCAGAAAATTACCCATGTATGTAAATTCCTTTTCCCAAATACTTCCTTCTCTGTACAAAACTGCAGGACGATCTGCTTTTACATGTAAAAGCATTCTCCTTTTTAAAAAGGACGGGGGCGGGGGGGAAAGAAACTACTCACAGACCCTTGAGATTGGAAAAGTCTGATGACACATCATCAGCACCTCAGATTAGCATCCAGACCCAGAATAAACCCAAACAGAAAAAAGAGCAGCCGACTGCTTGGACCTTCTGTACCTCAAGTATCCCCAAGACCTGCAGCAGCCAACAGAGAATGCCGAGCCCTCAAACTCTCTCTAAGATGATGCAGAGGTGCTACTGTCCACTCGGGAACCACAGCCTGGAACATCCTCCTGAAGACAGGTTTTTATGCCCCTTCTTCCAAAACCTGTGCACAACCACCCTCTTATTTTAAAGAAGGATACAAGAAGAAGAATCAGGAGTGGTGCTGCCCACTTCCCTCTCCCTGCCCCCATCCAGTGCTACAGCGCTGACTTGAGATGCGGAAGAGACGTTCGGTTTCCTCTTCTGACTACGAGGGATCAAATCTGAAAGTAGAGCCCTCGCTCTGTGTTTCATCCAACAGCTGTTTATAGTAAATAAAGAAGAAGTCCCGAGACAAGGACAGGAACGCGGCTTTCTCCCAGCTCAGAGAAGTGCCCCAACCCTTCTGGTCCTGCTTCCAGCACCTCGTCGTCCCAGCGACTCTCAAACCATCTCTGCAGCGGGAGGCGTGCAGAGGCGTTCCTGCCTTCACCCAGCACGCTCGCCTGGATGCAGGGCTAGGAGGCACGGATCCCCCGTCTCCCGAACAAGGAGGACCCCCTGGACCTCCTCCCTGCACGGGAGGAAGGTTTCCACGCTCGAGTTCCAGCAGATATTAAGCTGACCCTATGCTGGATGTGCGCAGCACAGCCGCATCTTTCTCTCAGCTTTAAGTCTCCTGAGGAAACCGAGCACGTGAAAATTCCTGCATCAGCAAGTGAGCAAAAAGTATTTTAAAATGCATGAAAACCAGCCTTTGCCTGGAAATCTCCCCCTCAGAACTAATCTCTTGAGCTGGTTCAACTCTTCAAGGAGTAAGGCCGCTTACGTGACGGGCCTCCCCCACTTGGAGAGGTGCTGTGCGCTTTTTTCTTATTTATAGAATGGCCTCACTCGTGCTTTGTTTAAGAAACAATTAGCCTTTGACAGCTTAAAATAAACAGAACTCTCTCCCTGCTGCAGAATCACTAGACCTGAGCTGGATTTAAAGCTCTTGCAACCTCATGAGACTATCTGATGGACCAAATGGTGCGAGCCACGAGCCGATTTACCCTCCTCTCCTGGCACCTTGCAAAACACCACCCTGAGCAACACCGGCAGGAGTTAAAAACCAAGGACCCGCGTGAGTCAAAGGAAGCAAGCAAGCGGTCATTCCGGCTCCTACCCCTCTTTGTCCTCACCAACATGTGGCACCTCGGGAAGACGGGGCCGCCCCCGCTCAGATGCTCGCGCTGAACAGAGGACCTGCGGGCATGCAGGTGACAGGAGGCCAGCCATGGATGCACACCACACGCACAGCTGGGCAAACTTCTTCCCCGATCTTACTGGTGTTTTCTCTGCCTCGTGTGTTGCTGCAACCAGTCCAAAGGCAGTAATTTCACCAGCTGGCACAGGTAATACGACCTGGCAGCACAACCTTAAATTTCTGTCAAAAGTCCCGTACCACCAGCAGAGGGGTCAGCACTCCCGTTTAGCAGATGTGGGAGTTTTCCACTGGTGACCTCACGCTTCCTTCAAGGCATTCAGCTCCTCAGCTCCGGCCTGCTGGCTCTGCAGCTGCCTTTACCCTGCCGGGGAGCAGGGCACAAAACAGCTGCGCTGAGGAGCTACCAGAGCTACCTCAGCACTCTTGAAGCCCTGGCCTGCTGCTGAAGGAGAGACACACACAGGCGTCCTGTCTCATCCCAGGTGGTTTTCTTCAGCTGGGTTAGCTGGCTCTCACTAGAAGAAAGCCTGAGTAGTCAGTTAGTTAGGGTGTTAGCTTGAGTTCAATTACTTCTCCTGCAGAAGAGCTCCCGTGTGCCTCAGGCGAGCTGCAATCTTGGCTTCCCATCTATAAAACCGGGGTTAAATGTTCTGCCCTAACTCCAAGGGATGAGAGGAGGATCTCCGGGTTCGACACGGGAACGCCAGCACGCATTCAAGCAACGCCCAGTGGTACCAGCACCGGTCACAGCAGGAATGCCCGTGACCACAGACAGGCGGGTATTCTGTGAAACGGGGTACATCTCTTAACATAATGAATGCTAAAAGTGAAGTGTGGGAAATTCAGCTTCCCCCAGAAAACCAAACGCAGCAATGAGACAGAAACAAACAACTTAACAACAAATTATGCCAACAAAGAAGAAATGCAGGGGCTACAAGAATAAGAAACAATACCCAGTGATTAACAGCTGCAGAAAGCAAACATTTTCAGACAGGATTTAAAATGACAAGAGTCAGCAAAACAAAAGGAGATGTGAGACAAAATACAGACAGTCACAGATAGAAAAGGCACAAAATTGACAAATAGAGGAACAAACCACAGAAGAATACTTGGAAACAGATGAAATGACTGAACAGCAAGGATAGGAGTAATAATAAGATAAAAAAAAATATAGGCGACCTTGAACACCAGCTTTTTTCCAGTAAGGGTACCACAGCAGGTGACACAGACATAGGCACAGGCACTCATTGCTAGCGTTTTAATACTGCCCTGACTTCACCCTGCAGTCCCCCACTGAAGAGACCTCAGGACATGGGCAGTAAACACGACCGGCAGGAGCAATAGCCAGGCACACGTTAATTAGCAGAGGATCGGCTTTAGTAAGAAATATATTTGCTTAACTGTTGTTCTCAAGGTACAGCTAATGTTTAAGCAATAAACAGTACTGATATTCAACTAGAGTCTGCGCTGCCTCGTCACCTGAATTGCTACGATTCATGCAGCGCTGGAGACGTTTCCACTGACAAACAGTTATGGATGTGCTTACTTTGGACATGTCACAAAATCACTGAAGCTGCTGCAGCTCTCCTACCAACATCAGAGGGAACCACCGCACCCTTGGGATCTGTCGCTACGACCACACGATGTGATGGTTTAAAGAAAGATATCAGTGTGCTCCTAACGTCACGCCACTGTGCTTCTCTGCCTCGGATTCCAAGAAGGTGATTTAAAGCCTTAATAAAACCCGCGGGCAAGCAGGAGTGAAGTAGCCACAGTTAAACTACAACTTTTCATCCTGCGAAGAGAAAGAACAGCTCGTGGAAAAAAAGCATCCCCAGGAGATTAAGCATCTGATTATAAATATCCGATCATTAACCGCCGCAGATAAGACCCCTGGCGAACACCAGCGAGAAGGAAAGGGGCGCGCGTTCAGCGAGCCGATTGCAACAGCGAGCAGGAGCGCCGAGTTTTTGCCCTTCGCGTCTCTGCGGTAAAG
>VXAL01012002.1:114163-152719 GCA_013399475.1 Chauna torquata
GCGCAGGCGGAGGGTGCAAAGGAGCGGCCGCGGCCGGGCGCGTTCCTCGGCCGGAGGGGCGGTTGCGCCCAGCGTCGGGAGCTCTGCGCTTCTCCTGGCTTCTCGCGCCTGCTGGGTCCCCGGTGCCTTTTCCCAGCGGGCTGTTTGGGTTCAAAAAGCCGGCAACAACGGCTCACTCCGGGCCGAACGGCGCGGGCAAATGCCCTTCTCGAGCGGTAGGGATGCAAATCTGGTTGCGGGATTGTGCGGGTCGCTGCAAGTGAGTAACAAGGCGGGAGTTTCACGCTCGTGTGTAATTTCCCACGTTTACAGATTGCAGCCTTATCTCACTTTTTCTGAACATAAGTTCTTGGCGTCAGAAATGCTGAGTCTTCAGATTTAAGTCAAAAAGAAAAGTTTTACCATCTGGCCTATACAAAAAAAAGCCTGTTAGGCCATTCTAGACTTCCCCCTTCTGCTCTCTTACGCTGGATAGTCTGGATTTGTCTCCTCTTCCAGGATGCAAAGCCACCGTCAAAGCCCTGAGCTTGCGCCCTGCTTACATATGCGTATGCACACAGGCCCTAGATCCGACATTTTACCAAACTCTTTCAATTCAGTCTCCTGGAATAACGACGATTATTAAATTGCTTCTGCAAAAGCAACCCGAAAGCTTCAACTCTTTTTGGAAGCACCTGAGGCCTCCTGCACAAACCAGGCAGCTGGCCAGAGTCACCAGATTTGGAAGGGCTTATGGAAACCGGTTCAGGGACAACAAATTGAGCAGTAGATGCCACCCTGCTGAGTACGGCAGAGGTGACAGTGGGAAGGAAACAGGAGCCGCTAAAGGGATGCGAGAGCGGCTACGCAGGTGGGGTGGGACGGGGAGGCCAGGTGCCGGCGCTGCACTGCCCTTGTTCTGGCAACGGCCCCAGCACAGGGAAGCTGGAGATTGGGTACTTCAAACCGCCCCGAACACAGGTATTAAATCCCAAAGCTGGACTCAATTAAAACTCATCAGAATTAGAAGCAAAGTTGGAGCGGCGCTAACAGAGAGAAGCTAACGCTCACACCTGCATGCTGACTGAGCAAAAAAACGTGACCCCCGGGTCCCTGACAGGAGCTACCTCGCAGAGGACTCAGTCATTTTTATTTCCTGAAAACACAGTTCTGGACAGCTTGAAACCCGGGGCTGAGCTGCAGAGGTTTTGCAACGCATTGTCAATATTCTTTGCCTTCCAGACCCCGTTTATCTCCACCATTTTACGCCGGGCTTTAATTGCCCAATTAAGACACTTCAGTCAGGGAGGTTTCATGTTTCCCAACAGCGGACCCTGGCGTGCCTTAGATCAGCGGGAGTTTTCCTGGGGATGGACTTCAGAACTTGGCCGAGCAGCGAGCCTGCCCGCTGAAACGGCTGTGTGCGCCTGGCAGCAAGTCACCGTCTGGGACCATTCGCGCACAGGAGGGTTCAGCTCTGGCCTGAACATGCGTAATCCGTGCCATTTGAAATGTCCTCCGGTACCTGAGACATCCCCCTAGGCTGTCAGCTGCGGAGCAGGATGTACACCTTAGCTCTGCCATCCACGGCTATGCCTGTGGCGGGGGGGCAACTGAATTTTGGCATTACAAGAGTCATTTTAGAAAATATTTAGTGTTTGCTTGCTGTGGCAAAGCTCAGACTGATAGGAGTCCTACGCTCCTTGCCTTCTCTGCCTCTTTCGCCCCCAGGGAAACCAAGGCACAGACCGCATTCCCCTTTGTCCCTGGGCTTGATCATCGCGGCTGAGCTGGAGCACACTGGCAGCTGAAAGCTGTTAACACCTCCTAGCTCTCTAGTGATATATGTGAAAAGAACTGGAAATCTTGATCCAATTCCGAGCAGTGACGGCTAGTAGCTAGAAGTGAGCAGTATGAAATCAGCATTTTTTTTTTCCTCTTTGTGGAAAAAAAAGTAAAGGTCAAATCCTGAAGGCAGACAGGTATTTAAGTAAACGCTTCGTTTTAAACCCATATCCTTGAAACAGTCCAAAAAACTCACTTAAGTTACTGGGTTTGTATGCTGAAAATAGTAAGCACTTACCTGCTTTTGTAGACAAGGTCTTAAATTTGTGCAAAGATCGCACAGGGGAAGCAGATCTGAGGAGCCCTTGATGATCCCCTCCTTGCAGACAGAAAGCTTCAGTAGTGACAAATGCTCCTCTAGCTTTTTTAAAAAGCATTGACCCCCTTTTTATTAAAAATAATGATTGTGCCTCTCTAAATGTTAGTTTTATGAAGATAGTATCTGGAAACAATTAAAAGGAAAGACTTTGTCGTAACAAGTCTACACAGAAAAAAGTAAAGCGTGGTCAGAGATTGTAAATGGAATATTGCTAAATTTGTCTGGACCAGAAATAAACCAAATTGGTTGATCAATATGAGTACTTTTACTACTACTTTTAACCTTGCGATTAGCTGCAGGGTGAAGGTGAGGCTGCTTAGTCAATAAAGGGAATATGCTTTCTGTCGGTTGTCTCCAGTAATCTTTTATTCCCAAGTTAGGAATGCAGGTTTCTCCGTTCAGTAGGACCCAGATGCAGAAATCATTGGCTAGTGCTGACATACAGCCCCAGCGCACACATTACTCCGTGCTGTAAAAGTGAAGAAATATTTCTTACTCAACTTTCATTTGTAGTCTATTACTTATTTTCCGAGAAGAATCTATTTCTAGTGATGCTTGCAGCAGTATTCTAAAATTAAATCTCTATGTTTTTAAATATTTGGCTTTTTTTTTTTTTAATACAAGAAGTTTTATTGCGATCTCTATATCCTAGATATTAAGTGTTCGTTCCAGTGCTGAGGCACAGAAGAGAAGCAGTTTATTCACAGAGAAGTCAATAAAAGCACCCCTTTGCAGCACATGAACATCTACTTTAGATGTAAAAATGCACAATATTGGAATGAACATAGACTCAAAAAAAAAAAAAAAAGTACCAATTGAATAGGCTGACATCTTCCTAAGACGTGAAGGGTGGAAAAGGAAGAAAAATAAGATGATGTCTGAATTTC
Source organism: Chauna torquata (assembly GCA_013399475.1). Lineage (NCBI taxonomy): Eukaryota > Metazoa > Chordata > Aves > Anseriformes > Anhimidae > Chauna > Chauna torquata. Next base: position 117,194 of record VXAL01012002.1, read on the forward strand.
CTGTTCATCTTGTATAAGCAGGGGAGCTCCTGACAGAAGCTGAGTGTTTTATGGATTTGAACATTGTCTGATTGGAAAGGCTTTAATCCCGGACCTACACAATCCATCTCATGTATGAAGTTACAGATATATAGGCTACTTCAGTGAAAGCAAACTGGACCAATTAGACGCTTAAAATCATTGATATTTAAAATCCGGCTCTGATTGTAGAGCCCAGCTGTAGCTGGAATATTTTTTGTGCACTTACCTCAAGCAAGATGCAATTACAGCTTGCTGGAGGAAGGTTTGGTTTTTAAGGCACCTAATGAAGTTTCCCACGCAAGCTGGAGACACCCATTACCTTGTGGACAGTCACATTTGAGACAGCTTAGATATTCCTTGAGCACAAGACCATTTCAAAATGTTTTTATATATAAAAGACAGCATTATTGGCCTAAGAGTTGATCAAAGAAAGCCAGAACAGCTTATTTTGACAATACCTGCACGCAAGAATTGATTTATTGCTGCTAGTGCTTTGTTTTATTTTGCCTGTAGCAAATGCCAGAGCACTAGATGATTTCTTGATAGCTAGCTAGCTGTGGGCACTCGTTTTGCCTTTTTTCTCATCGAGAGAGTTAACTCTTTATGCTGTTGTTTTAAACAATCTGTTGGTATTGGTTCCATACAGAATATTAAACATCTGGTGTTAAAAAAAAAAAAAAAAACCCTGGGGGGAAAAAAAGGGGCCTGACAAAGAGAAGCATGATTTAGTAATGTGAAACAAGAGGAGTCTAGTGAATTGCGTAAAGTAAGTGTCATTATTTGACTGAGAATGAGAAAAGGAGAACATGGAGCATTCATTGCTGCTCTACACACTTTATTCAACCTGTTTTAGTATGAACAGGAAATTATGGCTAAATTCGTAACACCTGGTTTTACAAAGGTCTTTCTGCTGGAGGTAAACACATTTTTCCTGACATGAGAGGTGGCCCTGAAAACGAGCAGCTCTCACAAGTGACCTGAGGTTTTCGCTAGGGCATGGGGATGAACTTTGCATCATTGCTATCCGTGGACACTCATTCACGTTACAGCGTGCATGCACGGACAGGGGCTGGCTCACTTGCTGCTTGATACATCTGAATTTATAAGAGCTAATATATGTATTAATTCAAGTATTTAAATAATTGCTGGTTAGCTATAATAATCTCTTGAAAGAAACAAACTTAGAAATAATGAAAACTAAGTTGCTTGTGAATTAATTATTTAAGTAAAAGGAGTTTAGATTAAAGAAGCAGCCTGGATGCCCTTCAGACTGTGGTACAACACAACAGCTATGTAAATAAACTTCTGAGAGCTGCTCCAAGCCATTCAAGTAAAGATATTTTTGCTTGTGATACATTCAAGCCTTTTGAAATAAGATTTCAAGTGTTTAACAGCCAAAGTTGTTCATTCAGAGAGCTAAATATGAGAACTCGACCAAAGCAGAAAGTACAATGTTCCTTTCTTTGAAAATATCTATCCAGAATGGATGCTTTATTTAGAGAGTTCAGGAAGCTGAAGCATTGCCTTCTATCAGCTCACAACCACAGAGCAAGCATCAGGAAGCACACAAAAATGAACTTACTATTCCCATGTGGAACAAGTGCCAACAGTTACACCAAGTTTGCTTTCAACCTTGCAGAACTCACTGCCAGCCCCCGGAGACTTGTTAATCAGGCACTGTCTCCTGGGGTTTCTTTTCTGCTTGGCTGCCTAAAAATGAAGCCTTTCCCTACAAAGCAAAGAGATAAACATACCTTGTTTGAATTTTCTCTTTTGCCAGCTCTCATGACTTTGGAAAGTTCAAACCTGAAAATGCAGGGGAAAAAAAAATAAATCTTCTTCATAGAAGGAGATAACAAATAGCCTCCTTTTCAGCTGCCTTTTCTGCTTTTTTCTTCAGCCCTAGCCCACTCCCGACCATGACCTATCCAACAGAAGAATCAGCAGACCTGTAGAGCATGGTGACTGTAATTACAGACCAATTGTGTTTTGAGCCCTGTCTTTAATACTGTATTAGGAGCTGAAAGGCTGACCCTATTACAGTGTGGATACAGCATACTTAATATACACTTCGTTAAAATAATTATAAATAAAACCCCACAAACCACGATGAGCGCTTTGATTGTCATTTCTCACTGAAACTCAATGTCTTTGGAAGAAAAAAGTTTCAAAAGTTTCACCAAAATTTCCACAATGAAGAAAAATTGTAAGAAAAACAACAGCTCTAGTACAAAGCCTAAAAATGCAGTTATATTTGCAAAAATGCAGTTATATTTGCAAGCTGGATAAGGTGGCAATAAATAGTATTCCAAAAGAAATCAGCTATTTTATACAGTGTATTAAAAAAAGTGAAAAATCTCTGTAATTGCAGTGTAGCTGCAAGTAAATTGTGTATCTGAGGAATAACTCCCTACCTTTCTTAATTCTTTTTTATCATGCAGAGCATGAGGAAAGATGTTTCAAACACATTGAAGCTTTGTAATTTAGGACTGCTTAAAAAAGCCTTGTGCTTTTGATGTGTTTTCCAATCTTTTTTTCTTTTCTTATTGGAAAGGTTTTTTTGTTTTTTTATTGGGTTTTTTTTTTTTTTGCCTTTTTGTTTTGTTTTTATTTAATTAAATACTTCTCTTTTGCAGGAAACTTCTTTCAGTAACATGGTGGGCATATTACTCTTTATACACACAAAAAAAATAAATTAAGGGCAAACTTTTTTTTTTTTTAATTGACCATATTAAAAATTACCGGAGGGGAAAGAAAATTGTGGTTCATTTTGCTCATACAGCTGTCATGAGGCTCATCCTCCCTGGGCTGTGCTAGCACTTCTAGACTTCAGGATGAAGTGCAGTGCCTTTTCAGGTCTGTGGCAATACTTGCTGGTGAATACAGCTGGGTTTGGTCAAGGAGAAGACAGGAAAAGACAGGCTTTTCTCTGGAATCCCAGTCATTCCTCATGACAGCAGGGACCACAGGTCTTCACCCTAGGCCTAGTCTAGCTTTCGGGTGGGTAAAATAGACTAAAATAGCACATTAGGAGGGTAGACATGAGTCTTTCTATCCATTCAAGTCAACAGGCTTTGGGTAGTTGGCATTGCAGAGAAGTAATTTAAGGAAATCAGGAGGAACTAAAATCCAGTTAAAGAAATAACTCCTCTTGCTTAACCCTCTCTCTTAAAGCTCAAAACCCAAATATCTGATGTGCCTCAGAAATGTGTTTTGAAGGAAAAAATCAGAGGTCAAGAAGAACTTTTATGTTGGTTTAAGTATCTAGGAAATCATCCTCAAGGGACATGGAAGAAATCCTCTTTGAAGGTATCAGCCCCTGCCACCTCACCTGTGATCAGCATGTTGCGTCTGGGTTGGATTCTTAAAAAGTGTCTTCTACCTCTATCTGTCCCAGCTGCGGATTACTTTTCAGGACATTATGGAAGGACTTAATTACTACAACCAAGTGATGGGTTTGGAATTCCAGGTAGGTAGAAAATGTCTTTGAGGCCAAGTATGGACCAAGATTTGAGGTTCGTGCTACCAGTATTTCAAACTGATTTCAGCCCTGGATGAATGAAGCACCTTGTATGGATATGTTGTCAGCTGATTTCTGTCATCTCAGCCCAGTTGTGCCTCACTGTGGAAATAAGAGCACAAACAAAAGGAAATGATTTAGAAAAAGACTTTAAAAAGAAACACTATGGTATTATGGGCATCATCAAAAACACTACTGCATGTTTGTATCCCCAGACTGGAAACTCTCCCTTCCTACAGGGCCAGAACGCAGTGGATCGAAATAAAAATCTTGTCTAAAACTATGTTGAATCCTGAACAGCTAAATTTTAACTGCAACTTTAAAAAAAAAAAAAAAGCTACATATTAATCACATGGAAATGCCTGAGCTGCCTTTTCATTTGGGACACCTAGTACATTTACCTCTGTCCCCCACCACACTTCAATGTTTGACGTTGTGCTAATGGTATGTCTCGAGTCACAAAACAGATGTTGCCAAAAAAGTCTGCATTAAGTCTATGCCTTTTCCCTGAGCAGTTGTTTTTTCTGGTTTTTGTTTGTTTTTATTTTTTAATTTGTTCCTCATTTTGGTGTGTCTTCCTTAAATACTTTAAAAGTTAGCATAACACAGCTGAATCCTGGGAGGTCGACATGCAATTCCACATCCTCCAGCGTCATAATATTGAAATGAATAAATAATGTGCATACTCAAAGAAAGCCCTGTTTCAATACCATGCAAAAACTAAATCAGTGAAATAACCTCCTATTTCTCAGTAGCTCTTGCACGATGCTTTGCATCTTATTACTAGCTGAACTTAAAAACGTAGATGTTTATAAAATTAGATTTTAGCTAACATGTAGGCAACCACAAAAGAGTGAATTAAGAAAGCAGAATCATTACTCACCGTCTCCGTTTTGTCAATCTGAAAAAGGAAAAGTTAGCAGCAGAGAAGATAAGCTGTCCTACTAAAAGTTTTTGTTGTTATTTTGTTTGGTTTTTTAAGGCACAGAAATACATATTACTAATATGTCCTAGGCAAAGAAAGAATTGTAATTAGCTAATAAGAGCAAAATTTTAAGATGTATATGAGTATGTTTAGCATGAGACTTGGATAACCAAATGACGCTGTCTCCTGAGTTCACTGCAGTAACATTAAATTGCTGGTTGAAAACAAGTGGGAAACACAAAAGTCACACGTGATACCTGACATCAGCAGAGTTAACACCTCAGTTTCACAGCCACGTCTCCACCTGTGGGAACTACCGTCTTTCCATTGGCAGGATCATAAACATATTAAACAGAGGTGATTTCTTGCTTGTTGCATATCTGTCATTCACTAGCTGCAAGTGCCAAGAACATGCTGCTCACAAGATGTGTGTCTAGCAGGGACTGACCATACCAGAGCGCGGGCTGGGTGGAGGTTCACCCAAGGCTTGACTAGACATATTAAATTTTTCAAAGAAAAATGTGAGCATAGAGGCAAAAACATGTTCCAAAAGGAAAAATTGTTGATTTCTCTCCGTTTCTCAGCATGGTACAATTTGCTGTCTGAGAACTAGGAGAAACACATGCTTCCTGTGGTAACCAGAGCCTCTAGAAATGCTCTGAACTGCACCTCTGCCCCCTGGGGCTATGTGACGCTGCAAGAAGGGAATAGGCAACTACTTCCACAGAGGCAGCAGAAAGGAGCAAAGCGAGGATATCATTGAACCACTCTCCAAGACTGTGAAAGCAGCAGACGACGTGGTTCATGCTTGGTGCTGTTTCTGCTAAAGTAGTATGATAAACACACGTACAAAAAAAAAAAAAAAAAGCCAACATTTCTGCAGCATGCCAACTGAGACTGCAGTGAGAGCCTCCAGTATGCGCTGCCAAGCTACTGCTGATCTGCAGCTTGACTGCATCCCAAGCTTTCATTTAATCCTTGCTCACCTGTTCCTACCTGTTACCCATGTTACCTCCCATTTTTAATTTCTCCAGCAGCTGCAAGGCCACTCCCTTGTTCCATGGCAGGGACAGATCATGTCTGCCTCCTGCTACTGCTACTACTTCCTGATGTCCTTGGTTTCTCCTTTTCAGACCCCGCTTCATGCACACCACCTACAAACTTATCAGGGAGCAAAAAGGATATTGGAAGCAGTGGAGAAAAGAAGCCCTCCCCTTGCAGCAAGAATCTTTCAATGTGTTTTGATAGATAGAAGTTTCCTCTTGGCTATCTCATCTGAAAAACTGGTTTAGCTCCCATTCCCACAGTACATAAGCACCACATTAGTGAACATATCTTGACAATTTCCATGTGAGAAAGCGAAGTATTACCCGAGTAGGGCATAGCACAAAGCAGGGTATAGCACAGGCACATACGCAGATAAGGAGTGGAAGAAGTGAGATATTTGAGAACAGATTTACGAATGGATTTAGTCACTGAGAAGTAGGCATTTAGGAAGATACATCTATTTTGCGAACCAGCTGAGCTGTTGAAGCACTTGCAGAGAACGATGAGACACTGGTGCTTAGCTTGCCTGCTGACCTTTGAAAAGCCTGAAAAGCTCCTGTCTGAATCCCAAACACTACTGAAAAGAGCATTATGTGATTTGTCCAAGGGCGGTGGCAAAGCATGGGGCTCATGTCTCCAAGTCCCAAGGTAGTGCATAAACCACTAGGAAATCCTGGCACTAGGATATTCAGCTCTTGTATTTATATACACTCAGGGATACAACGGGTGGTTGTTGTTGTTATTTGAAATGTCCCATGGTAAGAAAGAATGTAGACTTGACTGACTGGTGTAGTCCTCTACAGACAAATAGAAATTAATAGTGTTCTTACCCCAGATCATCCACATCCAGTCAACGTATTTATTCATCAAAGCAAGTGCTTGGAAACCCTGCAGAACCAGGGGCAGACAGCCAAGAGGGAATAGACTATGGCAGGTCAGGGGCAGGATGTTCCTCTACGGTAAATACATACACGGTGCAGAACCACAGGAGTGCAGGGGTTGCTGTGGCTCATTTTGGATTATGAGGTTTCATTTTGATTTTTACAGCTAGTATAGAAGTATGGTACTCTATCACATATCAGTTTGTATTACAGGTGGCAAACCCTACTAAAAATGCTGACATACACGTGGTGGAGAACGACATCCTTCAATGGGGAGGTGCAGCATTGGCTCAGCCAAGACTTCAAGAACTCCAGCATTTGCGGTGCACTGTCAGGTACGCACATTCCCACCTCCCTGTAAAAAGAAATCATAGGTTACTGTCCAGAGAAAGTGATCTTGTTGCTTCCCTTCAGCTGCCAAACTAATAATGGGTATTTATTCTTAGTAGCGTAATGGTACCTGGAGTCCATGTCATTCATTAGGAGTCCAGTGCGCAGGATACTGTGCAAACCCAGAGCAGAGAGCAACACGAGTCTTTACACAGGATCTCAGGGACGGGTGGAGAAACAATCATGAAATATTGGTGGTCAAGCGTACATACTGTTTAATCCCAGAAATGCATCTTCAGTGGTCTTTGATTCAGAGAGCTCATCCGAGTGTGCAACCTGAGCATGCAAATCTATCGCACAGATATATCTCACTGATCTATCACAGAGCCCATGTGCATGGAAGTTTCTTTACATCACCATCATACACCAGCTTACTATTTGCAAAGAGGACAATTTGTGTTCCCTGACCAAAATCCCAGAACATGCTGCAAAATTCTTACATTTATTTTCAGAAAAATACCAGTGTTTCATTCAAAGAGTTGTGGTCAATGGCTCAATGTCCAGGTGGAGACCAGTGATGAGTGGTGTTCTTCAGGGGTCAGTACTGGGACTGGCACTATTTAGCATCTTTGTTGGTGATATGGACAGTTGGATTGAGTGCACCCTCAGCAAGTTTGTGGACGACACCAAGCTGAGTGGTGCAGCTTACACTCTGCGGAGAAGGGATGCCTGTCAGAGGGACCTTGACAGGCTCAAGAGGTCAGCCTGAAGTTCAACAAGGCCAAGTACAAGGTCCTGCACCTGGGTCAGGGCAATCCCAAGCACAAATACAGGCTGGGCAGAGAATGGATTGGGAGCAGTCCTGAGGAGAAGGACTTGGGGGTGTTGGTTGATGAGAAGCCCAGCATGAGCCGGCAATGTGGGGTTGCAGAAAGGCAACTGTATCCCAGGCTGCATCAAAAGAAGTGTGACCAGCAGGTTGAGGGAGGTGATTCTCCCCCTCTACTCTGCTCTTGTGAGACCCTGCCTGAAGTACTGCGTTCAGCTCTGTGATCCTCAACACAAGAAAGACATGGACCTGTTAGAGTGAGTCCAGAGGAGGGCCACGAGGATGATCAGAGGGCTGGAGGACCTCTCCTATGAAGACAGGCTGAGGGAGTTGGGGTTGTTCAGCCAAGAGAAGAGGGAAGAAGAGGAGGCCCTGAGAAAACCTTCTAGCAGCCTTCCAGCACCTAAAGGGGGCCTACAAGAAAGCTGGAGAGGGACTCTTCATCAGGCAGAGTAGTGATAGGACAAGGGGTAATGGCTTTAAACTAAAAGAGGGCAGGTTTAGATTAGTTGTTAGCAAGAAATTCTTCACTGTGAGGGTGGTGAGGCACTGGAACAGGTTGCCCAGAGAAGCTCTGGATGCCTCATCCCTGGAGGTGTTCAAAGCCAGGCTGGATGAGGCCCTGGGCACCCTGATCTAGTGGAAGGTGTCCCTGCCCACAGCAGGACGGTTAGAACTGAATGGTCTTTAAGATCTCTTCCAACCCAAACCGTTCTACGATTAGTAAAATACAATGATGTTAACATCAAAAAAGAGATATTCCCAAAAATGAAAAGTAGGATTCAAATTAAGGGGAACACCCAGCAAATAAAGGAGCAAGCTTATGTGTTTCTAATGAAGTTAAAGATTAGCAGGAAAGACCATAAACGGAGAACATAAGGAGTCACGGATGGTTTGTATTATGTGTGAAATTAGCTGACTGTGTATTGCATAAAGCTCTGTGGGTAAATGAACTACACTTGGGGAGCTCTTGGATACTTTTAACTAGTAGCAAATCAGCTACATTTCATTGTTTCCTGCTGATGTTCCTACTGGAAGTATATTCGGCTCACTTTTAAAGAAAGTATTTTCTGTACTCAAATGGCAAACAAATCACTGATTAAATGGAGAGATAGCACACCCAGATGATTTGCATCAATGTAACTGCACCTCAAGTCATATAATTATGCATTGTAACACCACTGTGAAGGGCTTGAACTAAAATTCCCCATCCAGACAAAAGCCAGAGATTGTAATTGCCGCAAAATGAGGTTACTAATTTATTTTTTAGTATCACCCCCTGAGGGTTATTGTGATGCCTGAAGGTCCTAAGTCTCCAAGGAGACTTTACAGGAGTAAATTTAACTCTTTAGCCTTTTCCACAGTATTTTGTGTTTACTAATCTAAAAGCGTTTTGTGTTTTTTTTTTTTTCCTCCCAAGTCTGCATGCACATGACCATTTTCAATCCACTGCTACAGAAACCAGGGGACAGTCAAGGCCAGAATCGGAATGATGCCCCCTAAATCCTCATTGCTTGGCCTTCACAGCGAGCCGTAACAAACACGCTGCTGACAACTGCACCACTGACTTCAGTGCTTGCATCCCGGCTCTGCAGCGTAAATCCTCATTAACAGACCTGAAGAGCAATACCATTTCCACATCCACAAAGGACTTGCCTCTGGGCTTCCTCCCAAGAGCACTGGGGGTAAGAGGACAACTCCAGACCTGCATGGAGGAGATCACAGGCAGGATAGGCAGGCTGTGACTGCTCTACCACAAGCTTAAAATGATATTTTTGTGACAGCTATTTGGGGGAGGGAGGCGTTACTAGTCATGGCTTGGATTAGAGACAGGAAAAAAGTGAAACAAATACAGCTTGGAGTGGAAAACAATTTGGCTTGTGGCACTTGTTTTTGCAGCATTTATGTATGATCATTCAAAAACATTGTTTATTACTGCTGCACGTCCTCTAAAAGCACTTCGTGCCAAGTAAGCTGTCTTCCACTCCACTGATAATCTTCAGCACTGCATTTGGGGAGCCAGATTCCAGCCTCTGCCTCAGATTTGCTGCCCAGTCCACCCCGAAACACCAGGCCTTAGACATTTGTCAAGAAAAAGAAGGAAAGAAAGAAGTTACAATTTCTAGAGGTGTATAGAAACAGCAACCCCTTCCAACTTGTAGTTGCCTTGCAGTTAACATCTGCATTGGTGATGACAAGTCAACCCCATTGGAGACAAACAAGGTTTCTTCCAGTCTTTCCTTGAGGAGCTCCTGTCAGAGAGCTTCCCTGGAGTGCGGCCAGCTAAACTCTTAGAAGAGGGGGAAACATCCTTTCCAGGCCCTCTAGCACTATGGTCTCAGTGCTCGGTAACGGTCAAAGGGACGCAGGGCATGTTAGGAGCTGACACCTTTCTCCTGTTAGTAGAAAAATAAGGAGCAAACCAGATAGCAACGGTATTCCACTGCATAAACCTAAGGCTTGCCTAAACTTCGCGTAGGGGTGCAATTCTGTCCCCTCCACTCAAAAATGATATATTAGAATTGGAAAAGTCTCAGAGAAGGACAACAGTGATAAAACAGGTTCTATGAAAAAAAAAAGCGCACAAACATTCTCCAAGATTAAAGACAACTGGGATAGATTGTGATAGTCTACCAAATCCGGAGTGGCATGCAGAGAGTTTCCAGGGTGTTTCCCTGTCTCTGCTAAGGCAACAACTGAGGGGTGCAGAGCAAAGCCACAGAAAGGAGCCACACGCAGAACAAAGCAACGGCGCGTGGTCTGTTGCACAACCGGCAGTGCATCTGCAGAGCTCCTTCACAGGATGTGGCGGTGCCAAAAGTTTACATAGGTTCATGGGGAAACCAAGAAAGCTCACAGAAACCAACTGACAATTACTGTGAACGGAGACACCTTATCCAGCTCATGGATTTCCTGAACTGGCTGGAGGAGTGCTGGGGGGAAGCATCACAAAATACGCACCTTGTCCTTGATTCTCCTCGGCATCCGCCTCTGGCCATTGCTGAGGAAGGGAGTACTGAGACAGATAAATCACTCGTCTGAGCCGGTGTTGCTGTTCTTGCATTCCTGTCACTGTTGAACAGCTGAACTTTTCCTGATTTTAACAGGTCTGGACTTAATTCCATTTAACTTGCTTAGAGAAGCTAAGTTTATAAAGCAAGCTACAAAAAAGTTTGTCATGCAGTTCGCGAGGCAAAACCAACTATCATCTTCTTAATTCAATTTACCCAAAGCAAATCAACCAAATTAAAGCATGTGTACGTATACAGATAGTGTCTCACTGCTACAAGGAAATACAATTCTCAGGATTTCTTCCTCAGCCCCTGCTGAAGCCTGGGAGGAAGCTGTCAGTCCCTCCAGTATTGTTGAACACCTTCATCCAGCGGGATCCAGGCTGCTTGCAACCTGCATGCTGAATACTGTTTGTTTTCAGCAGTGTTGTCTCCTGCTAAAAACAAACAAAAACCTACAGATTTTTAACTGCATAAGAAACGCTTCCTGCAGTAGAGCCTTCTTTGGGGCTTATGGAAAGTGTTGTCCTGTCCCAAGGGTTGGCCTATGTGAGTGCTGGAGTAGTCTCATCATTGCCTGTAACACCGCAAGGGAGAAATAAAGTGACGCCAAAGGCCGCAGTCCAACAGATCCAGGACCAAACCTGAAATCTCAGACATGGCATGGGAAGAATTGGGTCATGGATTTAAAACAGATCTCTGAAAGCACAGCAATTGAATGAATCTCATCACCACCACCCCCAGCAAACCTCAGTCAGACAAAGCTTTACTTCACGCTTGAGTTGAAATTTAGCTGGAGCAAAGACTGAAGAATCTAATTTCTTGTTGTTTGAATAAAGAGAAACACTGCCGATATCCTCACAGGGCAAGTTTCTCTGCCCTGTCTGCTCTGTCACAGGAACCAGCTGTAGAGACAAGATGTTTTGCTCGGATCATTCTCTGTAATTACCTAGGAATATCTCGTTTACTCTGGTGGAAACACTGCTGACGTCTCACCCTTGCATGCAGAGAGAGCATGGAGTGCACCTCTGTTTTACCTGTACTGGCAAAAACACACAGAAGGAAGATATAGAGATTACAAAGCAGAAGTTTTTTCAGCATTCTGGCCAGGCTGCTCTGAAAACACTAGGAATTTGGGAGCAAGGATGTGCATAGACAGGTCTGGAGCGCTTCAAGCAACTACCGGCATTGCCAGCTCGTCTCCTTCTTCCAGCTGCACCAAGCCAAATAGGAGGACGTGACATCCACCTCCTTTAAAAAAAGGGGGTGATGAGAGCAAGCACAGTGTGGTTACCCTGCCACAGAGCAGCTCCTCAAGCAGAGCTCTTGAGAGCCAGCACTGCAAACCAGGGACTGAAGGATTTAGTTTCCGCAGGGCTGGGGCTGAGGTTTATGGCTTGGGGAAGGAGGACTCTACCTCACCCAGCAGCAGGTTCTCTTCAAAGCTGCATGCTGCTGCATCATTTTCATAGTCATTTTCTCATCTATCAGCAGCATTTGGATTAGCCAAGCTGCACACAGTCATTCGCAGACCTACTCTACATCCAGTTATCCTGAGGCACTCCCCAAGCCCCTGGTTTTGGTTTGGGGTGGCACATGTTCGCAGTCCCTGGTACCTGCCCAGCAGCAGTCTGGCCCAGCGCAAGTGCTCTGGATTTACATCCCAGCCACCTGAAAGAAGCAACTCCACCTTTTGTTTTAATAACAACTGTCCAAAGATTACTTGCAGGATACTTGGGAGCTCTCCAGCTGTGCTAAAGGGTGAGGAGAAAGGGGACCAGGGGGTGCTTCTTGCTCTGCACATGTGTCTGGCCCGCTCCAGCCCCCTGGTCCCATCAGCTCTCCCACCTCTAGATATAGTTGCTTCGGCAGGCAGCCCTCACATTCACCATGCCGGGATGCAAGAGGAGGGGGTCTTTTCTTGGTATCTCGCATGCCCACGCTCTACCTTATATATCGGTGAGGCAAAACTGCTGCGCTCATCCTTTCTCGTGGAATGTGCTCTAATGGGGCTGACATTTTTTTTCTTCTTTTTAGTGCAAATTATGGAAGCATAGCTGGAGTTTAATCAAACTGTGTCATTCAATACCAAAAATGCACTTAGCTAAACAGCAAGACTTCAACACTTCTTCATCTTGTCTGTGTTTAGGTGGGGGAAGGGGAGCAAGTGAACTTCTGTAAAAGCACAAGGGGACTTTTTTCTTTTCTTTTTCTTTTTTTTTACAAGATCTTTTGTGAGGTTAAAAACATTAGCTTAATTTTACAAGGCATTCTGTTCCCCAGGTACAAGTAGCTGATATTATTTAAATTGCTGTATTCTTAGAAAGAAAACCCTTCATTTTTTTCTAGCTAAAGCCCAAGTTGTCTCAGAATAAAATGTACAGAAGTACAGACTGGAACTGCAGCCTCTGCGTATATGCCTTTCGTCATGTGTGTGTGTGACTCTTCCAGTCTCTGTCGGTTTCCCCTACGCTTTCTTAACGTGGTTTCCACCATCTCATGCCCATTTTCCATCCGGTGTGACCACTGGAGCTTTCCCTCTCCCCTCTCTGCTCTTGCCCTTGGGCTTGCTCCTGCACAGGCAAAACCAGCAGGGATAAGGCAGACCGAAAGATCTGACCCATTAGTATCCAAACTGACTCCAAAGCAGGTATAAGCAGTTTTCCCTCTACTCTGCTAACTATACAAACAATGAAAGGCCATTTTCCCCACATCACACTTCATCACAAGAGTCACTGACACATGAACAACCCAGGAGAGAAACCTGATCCATCTTACAAAGCTAACTTCACTACTTTTCACCCTTGTCTAGTAAATCCCAGTTTGGAGACTACAGTGCAATAAACATTGCTGGAGAAAAGTCCTCAAGCATAAAGCCAACACAAAGCCCACGGTGGCTCCTTAAGCTCTCAAAATATTTTTTTGTTTGTTTGTTTACAGGTCTCAGATACCCAAGGACAAATATCCATCTCACTTATTTAATTTCTTGAACTGTATTTTATCTACTATAAACAGGGCTGTTTAATTCCCATCTGTACCAATTCTTTAAAAAAAAAAAAATTGTGTTGTTCTTTTTCTAAGAGAAGAAGCAATACCAAGGCTTTCAGATTATGTTTTTTCACCCAAGGTAAGAAACAAAACCTTAGGTCTGAAGACCACCAAGCACTGAAGAAAGGTACTTTGTTTCCAGCACTGCATCTAAGGCAACTCCTGTGTTTTTTTGAGGGAGCACATCCAACACCAGTAATTTACTTTCTTTCACACAGGTAATCCAATGTGATAGCAAAATAAATCTTTGGGTTTTGCTCTTTGCAAGAGAAACACTTTACACAGGAATGCACCACAGAAATTGTTTTTAAATGTATGTTCCAAAGCTGGCACTACCATTGTGATCCCAGGACTTAATCTGATCTCATGTTGTTCCTGGCAAAAATGAGCAGTTCACAATGCAGATAGATCACTCCTGACACGACCATAAACTGCTTCCCTCACCCTCCATACCAGGAGACTTGGACGATCTTACTACTTCCCTAGATTATTTTGACAAGAGCTCTCCTTTGTTTGAGGACAAATTGGGCTGTTTTGGGGGTATGACCACATAAACATTTATTTGTATTTGGTAACAAATGAGCAGTCTCATCACCAAGTAGAATGCTAAAGAGATGAAGCTTAAAAAAATCATACTTTCAATAGAAATAAAAGCCGTTCCCTGACACACTCGTCAAATATTTGTAACCACCCACCTCCAATGCCACTCTGCATCGACTTTGGGTTTGCTATAAAAATACTCAGAGAGAGGACAAAGAAAAGTTATCAGCAGGAATTCTGTTAATTGTCACCAAAAGCCTTAGCTAAATCATTTCCTGTCCTCTGAATCCAGCTGGAAGCATTCGCCAGCAAGAAGGCGGCTGCATAATCGCATAGCCCAGTCGCTCCCTGCGAGACAAACGGAGGAAACCGCGTCCTATCATAAATCTGTCAGTCACGTACCAAATGGGTATCATGAGGCTTGGGTTTCCCCCCCCCAGTTATCACTTGGCAGGCACACAGAAGCAGAGTTTGGAGATATACTATTTGTATCGTAGGCTTTTTTTTGGTGGCCCGGTCCCACAAATTCAGGTTCTCGCAGACCTGGCACCGGAGCAATGAAGCAGATCCATCGAGGGGGAGACCACAGGGAGCTCAGGAGACCTGCCCGTATTCCTGCCGCTGATCTGCGGGGTGAGCTTAAAAGAGAGATAGCTCTTCTTAAAAAAAAAGAAAAAATAAAAATACAGCCCTTCTTTTTAGGTGCTTTCAGAGGGTGAGCTGAAGATTGAGGATAACAAGAAGTGTCAAGGTAATTTATTTAATGCAAGCTGATAGGCATTGTTTTGACATGTCCAGGCGTATTCAAGGAATAGGTACGTAGGTAGAAACAAAATAACAAAGGGAACATCCATGAGCTTCAGTACCAGAAGGTACCCACCCAGACTCCTTTCTCCATACAGTTGCTCCTGAAAAAGAGCCAACATCTACCCAGTGGCCTGGTGCTGGGTTACAGGTGGACAGAAGCACAGCCACAAAGTCGGTGAGTGCCCCCAAGGCCGCAGGGCAGACCAGGGGTAGAAGGGAAACAGAGACACCAAGAGGTAAACGGCAGGAGCTACGAAGGAATTTGGGGAAGCAGGGGGTCTGAAGGACGGGCTGGCACGTGGGCAGGGGGTCCACGCAGAGCGGGCCGAGGCAGAGAGCAAGACATGAGGAAAGCCCACGGACGTGGCAGAGGCCTCCAGGCAAGCACCCTGGGTGCTGAAGGTTGCCAGCACAGCAGAGGTTGCTAGGCAGGGTCTGGGTGGCCGCCCAACAACAGCCACCCAAAAACCACCGACCAAAAATCACTTTGCTCGTTCCTGCCAGGGCAACTCAGGCAAAGACAAGCACCTGAGGTGGAGGCAGGATTACAGCCCGGCTCTGGTGGCTCCCGGTCCAGCACGCAGCCGGGAGGCCACGGTGGTTCTTTTGTCGCTCACTCTCGCCCTGTCTCCAGCAGGAAACAACAGTGAAATCTCAGTTACTGTGGTAACTTTCAAAGTGGGGACTGTTGCAGGGACAAACACTGTCTATGCAAACAAAAGCGTCCAGTCACAACAGCCTGGAAACAAACAAACAAAAAACAAGCAAGCAAATAGCCAGACTATTATTTGCAAAAATAAAAGCCTGAAGTAAGGCTCCTAGATCCATAGTTCACTTTTTGAGCAAATAGTTTTGTTTCCAGGAGCTCTGAAGCACCACAAGAAAACACTTAACTTTTCCTAAAAAGCTTAGCTAGTTTATCTGATGCCTCATCAGAGCATCAAAACCTGCTGTTGAGTTGTGGATTTAAAAATGCAAGTCTCCAAAGACTACTGCTGTCTTTTTATAAGAGCAGTTACTAAGCACAACTAAAGGCTTTTTGCATTATTTCATGTGTTATTTCATTTCAGACAAGAGGCAGTAAACTAAATTGTTTTGTTTTGTTTTTCTCCCCACCCCCCAACTTCATCACAATTTCTGGTCTGGGACTGATGCTTACTGTGCTGCACCTTAGTCTTTCAGCAAGAGCATAGGGTAGACATAGGTCACAGGATGCTTGTTGGCCTCATCTGACACCCAAAGAATATAAAGCAAACAAACAAAAAACCCTCCACCAACAACCAGGCACAAATTTGTGTTTCTCTTCAGAGGACACCTCTTACAGCAGAGCTAAGAATATGTCAGAGGCATTGTGCAATGCTGCACTGCATTGGATAGACCTGTAAGCAAGGAGCATGCACAGCCCTTCCCTTCCCCCTGTATACTTGGCTCCAGTTCCCTCACTTTCCTTAACTTTAAATTCACTCAAAACCTCAAGAGCCTTCTCCTGTTTGTTTCTGTTACACTAATAAGCCTCAGTAAAGACCCTTGAACACCTCAACATGAGTCATGCACATGCTTAACAGGGTCTTGGAGCAAGTCTCAAACCACTCTAAAATATGACTTTTCTTTAATTTCTGGCATATTTAATATTTAGTGAATATATTCAATCCACTATCAAAAGTCCTGGCTTCATCACTGATAAGTCCTATGATTCCTCAAAGATATGGAAGCAGACTGCTGGCTGGCTGTCTTTATAGAGGTCTCAATAGCTCTGCAATTATAGCTACAATCATGCACCAGATGACACTTTTCCTGTGCTGTGGTTATCTGGGCAATGCTTGATTTAATCTACAACAGGGGGGAAAAAAATGGCGTAAACCAAAAAGTGAGGCAGAGCAAGAAGTAGAGGCAGAAACTAAATCCCACAGGTAACTCTGGGCCAACCCAATTGAAAGGAATCTGTCAACCTTGTCATCAAAACAAAGATGAACACAAATACTATTTCTACTGTAACTATCTTAGGATCTGCTTTACTTTAAAAAGACAAGGTTTGGGGTTTTTTTTTGTTTCTCTCTTTTTTTTTTTTTTTAAAAAGAGATAATTTTGCACTTCTTCCCCCTCCTTTTGCTGCTTGTTCATGACGGAAGCAACCCAAAGTGCTTTGTTCAGGATACAGATTTTCATTCTGCTCAAGTGTTCTTAGAAACAACAGGAAGACTTCACCCAGCTGGTCATGAGGGACAGTAAACAGGTAGCACTTTTTAAGGAAAAGATTTCCAAAAACTAACTTTTCAGCTTGGCTTCGTGAAGAAATTGCAGCCTGCCTGTCTGTCACCTCTACAAGTCCCATCCTTTCCTCCCAGGCAAAACCTCCTCACGTCAGTAGCCAGTTTAGCTCCATTTGAAAGGGGAGAGATCTTCAGGATGAAAATTATGTTCTTAAAAAAAAATTTTTTTTTTGAACTGGATGTTGGGTAAAGGACAGAAATCCAAAAGAGTGCACCCAGCTGAGGGAGAGGAAAGCCAAAGCAGCAACGCTCAGCTCTGTCCAGCTCCTCGCTGCCTGTCCACGCAGACTATGTGGCAGAAGATGAAGCTGAGATCATTGAGAGAGGAGAAAGGGAACTGAAGAAAAACATGAGGGAAATCAGACTCCATTTGTTCCACTGCTCAGAGAGCAATTTATCTAGGTAATTGCCAAAGTAAAACAAACAAAGAAAAACATCTGGGAGGAAAAATTGGTAGGAATGATCTGGCCGTAAATTTGCTTCACATTCCCCGTCAGTCAACAGCCTCTCAGTTTCTGCAACACAATAAAGACACAGGGGGTTTTGTTGTAGGACTTTTTTGGACAGCTTTAAGACTCACTTTAAACAACAAATGGAGACAAAGAAGGGTAAATAGGCCAGCTGCTTGTTTTTCAACACCTTTGAAATAGTCTAAGGGTTAATGAGGTGCACTGTGGTCTGCAGACCCAGCACTGGGCAACACTGTTTCCTTTGTGTCTCTGATTACTTCCAGCAGGGCTGAATTAGCACTCACTAGGAGAAAGGCCCACCTCTGATCATGAGGGAAATGTGATTTTCCTTCTTTCCAGCAAAGCAGACAGGAACCATCAAAACTAAAATGACAACAGCATCTGTGTTTCTGGAGGGCAATGGAGGGACAGCACTGAATTTAACAGTGTTTTGAGCCAAATTCAGGGCTGGTGTCAGGGGAAGGGAGCTCTGTCCCAAACTGTCACATCAGCTAAGAGCAAGGCTAAATCGAGCCCATTGAGCACAACAAAAACATTATGAGGTTATTACAACTTGTTTGAAAATGTGCTGTGGGAAGCCAGCAATGCCAGATGAATGCAAAAGCTGAGCCCAGGAGCAGCAGCAGGCAGCATAAATAAGGTTTTGTCAGCATGTCCATTATAAACCTTGTATTCGTTGTTTAGTACATAACCCACCCCCTTTAAAAAAAAAAATCACACAAGGCTGGAACTTGGCACACCAGCCTCCACCCTGCTGCAGTGTTTGTACAAACCTAAGTTCTGCTCAGACTCCTGCATTTGACAGAAAAAGGGCAGAAGGGAAAAAAGAAAAGGGAGCGGTACTTTGCCAAAAGGTTTCAGTTAGCAGCTCCATTTGCCATGAAGGACAGTTTAGAAAGATATCAGTTAATGTGATTTCTAAAATCCCTTTTGAAGTGTTGACCTGTGTTTTTATCAACGGCAAGAGAGATAGAGAGCTTTGAAGATTTGCAAGTTTGAATTTAACAGAAGTGTAAAGCCAAAAATCCTGCTTTATGGGCAGCTCTAGCACCTTCCCCTGTCTCCCTGCCCAAGGAGCACAGCATTAAAAACAAAAACTTGCTACAAGAGCATCTTCAGTCAAGCCAATCTAGTGAGCTTTTCCTTATTAAATAGCTAATAACTTTGAAAAGGCCCAAATTTCAATATCTTTTCAAGTTTTATCAGAAGATGACTGGTCATCAAAACATGGAAACTTTGCACTTAATTTTTGTCTTCCTCATTTTCAAAGATGCTGAAATGGAAAATAAACAAAAAAGGCATTTTGGAAAATGAAATCATTGAAGTAAATTCCTTCTTCACAGTTTTTAAACTCTCCCTAGGAAAAAATCTAAGATGAAATAGTGAGGGCTTGTCTGAGCAGGAAAGTTTTATCTGTTAGATATATAGCTGTAGCTGTGTAAATGCCTGAGTCCTTTTACTACAGCCTCTTCCAGCTCAGTTTAAACAGTTTTCAATGTTATAAGCTAAGCTTTAAAGGAGAAAAGAAAACAATAATTTGAAAAAAAAAAACCAACAAAAAAAACCAAACAAGTGCTTGTAGCAAAACAGGACTGTTCACATGGGTAGTAGAAAAAAAAATTAAGCCTAGCATAAATTCATACCTTGGCTTTCACGTTTGCACTTTCCCATACATACAATTTCTCAGAGGAAATACAGGGGGGCTGGGGGAAAATGAGGTGGGAAGTGAAGATAATTTCCCAGTGCAAAGCAGAATAGGAACTAGAAGCAAGTAAAGACTTGCTTTCCCTCAGATGTTGTTCTTTATGGTGTGATTCTTTATCCCTTCCACTCATTCCCCCATTCACTTTAAAAAAAAAGATGAAAACCTGAAGCAGCAACTCAAAAATAAATACCAGAATGTTTAAAAATGCATAAAATTATGGGTTTTATTTTTCAGTTTTGAAAAGACATGAAAGGAAACCTCTTCTTCTGACACTTCCATCACAGATACCAAAAATCTGACTTTCTCCACAGTTGGCATTAAGCCACACTAGACATCTGGCGTTTGATCCCACTGAATACACAGGCAGGGAGCAGCCCCTCAGTGACAACGGGAGACTTCCTCCAGACCGAATACGAAGTGCCCATCCTCTTTGACACAGTCCTCCCTCTGGACAGAGGGGTGTGCTGGGAGCTGATAGAAGTGAGCCTATTTAATAAGAGTCAGGTAAAATAAACATTTATTGGGAATTAGTGTCTTGTGCCCCGAGACTTTTTATTCCTGGATAGAAAGAGTGCGTTACTGTCATCATGCTAGGTCTGGCACGCAAGGCCTGATGCCATAAACACACAGGAAAAATCTATGCCATACAGGTTCCTTTTTTTCCTTCACATGCATTTGTGTCCTTCCTAACTCCCAGTTACCAGGTTTGTCTTCCAAAAACAGACAATATGTTTATTGCATCAGTCCAAACACAATCAAAAAAGTCTCCCATATTTTGCATAAGACTTCATGCACTGACAACCACTGTGCAGGCATATCTCTGCATGTCACTAGGCAACACAAACACAACAGTGTTTTCCTGGAACGTGGTGGAAATCAAAGGGAAGAGTTGGAAAACTGTGCTATACTGACCAACTCAGTAGGAAGCCTGGTGGTAGCATGTTTTGTCTGCGATATCAATGCAAAGCACTCAGACTGTGGGCCTCGTTATCAAAGTGTGGACTCCATGGTCATCAGCATTGCCAGCTTCAGACATTCAAACAAAATAATGAACTGGACCTCCTGGAAAAAGTATTTTGGGTTCTTTTAAGTCACCGTCTGCTTGCTGAGTTTGCTGGGGACACTGGGAAAATGTCTAGATTTCCTTTGCACCTTCAGAGAAGGTTGGAATACCAATCTAAAAGGAAGTCAGAATTGCCAAGCGATTACTTGATTCCAGGTGCTGGGGCTTTAATAAGTATAAAAAAATACCTCATCAAAAAATACTATCTGTGTGGTAGAGTCCATAAACCTCAACAGTTTTAGGCTACTTTGGGTATTGCAGAAGACCCTAAGACCCCTCAGGTAGGTTTGCTCTGCATCGCACAAATAAGTATCGGGCATTTGCTCCTGCTTTCCTCTAAACATGAGTAACAACAGAGTGCCTTAGGCAAGGGCAGCATGAAGAAAAGAGACAGTCATGCTTTCCATTTTACAACTTTGTATTTCCCCTCCCTTGTTTGATCACTGAGTCTCTCCCTCAAAATAAAATAAAGATTGCATCCTTCAACTGTGTTCTTTGATGTTACTGATTTACGTGTTTGTTTGTTTGTTTTCCTCTTTTCAGAATCATATATGTGTAAAGGCAGCACTGACTTGTAGGAAAACAACTGTGTCTAAAGCTAGAAGTGAAGCAAAGCAAGCAAGCCATTTTTGTCTTTACAAGTACTTATGGGTGCCCTAAAAAGATCCTGTTTGATTCAGATAAGCTTTGGATTACGCTTATCCACCTTATCTAGATACCTGGTTCAACTGAAATTCATCAGGAAATCATGTGAGAATGAAATTATTCCATAAATCTTCTGATATTTCCTGGTTCTGGTTGGGACAGGAATACTTTCAGCAAGGAGTCCTTGCTTCCTGATGAGCCACATTTGTTCACAAGTTTTGCTGCATTTAGCCATAGAATGGCACTTCAGATGGTTTCTGTTGTTATGAAAAGGCATTCATCTAATAGATGACCATAAGCCTCTATTACAATTTAGCTAGAAAAATGAATCGTGAGCTCAGTAATAGTATTATAGTGAGGGTTATAGGAAGCCTCACTTCCTATAAGTGAGAGAGAAGTTGGAGAAGTTTTTAAAGTCTTATCACATTAAGCTTCCCTAGCACATTCATACAAAGTTTTAGTTAGTTTATAGCTGGAGCACCACGATAGCATGCAACATGGGAATATTCTGCCACACCTGCCACTGCAAAACAAATACACGATATTTGTCAGTAGGTCAAAAGTTACTAAGGAGGGATCCAAACAGGTGGAACACTCACCAGTATCTCCAATGCCCTGCACTGCAGGAGGGGCTGGGGGCTTTGGATCCCCGGACTGGGGCAGACTTTGCACCTCTGGGAGGAGGTTAGGACCACTTTCAGATCACAGCAACAAGGGATCTCATAGCGTTCCCATCACCCTAGAGCACACTGATGATTCATACGTGGTTACATGGCAATATTTACTAAGCTCTCAGGAGGCAAATCCATTAGGAGAGATTACTCAGCTGTCAAGCACCCGTTCCCTTGCATAAAAATTATATTCTCTGAATAAAAGTTCTCATCTCCAACAGGAACTTCCGCCCCACCACCTACTCACTCTTTTCATAATTTCATAATCAGTGAGTTAGGACATGCCGCTATGTTTTCAGAGATTGCAGAGCAAAGTAACATGGGAGACACTGACAAACGATAAATGGAGATTCGAGTGTAGCAACTTCTTTCTCATTATAACCAAGCATAATCAAAGAAGCACAACTTTTGATTCATTCAGAGCCAATCACAGTTGCAAGGAACAGAGATGTAGCTGGATACAGATTCATCTCTGTCCAAGAGCAGCCAACCACCTCAAGCATCTTCACTGAGCTCTGCACACCTATCGGCAGAGTAATTCGTTTTCTGTTCAGAGTACTGCATTCTTCCAGTAGGACACACCGCAGGCTCCAGGAAGCCACTTTGTGGTTCAGGATATGTCACACAATTTTTTGCCTTTACACCTGAATACTTAGGGGCATTGATTAACATCACCATTTCTCGCTCTATCCAAGAATACTCCATTCATTGCTAAAATGGAAGGGATCTGGGCAATACAGCATGACAGAAAGGCTGGTAACTACTATAAAGCACACTGCAAACATGCACACAAACAGAAGGAAGAAGCTGCTTGTTCACAGCCAGCAGAGCAAGACCTCATTCCTAGATACATGGCCATTGAGTTTGTAAAGCCAAGGCAAAGAGGGCTGTGGTTTTCAAGACATCCTGCTGTAAGAGCTGTAACAATAAAATAGTACTTACTGCACTGCTTCTTCAGTCTTTTGGGTCCAAAAGGTCACTCGTGTTTTCCCAGCTGTATCAATTAGTTCAGTAAATATTGTTACTGCTGCCTATTTTTTTTCTTGCATATATTTAAGAAAATCTACCCTAAGCAGGGCAGGCCAAGCATACTTTATGCCTCTCTCATCTAAAAGGTGTTGCCTTTGGAAGCTACTCACAGGTGTGTGAGAGTCCCACACCTGCAGAAACCATTTTACTTATTATTGCGTTTATCTCCTCTGAAAAAAGAGCATCAAATGCAGCAAGTCAAAAGCAGCAGGAGTCCAGCCCTTGATGTTACAAAGGAACAGATATGATTCTGTCCTCGCCTTCAATTAGTTTGCTGTATGCCATACTCAGTTTTCCCTTTGCTGCCACTATACCACAAAACCCTGCCAGTTCAGGTTACTGCTCTGTTTATCTGGCTCGTCTATGCCATATATTGAAGGCCCCCCTGATGAGGCCCTAGTGTAGCATTTCATCTCCTGGAGACCAAATGGTCTTTTTTCAGGACAGAAGCACTGGTGGGAGCAACAGCAGGTCTGAAGGAAACTGGGTTGAAAAGCATTATGAACCGGCTTTGTGCTGCTACAAGGTGTCTTCCCATGAAGAGTCTCAGCTGAATGGAGCAGTGATGGTAAGTACAGAGGCTTTTTAAAAGTCTGTAAGCCACCCCAGATTCAGTTGTGGCCTGTATCAAACAGACCAGTGGGTTTCTAATGAATGCAGTGTAAAGCATTCCACATTTGACATCCTCCTGCTTCCACACAAGATGAAGTAGACTGATCTAAAGCACACGTGCGCGTGTTTTGTTTTTTTCTTCCCTTCTCCTACAGCTCCAAAGCAAAATGAAGTAGCGGTATCCGTCTGCTAGCGGGGCACACACACGCAGCCCCGTACAGCTGCTGCGCGAGGATGGATACCTGCAGGAGCCCCGCTGGCACCGACAGCGGGTTTCCTGCCTGGGGGTCCTGTTTGCTCCCAGGGACACAAGCTTTACCCACACTCACTCTTCTCTTTACGCTGGCATTTGTCTGTGTAAACATGCCTGCTGTGGTTGCCAAGGAATCAAACGCGTGTGAAGAAACAAAGATCCTGCAAGGAATCCCAGATGCAACGGTCTTTATGGGAAAGATATTCTACTATCCAGTGCCAGTATTTGCCTTTCAGGGAACGATAGCTCAGTACAAGGTAATGCTAATACACACACTTCTTGATACAATCCTGCAGCAAACAGGGACTCACTTTAGGTTTAAAATGAGCTCACTGGAAGTCTCCCTCAGAGATGCATTCTAAATAGTTAGCAACGGCAAAAGTCTAACCACCTTTCACTGCCAACGTAACAATTATGTACTCAGCAAACAGAGAAAACCCACGTACAACATGTATTTTACCTATCTGCAGCCTGAAGAACATGGCGTCTTTGAAGTGTATAGTGTTGCCACTACACTTAAAAGACTGCAAAACAAGCACTACAGAAAGATCAAGGTACTGTTTGTTTCTAGAAACCATCTCGAGAAACCAGCTGTTCTGAACTTCTCTTTCCTAGTTAGAACTTGCGCTATGTAAAACCAGAATAGGAACACCTATCTCCTGTCTCTAACTCTGTTTTATCTTCCTTCCTCTTATGGAGCAGGTCACTTTAGCCAGTGGTGCACACTTGCCAAAATGGTTGGACTTCAACCCCGACACAAACACGCTGCAGGGACTGCCGATGACAGGGGAGAGTGGAGCTTACCTGCTGAACGTAGCTGCCTCTGGAAGGACATGCACCCAGAGAGCTGCTGTGAAGTTCACCATCCGTGTTCTGGACAGCATCTTATTCCTGGACACAGAGAACAGCTTGAACCGCATGCCAAACAGCTACCGGTGAGTATCATTAGCTTCTAAAGGCTTTTGCCCAAATCAGTATTAAAAAGAAAAAAGATGAGCCCTTCCTAACTGACACAGGGTGGTCTTTTTCTACTATGGAAAAGTGATACTGGGAAAAAAAAATAAAGAGAAATAAAGAAAGAGGTTGAACAAGGGCATGTTGAATCTGAAGGCAGGAGGCACTGGGCTTTGTTGCCCAGGAGCAGCAGTATGGGCATTGAGCCTGTTAGCAGCAGGGTGCTGGTGCTGCAGGTGGCTGCTGTCAGGGCAGCGTCCAGCCTCCCTGCCCCAGCTAGGAGCTGGAGCTCTTCCTCAGCAGGGAGAGAGATGCGTTCCCACCAAGGCCATCAATTGCCTCTGCAAGAGGCTGTCTACTTCCACTGATGCTACAGGGCTTCTTTCTTAACAAATACTTACATTTCATGTCTATCATACTGGAAATCTCTTCATTACTTTTAAGTCAGCATAATGATACTATTTAGTAAATTCAAACCATGCTGCTGTGCTCTCGACAAGCAATGGGATCAAACCTAGCCCTCACTAAAGTTAACGGAATGGAGAACATTAATATATCCAAGCAGGAGGAAGTTTTGAATGAAGAAGTGAGATTTTGAGTGATGTATGTGCATAAGATGATAGACTGAATTCAAACAAGTCTCTTCACAAAAGAGGGGGGTAGATAAACAACATAACCAATGCAATTTTGGACTTCCAATACCCATCTGACAGGTGTGGGAAGGAAGTTCCCATCACTTCTGCTGAAATCATTCTCTCTACTGGAGCAGAAACCCTGGAAGCACAGGAACGCCTCTATGTCATGCACACGATCAGCGAGTATCTCCACTTGGATTCCTCTCTAGTGACCCTGCTGCAATACACAGATGTGGCACACAGAGCCTCGCAGAACCTAACTGTACTGGCTGAAGACACTGCGCACATCAGCTTCATGGAGAACCATTACGTAGGGCTCTCCTGGCCTGTTAAGTGTGGAGAATTTGCTGTGCTCCACAAATTCATTCAAGTCCTGCGACACAATGTTGATTCACGTCACCTCTCGCACCTGCTAGGATATGAAATTACAGGCTGGAGAATACTTAGGAGAGGTGGTTATGAAAGAAAGTCTCCAAGACGACAGCGCAGGCAATTAATGATCACACCGACACCTACATTAAAAGCAAGTAGAATTACCCAGAGAACAGCTGAAGGAGATGCTCTCAGCCCTTTGTCCTCCACTGTGCCAAGCCGCTTACCCATACAACTTGATGTATCACCTACTCAGATTTTATCATCTTTATATGAAGAGGGTACAATAATAGCAAGTTACGAGAATATCCATCTTGAAAGTCAAGAAAGTTTAGTCACCTTAAACGTGGACTTAACATGTGACACACCAGCTAACCCACCAGTATCTGTTATGTTTGGAGACACTAATTCTCCAGATCTTTCACCTTCACTGGTTACTAAAATGTTTCTCTTCACTGAGCTGGAAGTGCTGCCTACCAGAGCTCCTGGCATGTCCTTGCTGCTACAGCAGCCCGAGCCTCACATGCCTCAAACGGACTCATATTTCCATTCTAGTAAATCAGAAGTATCCAGATTCCATCTCCTACAGGAGATCACTTCAAATACAGCCTTATTTTCGAGACCCATGTACACTTTGATGATAGACTCTCTTCGCAAATGGCCTTGTACCTCAGAGGCATTTCCTTCTAAGATAGGATTTCATGTATTCTTGCCAGAAGCAATGTCAACGTCAGAAGTGCCAGATTACAGCAATGAGGCAAAAAGCCACTTTCCTAAATCTGAAATGCTTTCTAATGCATCCTTCTCTCCAGGGACACTCCTGTCTCTATCCACAAGTGCTTCATTAACAGCCACAACTTTGTCCGATTTCACATCTCTTGTCGATGACATGTTCCCGCCTTCGCCAGCAAGTAGCAGCCTAAGCCAAGAATTAGCTCATGGCTACAAACGCTTATCTAAGTCTTCTAGGACCATCCCACAGCCCAGTGGGCTTCCATTTACTGAAGGAAAAAGCACAGCTTCTTCTGCGATCCAGCCAGAAGCACAGATCCCCTATTCCAAATTGAATTTCCATATTGAAACCTCAGCCTGCTTTTCTAGCATTTTATACAGCACTTTCCCTGGTAAAGCTGAAACATCTAATGAACCAGGCCTGATCATTCTGTCCCATCCCGATAGTGCTCCAGTTCTTACTCTGCCAGTAGACTTTTCTAGCTTTGACATGTCCGAGTTATCCACACCAACAAATATACATTCTTCTTATGCTGGTAGCATGCTCACAACACAGATGTGGTCTGCAAGTATTTCATTCACGAAGGAATTGCATTCAGGCAGAGATCTGGTAACAAGAATGACTTTGCCAAATGTCACTGAGCCTGCTCTGGAGTCGCACAAAATCCTGGACATCATATTTGATGCCACAGAAGTACCTCCAGTAACCTTACTTAATGCCACTTCTTATCTGTTCAGCAGTATACCAGGTATGTTTAAGATTTGACTTTCCATTCATCTTATTTGCTACTGTAAGAGTCCTGACAGAATAGATCAATGTAATTTATTCTGCAACAGCACAACCTCACTGCGCTAGGGATACGTCAGCAATGGTGTTGTGTTCCTTGTAAGGCAGAGTAATTTTTATCAACTTGGCACATTTCCCCTAAAGACAATCAGACCCCAGCTTTGGCCATACTATCTAAGCAAAGATATGTACCCATTGAAAAAGCTCCAAAGCAGCAGACAGATGGTCAGAAGTCTAGAAAACATGACATAAATGGAAATAATTTATCTAGAAGACTGAGGAAAGACACAGGGTTATGTAACAGCTTGCTGGAAAGATAAAAGAAGCATTCTCCATATCCCATGGGAACTGAAGCAGCACTAATGACCTTAAATCACAGTTAAGTTGATTTAAGTTAGACATTAGATAAACTTTCTCACAGCAAGGATAGTAAGACTTTAGATGAGATTGCTTGGGGAACACTGTGGACATTAAGAACTGAGCAACAAATGCTTATCAGAAATGACAAATGTAGCTGAGTACCCTACAGAATAAAAAATTAGACTAGACATCCTTTGTAGTTGTCCTCCTGCAACTGCACGAATCTGAGTCGGGCTTAAGTATACGCTAGACCTCAAGAGATGGTATGTTTGTAGGACCAGTTGGGTAAGTTTGCAGGACTGTGTCTGAATCAGCTTCTGTTACATCCATAAACAGGTACACGTGGTAGTTCTTAAATACTTAGTAAATGCAGGCATTCAGAGCCAAACCATTCCTTCATTCTAGAGGGAAGTCACTGCCCCTATTTTTAATGCATTGACCTTGCAAATGCCATTCAGAACCATCTTCTTTCTAAAGCTCTACTAGACCTACCTTACATCCATACCCATAGTGCAAGACGGCAGCCTGAAATATTTGGCTTTGTAATCAGGTATCGAAGCAACCGTTTGTCAAAGCCCAGACAGACAATACAACCCTAACACAACACTGCTGTTAACACTCTTGTGAACACAGGTCATGCAGAGATTATCAAAACTATCTTTCTGCTCCAGTGACAGAAGCCACTTCGGTAAAGGCTTCACCAGTTTTCTAAAGGAGATGTTGAACATTACCCAGCCAGGAAATACAACCCTGTTATCTTCTTCCTCTCAAACACTACGCTCATCCTACGCCATTTTCAGCTAATGACTAAAATCTTGAATAGCGGTTTACAAGTTATTAAAATAAGTGCCTAACACTTGCAGTAACTCAGGCACTCATTGTATTTTACAATATTGTTACATTGCTTTTCATTACAGTGTTCCCTATCGTAATGGCTGGGAAATTAAGACAGAAAACACGCAATTTGCCATAGCCCACTAAAAGTGAGTGCAATCCCACTGTGGTATTCCCACTGAAGAGATCTAATTTATTCAATGCCTACACAGCAAATCAGTTGCAGGGCTGGGATTAGAAGCCAGCTCACTTTACAACCAGACATGAGATAAGGCTCTGTAACACTAGAAACTCAGATCCACATCCCTTTCTTCTCTAGCTTCCTTCCCATGGTCCCTCCCATGCTGGCAGATGCCGGCAAAGAATTTTTAATTACATGCCATAAAAGTTTTTAAGCTACATTCCCAACCATACAGCAAATTATTGAAATTAGACAATCTTTCACCTAACACTGGAATGAATAACACTTGTTTTCACAGAGCTGGTTCAGACACTACTACCATCACACCAGAGTCCAAGCACCTTGCTGTCTCCTATACATGAAACACTACGGTCCACAGAAAGCATATGGATTCTTCCTCCATTTTCTGCTTCACAAGAGCTTCAGAATAAAACCCAAGGTAAAAAAAGAGTTCTTACTTCTGAATATAGCTGTCATCATCCTCTTTAATGATCTTACAAGCTATCACTGGTCTCCAGCACTAGAACTTATATAGTATTCAAAGAATTATGACCCAAACTTTGTGCCCTTTGAATTAATCTCTCCTTATTATTTATATTAGATAGTATCTAAGGAGAAGATAAGCTTTGGGAGCCACTTTACCAGATCCTGCAAATTGGTCTGTATCCCAAAGTGCTGAAAATACAAATAGATAGAGAACTAGCATGAAGCAAGGAATGTTTCTGCCGCAGGTTGCAGGACCTCCCTGACTCCTCATCTTCTCCCTTACTCCTTGGGCCTGCCAGCAAGCTTGACCCAACAGTCACATTTCCTCTTCAAATTCATCACCATAAGTTGTCATCCTACTCACTTGGTAGCTCACTTGGTGTCTGTTTATATATTCATTCATAACAGCCCTTCAAACCGGGCAGATGTGTAGTTGTCAAAGCAATGCTATCCCAGGCAGCGTATCTGCCGCCTCCAGAGGTGGGGTGATGATGCTGAGACACCCAGGGTTTGCCTGATTAACCTGAAATTATTCTTAATGCTACACATGGTTCAATAGTATAAAGAAAGCACAAGCATTCTCATTAAATTCCCAAACAAGAAGTCCATATTTAGCATTGTCAATAGAAGATGAAGCAATAATGTGTTAATGATTACCTCACATGAGAGCTCAACTTCTGAATCTAATGACAGAGCACTCGGCCACCAGGGCTGGGACCAATTCTTTACAGAGCTAAGTATTGTTTCTTCAGGACTTGTTTCTATTTCCAAAGAGGACCCCTTATCTGAAAGTCACGAGCTTTTCTGCAGTTTCTGAGGATCTCAACTTGTGCAAGCACACTGCCAGCGGTACTGTAAGTTTGTTTGGGAATGAATGTATATCAAGGTGCCATCTGATGAGAGCCCTACTAATGAGTTACCTATGTTAGAGTCTTTGATAGGTAAAGTATCAGAGCACCAGGCGGTCTCCTGCTGGGCAGCTTCAGACTGTAACCCACACTCTGATTTTAGTACACCATCCAATCTTACAAGGAAAGGCCTTTAAGGTTACATAGGCTTTCCATAACAGAAAATGGGAAAAAAAATGTATTGTAAGAATTTTACAGTAATAGGAAGGAACACTGCACTTATTCTTCAATATTTAAAGGATCAGAAATGAGACGTACTGGACTGCCACCATGAAGTAAATGCACTGTCCGAGAAGCATATTGTGGTATTTGTGTAAAAGTTATGAGGCTAAGGTAGAGTTGTTTAGGAAGGCATTATACAAGCCCTTACTAACATATTATGCTAGAAATAAGTGTTGTACATCATCTCCTGTGTTTAAATAAACATATCACATCTAACTATGCTTTTACATAGAGAATTGTAAAGTCCCATGCCAAAATTACACCCAAAAGCACATGAAATTGTCATTAAGATGTGATCAAGGACAGTGCTTTACAGTACTATTATAAGCTTAAGTTTCAGCAGAAGTGAGGAGGGTCTAAATTTCCTGTACCAGTTACAGCATTTCCCTTTGTCTTTCGTAGGTCAAATGCTGTATGGAGTGATGGGCACACTGTCCTTTTAAATATAAAGGCCATCCATCAGTTGAATGCAGGCTAAAGAAAGGACAATAGCTAAAGCTTGCTTCTCATCTACAAGACATGAATAATTACTTGTCATACCACACAAAGCAATTTTTTTGAAAGATAGTTTAGCTTTGAATTCAAATCTCAAAGGTAGAAAACATATGCTTCTAGAATATCCAAGACTAAAATCTAAACTTGAGCCTTTTTAATTGCTTTAGAGATTATTCTCCAACTATGTGCTGAATTGGTCTTATTAGTGTTGGGTTTGGAAGAATACAGATAACTATATCTAAAATCCACTTTTTGTTTATCACCCATACATTTCAGTCTGAATCTCCCAAGGAATAATATATGATCTGCATTTAAGGATGGCACAGAAAGTCAAGACTACTGACATATTCTCATGTTAATGCAGTAAGAGAAATATTTAAAAATCTTCGCATCATCGCCCAAAATGATGCCGCAACTACACGGTTGTGGTCAGTTGCTCATTTCACAGGAAAGAATGATTTGTGATGTACATCACAAAAAGAATTAACGTAAGAAAAACAGTGCAGAGTTCCATTTACCTTAAAGGAAATCTGTAAAAAGTATTGTCTGTTGAAGAGGAGCCTAAAGGTCAATGTAAGACTTCTCCTTTGAGAAGTGATGGATGATATAACAAGAAGCAATGGCCACAAACTGCATCTCAGGAGGTTCAGACTTGACACCAGGAAAGCTTTTTCACTTGGGGCTAACGCAGCAATGGAACAAGTCACCCAGAGAGACTGGGGAATCTTCATCCTCAGAAGTTTGTAAAGACTCAGCTAGGCAAAGCCATGGCTGATCTCATTTAGTGTTGGCTACAGCTCAGCTTTGAGCAGGAGGTTGCCTAGATGACCTCCAGGGGTCCCTTCTAGCCACGATGTTCCATAATCCTTTAAGGCTGACAAGATTTATTTGCTATCATTCAATACCAGATAGCTATTTTTTCCTCATAACTCTTTTCCTTTCCTTCTCCCACCCTCTCTAAAGGGCAAGCAAACACCTCCCCAAAGGTCGTTCATCCAATTCAATTCATAACAGCAACTATTGGATGCCTCTTCTCTCTTCCTATATCTGCCAACATATTTTATGATGAGGAAGATGGCAATTCAACTCAGTTATCTCTAAAATTAATTCCAGCTGATGGCTCTCCATTGGGATCAGAAAGCTGGCTGCAGTTTAATGCATCTCAGCAGACCATGCATGGCTATTCCCTCAATATTGACTTCCAGTATTCTCCTCAGGAGTTTGTGCTGTCTGCCACAGATTCAGGAGGACTGACTGCCTGGCAATCCTTCACCATTGAGCTTCTGAAGCCCACAAGTGTACCTTGCCACCTTTACACCATCAGAACAAAAAACAGCTACTATTCCTTCCTGAAAGAGAGGAAAAGGATTAGCGTATTCCTAGAGAAGCTCTCCCTGTATTTGAACTCCAGCAGTCCCAAAGACATCACAGCGACCACTCTCAAACCTGGGTCCACAGTAATCTCATGGTATAACAGTTCGCTGTGTACAAGTGCCAACAGACCTTCCAGCTGGTGCGCAAAAGAGGAAATTCAGGAAGCACTGAAGAAACTAAGAGTGGCAGATGGATATGTTAGCCCACACTTTGTCCAAGCAATGTTACCAGAATACAAAATTGATATCATCTTCAAAGTTTCATACAGCGAAGTCTGCTTTCCCACTACAAAGCCATTCAACGGGTCTTTCAACAGTACTGTACAGCCTACACTTCAAGGCCATAATGATTCCATGACGAGAAAGCCCCCAGCTGCCTTACTAAGTAGTCTTTGTGTCACTGTTGGACTGGTTCTGATCGTATTGGTTTCCTGTTCTTGCAAGTATCACAGGAAGATTTTTGGATCAAAGTCTATGATATTTCAGAGCTACCCCCAGCCAAGCCATG
Organism: Chauna torquata; assembly: GCA_013399475.1. Classification (NCBI taxonomy): domain Eukaryota; kingdom Metazoa; phylum Chordata; class Aves; order Anseriformes; family Anhimidae; genus Chauna; species Chauna torquata. Next base: position 149,718 of record VXAL01012002.1, read on the forward strand.
CCAATGTGGCAATGGATGTCCTGCAGCCTCACAAAGCACCTGTACATGAGTGTCGGCATTCTCCCTCACCTCTGTTATGGCTACCACCTTTGGTATCACTTACCTCCCAAGAGCAGTATTCTAGGTCAGTAAGATTGTCTCACACCATACCATCTTCCCAGCCACCAAAATATGAACTCCCACCCCACTATCAAGAGAATATGACTACCCAAGATGACCAGGGCAATATCCATAGATTTTAGATAACATCTTCTAAATGATAGCAAAAGCAAATCTACAAATAGACAATTTGTATGCTAGGAAGTACTGTCATTTTTACTCAGGAAAAAAAGGCATGAGTAGTTAATTTTCTAGTTTAAGGTAGAACGTAAGTTGCTTAAGCTATGACTAATAAAGAGGCACTAGCAAAACCAGAATCCTGAAACTAACTATTAAAACAAAGTTCCAGGTAAATCAATAGATATGGGCACATTGGTCTGTCTACCCTATCTGTCGGTGAGAAAACGTATCCAAGCTGATGCTGGCAGGAATGACCCAGAGTCAAGTAAAATGAACTCCATTATGACTACACGTTTTACATAGAAAAGGCAGAGCCGTCAGGAGAACCATCACAAAAGCCAATGTTTCCACTGAAATTCAAAGGCACCACGACCCTTAAGTCTATGCGTTATCCTAGAACACTAGGTTAGTATTTTTTAAAAAAATGCATCCAGTAATCGTCTCTCTCATGGGTGGGACTGTCCACAGTCTTTTCAAAACTTTTTTTTGTTTAAGTGCTTAATTCAATACATTATATGTAGTACTTATACAGGGAACAGTAACTCCCTAACATGAAACTCTTCTCTTCCCATTAGGTAACTGTGTAATGTACTTTTTAAATTACACTTTTCAAGTTACAGGCTTGCATTCTTACAGTTAGACTGGCTCTCTACTCTGCTTCCATCCATGACAGTTGAAGGATGGCAATGGGAAAAAAAAAGTGTGTAAAAATTTGTAGAAACTTCGCACAGATTATGGAAACCTTTCAGTTTAACAGATTAGCATATACAAAGTTTAATCCATAAATTTCAATTTTAACGTATAAACTGCTTTAAAACTGCAAAAATCTTCCTCCAACTTGGTCCTATTTCACACTGTGCTTTCAAAGCACCACCAGTACCATCACTTAGAAGGGAAAGGAGGTACATACAGAGTGCCCTTTCCAGAGTTGCCACAGGACTTTACTGGAGAGGGTGGACGGCCAGAGATCATCAGACCACTGACCTCACAACTCTGAAGATGATACGGTTTTAACTTCACTTCTTCAGGCAATCATGAAATGACACATGCACAGGTGCCTGATCCTTTCATTCTCAGAATACATTTTGACACCCATAGGCAAAGTCAACAAGAGGGTAAATGTTTCTAATTGCACATCTATGCTGTCACGTTGACTTACCTTTATTTTGCATTATGGTCTCAAACTTGTCAGTGTTTACACCGTATCTAGGCTTTCCTCTGACACAAGTCACACAGTTCGCTTCGGCGGGAAGCCAAAGCATGAACTATAAGCTAGGCTCGAGCCAGTACAGACTTTTTGCTCCCCTAAATCTGCTGCAGGCCCTGAAGCTCACGTCACATATGCCTTGTGCCCTCCCAGAGGCTGCACACAAAGAAAGGAAGCCGCTTAGGAACAGGAGGCCATAGGTAACTATCCTACCGGTGCGCTCTTGCTGACACATTACGTAGTGGCAGCCTATTGTTCTGATGAGCTCTAACTGAACAGCGTCTATAAAAGCCACCCTGCGTACAGAGCAGCCCAACCACCACAAACGCGGCTCTAGCACAGTGAGCAGATACTGAAGACCAGCTGGTTAGCCAGAGGATAGCTTGCGCAGGCTAAAGAGTGTAGACACAAATGCATCCTCCTCAGCAAACTGAGCAGAACTGGATCCACACTGACAGCAGGCTGCTGGCCACTCACTCTGCATAAGACAGCCAGCCCAAGGGTAGATTTGGGAATGATTCGCAGCCGGGAGATGAGAACAGCTCTCCAGTGGTCTACTTTCTTGTTACCCTACAGGCTAATTTTTGCAAACAGGATGCCAGCATGGCGTACCAACGCAGGTCTCTGCAGTCTCTGCTCCCTTCTTGCCTTCTCTCCAAAGAGAAGCAATCCACCACCCAACAATCCCAACAGTGTAGCCCAACCTGCAATCATGGCATAGATAGAATTTGAACAGCTCACTAGCCACAAGCGGAACAAGAGCTACAGGACTAAAGTATTTGAACAGATTAAACCACATCTGTGTACCTCACGTGCCTGTAGTTACAATAGGTGTGTGGGAGCAGATGAACTGTGACTATTCAGCCATACATGCAGAAGTGTTGCTATTATGGTTTTTTTTTGGTTTTTTTTTTTTGGAGGAACAGCAGTTGCTTTTCAAATGTGACAACAGTGGCAGGATTTACGTCTTCAGGCGTGAACCAGCATTTGTCAAAATTTACTGTGTTGAGTAACTTTCTGGACAAATACAAATTCTTCCAGATGACTACTTCAATAGTTCCAGAAGACATCCAGCTGTAAACCAGCTGCAAAACTTGATGTAAAACTCAAAGCAACAGTAGCTTCCTGTGGCCAGTAGACTAACCATAAGGTTGGTAAACTACGTTGCACCTGAAGGCAGCTTACTTATTTAGAATTGCTGATTAATTTGCACGAAGCTAGGCTACAGGGGCAGAACCAAAACACATCCTGAAATGAGATTTTGCCATTGATTTTTGAAGTTTATTTTAGCTGACCTAGGCAACCTTATGATCTCTTTGCATTCTGTTACTTTTGTCCTGTTGTTGATTTTTGATGAAAACTGTAGTCCAATGAACTTCTAGAAGTCTTTAGGGCAATAACCATGTTGAGGTGTGGCATGATAGGTGTGACAGAATGCACCAGTACTATGCTGAAAATGCTTGGAAGTAGGTTTGATTTGTTGTTGCCCCCCCCCCCCCCTTTTCTTTGATGTTCT
>VXAL01012002.1:152732-175948 GCA_013399475.1 Chauna torquata
TTATGAATTCCCTTAGTAATTTAACTTTAAATTTACAAATAAGAAACACCTTTGATTTCTACTGCAAGCTCAGCTATTGGAGGAGAAACCAGGTTTTTTTTTTTCTTTTGATGATCCACATTTGCGAATATGATCAGAAGACCAGTTTACATCAACTCAGCAAGTAGCATTTCACACAAACAGCACAAGACTTTGAAAAGAAAGTCTGCATGAGTACAGGTTTTAAGAAGTTTACCTAACCTAAAAGATTACTGTACAGCTTGAATTACAAGAAACATCAGCACTTGCAGCACCTTACATTTCTATGTCTCTCTAAGAACTATTCTATTCTATTCTAAGAACTTAGAATACAGCTCCTTGGAGAACTGGGCCCCATTCATTTAATTACTTAAGGTTCTCTCCCAAAAGATGCTGCAGAAGTGGAAAAAGTAATTCTTAAATGAGCTAAATAAATACTTAAGAAGCAGGTGCAGAATTCTTCTTTTCCTGTAAAGTATTTAATTCCTGTGCAGAGTTGCAGACTAATATTAATGGCACATCAGGAGACGCAATATACACAGTTCTCAAAGGCACAGGATAACCTTTTAGTTACAATTCTCTATCTAGACTAGCAACAAATTAATGAAAGCTCACATCTACATACACCCAAGGTTCCAGACTTTAAAACTACTTTAGTAAACAAGAGTAAAATCCACACTGAAATACACTACCACCTCACTCAAAAAAACCCCACCAACTACCAGGCCCTGGAAAGTTACGTTATAAGAAAACAGTAATTCCACGGTAATGTTTTCCATCAGAATTTTTCAAACATGTCACTCGATGTGGAGATGCAGGACATCTTATTTTCAAATAAGTAAAAATCAAAGGTCTCAGAAATCACATTTGCTGTCTAATTGTGTCACAGCAGCTCAATAATCACCTTGAAGCTATACATGGTACATGTATAAACACAGCTGAAGAAAGGAACCCATTACCAATGCAAACAAAGAATACTTGCATGACATTTGTGTTCTGAACTAGTCATCGCAAAGTACAGTTAAAGATCTGGATGAAAAAATATGAATGTATCAATTTAGTTTTAGAAAAGTTTATACAGGCTAGAATAAGGCAATGGAAGCAGACCAGAAAAAGACTGATAGAACTCTGCTGAACTCAAGTGAAAACGTACCAAGTCTAAGACCTAGTTTCTGAACTGGGTGTTATTTTGCATCCCATAGCTTCTTTCTGCGCTATTCTGCTGTTGTCATGAAGAAGGGATCAGCTACTTGGAGATAATAGCTACTTACCTTTCCTCAGCCCACTCAAGCTGACCAGCTTTGAAGCCAACACAAAACCTTAAAAAGGATTACATTACCCACAGATGGCAAGAGTGTTCCAGTTTTGAGAATTCTGTTCTCCATTAACAGAAAAAGAGGTTCTACTGAAAAAAACTGAAGACCAATCATCTACTTTGTCATTTCATAGCCATATTCAGATATTCAGAATAAGCCTCCCCTTGATGTTCATAAAGCTTAGCCTAAAGCCACAGGTGATTTAGAGGGTATATTTCATCAAAAAATCATTTAACGATTAGCAAAAATTTTATTTTCATTTTGTTTAAAAACAGACTCAACTCCAGCAGAACCTGAAATGCTTTGCTTTCTAAAGATCATTTCTAACAAATTTTAAAAAGTCCTTAAGCCAACACTGTCTTTAAAACCACTCATCCCCCCCACCCTTTACATGAAAACTAAGACTGACATTCTCAGCTCAACGACTAGGTATTCAGTGTGCGGTTTTCCATAATTCTGGATGCCTGAGAAGTTTCCTATAAATAAAAGTATTAATGAACTGAAATTAACAATATCATCAGTTAATTACCAATTGATTGAAACTGAAGTTCTTTGAATAGTCAGTCACCACTGATTTTGAAGTATGAAAATACTTATGGGAAAGGACTTCAAACTCAGACTAACGTTTTTGACGATCTGATTTAGTCCATGGCAGCAGAGGTTTCCTTCGTACTAAAAAAGCCAACTGTACAATACTTTAGGACAGATACTATTTGCACACCATTCAGTTAATGTGATATGTGGATTTTAGAGTTCATAGAAAAATAGAAAAACGTGAAAACCAATCCAAACAGAACTAAAAAGCTGTACTGAAATGGTACCAATATCAATTCCAACATCAAGTATTTTTCCTCAATTTGGCCAAGTTCTGTTCAAAGAAACAATCATCATTGCCGGCCTGCTTTTCCATTTTCCGTTGTTTCCATTCTGAAATGGAAGACAACAATTAGTAAAGATCATCACTGGAAATAAAATCAACAGATTAAGGAAAAGAAAAAAAAAAGAGATGTGACTTTTTAAAAAGTTAATTTTTTTTTAATTTCACTAACCATCCATTCTCTCCCTGCCCCCACACAAACTTATCTCTTAATACTTCCTTAAGCAGCAATCAGTACATGAAGGAAAGATTTCTGCAAAGAAGCTTTCCAGCAACAACCACAAATATCTATTCATTATCACCCTTATCAAAAGCCCAGATTCAAATGACTGCAGAGAATCTATTTCTAAAATCTGAGCTTTAGGAGTTTCAAGCTCTTCATTTTCACCCTTCTTTAAAATAGTCCTTAACTCTCACCATTCTATTTACTTAACAGGAGGTTGGTTTGGTCTGAGTATTTTTGGTAGAACATGGACAACTTTGTCAATTTCATTACAACATGGCATAGGCCATTTTATTACCTACAATATATTTTTAGATTCAGTATTATTTTGGAAGCTAAAGCAAGCAGCAGACTAACATACAAGAAACCTGACCTTAGCTACTATTTAAACTCTGAAAGTTTAAGAATTTTGCTGCAAAGGCAATCAGGAAGGCACAGGGAAGACCAGTTTTTAGCAGCATACAGCCTTGCTCAACACAGAGAGAGACCAGTGAGAGCAGGCCAAACAATTAAAAAGCAAACAACTGTAGTCACCTATCAATACTGAGACAAAGGAATATATTTGTCCATTTTAATCCTCAAAATGGATAAGGTGTCATCTTAATGCTGTAACTGAAGTATTCCTCCATACTGCCTTTTGACTACCGCTAAAATATTTGTAATCATGCATTTACTGATACAAACCCATTTTCTTCTTTCAGATGTTGATACAGCTCAGCTTTATTGTTGACAGAGTTCAAACGACCAATAAATTCTTGGTGTTTCCTAGAGTTGGCAGTATTAATCCTGTTGCTCCATAAGGACAGCAAGGACATTGGCCCTAAAATTGCATGTAAAAATAGTTTAAATCATTTAATTTCTGACTTCACCCAAGTGATTTCATTTCTGAATTCTTAAAACATCATTAAAGTTTTAGAAGAAATTAGTGTTTTTAATGTGCTGTACTAACAAAGTCTAATATTAAACAACCTTATAATATAGACTATATAAATACGACATGCACAGTTATAGCAGCTGAGTTACTGCTTTATAGGAGACTGACTTTGTTTCACAAGCGGAATCTTAACATCAGCTCAGTCATTATGACAGATGATAGCAGCCCACCAAGGAAAAAAAGCCAGTGAGAACTGCCCCTTTCAACAACTAGACAGTGTAGGCATGTTTATCAATATAAACAAGTCAGCGAGAGAGAGATGGTTTTGACAACTGTCCTTTAATACCATTTCTGACAGAGTACCTCAACTAGCACCAGCAGAAATTTGTCCAACCCCCCCATCAACCCAAATGCCTAACTTTAGGCCCACGCACAATCTTGGTGTCCTTCTTTTGACATAGACCTGTTAAGGTTAACACAGGTATTTATCAAGAGTTTCTCAGCACTGAGTATTTAATTAAAGGATTCTCCTCACTGTTTTAACTCCAAGCAGATTCATCTCATTACTTTAGAAAAATAGACTGATAAATGAACCTAAATTTTCAAATGAGAAAATCTGTTGCAATCTTTCTGTTTTACCTTTTGCCTTTTCCACTACAGGCATTTCATCCATTGTTATAAGAGGCTTTTTGTTGGGTGGCTCAGGAGAATCAGGGGAATCTTTTATAACTTCAGCTTCTGCTAGTTCTTCCTTTTCACGATCCAAGAGACCTTTTAACCTTTTTGAGATGGAAGGAAAACAGTGAAGAAGATATGCTAGAGCAGCACACATTATTCTTGACACCTTTCTGTACTCTTCAAAGTTATCCACAACCCACATCATGAGAAAATTTCTTTTGACCCTTGTGATAGGAGAAAGACAGGGAAGACTCTAGCCAAATAAACCTCTGGGTAAAACCTTAAATAAAGGGAAAGGTCTTAATATAATTTCACTTAAGTTAAAAGTATTTTTACTGTACTTGTTGAGATAGTCTTTCCTTCAAAACCCAAAATGATTAACAACAAATATACAAAACACCATAAAGACAATTGCGTCATTCTTCCATGCAATCCAAATTTATATTTTATACCAAGTTGCTTTCATCTCCGCCCCTGCTTTGTTTCATACGCCAAACCAAAAGTAGTTGTAGAAATGGATTTGATCACATGCAGAAATGCATGAAGGTCATCAGCATGGTGAAAATAACATAGGTGAAAGTGTGCATTCTAGTATCACTTAGGTCTACAGACAAAACTACATATGCAAAAAACCTTACTACCATGAGAGTTTTTGGACCTCTTTAGAAGAGTAGTTTGAAAAAGGGGAAACAGATGCTTACCAGTTATACAAGTTTGAATAATTAACATGAATTACAGACAGTAGGTGCAAGGACAATAAACCCTGACGTTCAACTAAAGACACCAACCAAATCAATCTGGATTGTTTATCCACTTGAACCCTAAACTATCTACAGTTCAAATGAAATCAACCATCTAGCCACGTTTTTCAGTCATATTCTATGTTTCTATTGTATAATAGGCAGTGGGGTTACAACAAAATCCTACTGTGACTCCCCAAACTGCAAAGTTCTGCTCAGTGGTAAGCAACTTGTCCAAGAATCATATTGCTTGTAGAATATTGTTATTTGAAAGCCTGATAAGCAGGCACTGTAAGACACATTTTTCCAGCTTGTTAATGGCGACTCATCCAAAAAACCTTGGGATCCACAATCACTGGTAGTAACTCAAGGTTAAAAGCATGAATAAATCAAATTGAAACCCTAACTGTTTCACAGCAATTCTTCTCCCTTTGATGAGAAACAGTGCAAAAATTATGCCATGTTTTTCCTTTACTTTAGAAAATTTACCTTTCTGATTCTTGCCATGGCTTATCTGGTTCATAGTCTTTTCCTGACTTCTCTGACTTGTCTTCTTTTTCTTCTCTCTTCCTACCTCGTTTTTTGCGTTCTTCTTCTTCTGGGGGTTTGCTTCTGCAAGCCACCAAGCATTCTAAGACACGCTGGTGTTTATCAGAGTTGTTGATGTGTGCTCGTACAAGGGTTTCCAATTCATTCCACATAATCCGGTATTGTTCATCTCTAAGCAAGGGCAGAAAACCCCCAGAGTATTACACAGGATAGTCTAGATCATTAATCTATTGAATAGATAGATTCTGTTTTTAACCGTTAGTTGGGGCTATTTTTGTGGGGTTTGTTTTGTTTTTTAAATCCTTGAGCTCTCTCCATCTCTTGTACTGGAGGTCCATGCACCTTGGATTACTCTATCCTTGAAACTTATGGAACCACATGTCGTGTGACCATTTTTAATTAACATCCAAAGAGTTAAGTGTCAATTTAAACATATTATTTGCACTGGCATCTAATTCTTAACTTCCACAAGATATCACTGCCAAAAGGCATTTCTGAATCCTGTCAATTGTTTGCTAACTAGTAAATTATGCAACGTTAGGATATGCAGAGGGCCACTCGGGTAGCGACGCGCAAAAGAATTAAATAATTATTTGCATAAAAAAAATTAGAATTACATTGAGTGGCTGTAAACTCCAGACACTTGGGCATCTTTTGCAGATGAATTTTCAGCTAATTCTTGGCAATACAATATACATGTATGTCATCACTGGACCAACAGATATCTGGATATTCTATGCTTGTTTTAAAGGAGAATCCCATACTTTAAATAACTGTTTCAAAAATTATTGGACTATTTTAATATCCCAATTTATACCACTAGACATTTACAATATACTTAAGTTTCCCTTTTAAGTCATTTGGCATTATTCCACCTTCTCTCTCCTAGCTTGTGTCAGTCTCCCACCTTTCTTGATGGTTATCTTTGTTTTCAAATTTAACATATTCACAATGTCTTGCTAATAAAGTACATTCTGCTTCCTAACATACAGAACAATCACTGTGATAGCCACTAAACGATGCAAGCAAAGTATTCACAGCATTTGTTTTGCATATGTACATCACTTAGTATGCTCCATATTACTTTTGGCCACACTTTAAAAACATGCATGAAAATAATGCAAATGGAATATTTCTGAGAAACATCCAACAATGAAAAGATACGCATTTAACCTTTTTGGACCCTTTCCTCTGGTACCAACTGTTGATATCGGCAGTGGATCATTTTTCCTCTCCATATCTACCAAGTTGTATATTGTTTTTTGACAATTCAGAACATCCTCATCTGTCATTGCTTCTTTTACAATCACACTGGCTAATGGCACTACCTGCAATGCAAAACAAAAGTCAACAATGGGAAAGTGCATGTTGCAGGAAAGAAACAGGAAGAAGAGAAAGCAAAGTCTGTGTACCCATGGAGCAATACACAACAAAAACCATCACCTATCCTGAATTTAGTAATAACTCTCGAAGGTATGTGGAAATGCATGCTGTCTTCACCCACTGCAACACAGGAGTTCTGTAGCTAAGCCAGTTTCAAATGTGCCACCCTATTTACATTACATTCTAATAGCCTACTGACACTAAATACTGAGTATTTAAGTGAAAACAACGTTTAAAATAAACCCTTTTGTGGCAACCGATGAAATACTGACTATTTTGTGATAAATCAAGTAGCAAGATGAAACTAACTCTAGATCAGAACAAAGGGTTACAAACCCAAGGTTACTTACAGCTTGCATGTTGAAGATGGTAGTCTGAGAAATAATCATAGGCCAGTAACGAGTATGTTTCTCTAACTGATCTTTTGCACGTTCCAATGGAATTTCAAGACTTCCATCGATCTTATATCTGGGCTCTAGAAAAGGAGTTAATCGGTTTTCCCTCATAAATTCACCAAAATCCTAATGATAACCAAACAAGATAAAATTAGGAATTTCTCTAACAAAGTTGCTTTCACTGAACGGGTGAAATAACATAGTCTTGCCTGTCATTCATTGCATACCACCACCACTAAGTCTGAGCCTAACACCCAGAGCCCTGTTTCTAGCTTTCAGACATATGACATTCTTTGAGGTAAACACCCAAACAGCTGTACAAAAACGTGCGCTAAAAATTGATGTAGAGTTTTTGATGAGGAGGCCTTCTGGGTTTGCAAGGTATTTCATGTACAGTAAGAGTTTTGCTATGTTTTTCTGGAAGTCACTGGTGCTTACATACAGCAGATGCAAAGGAAATGTTCAAAAAAAAGAATGCCAGCTGACTGGCATTTGTCTGTTCCATATCCAGGGTTCAAAGCTGACAACTCTACCTTTCCTATTTATTGTACAACCCATTCATTTGCGATCTAGCCTTCTGACAATAAGCAGGATATAGTCCTATGTGCATGCAGCCCACACATAAATCTTGCCATGAAAATGTTGTTCCAGAATCAGAACGAACTTTAGATGACAGCACATAAAGTGGCAAATGTTTCCTCAACATAGACAGGATTCTACGAAGCAGGCATACTATCTTACTACTATGTACTACTTTGTACTAAATACATATCAGTGTATACAAAGAAAATGACTTTGACTATGATATCATGCAAACCAATCCAGTTCTCCAGAAAACACACCAACATTGCCTACACACAGTATTCTGTTGCACAACATCTCGTCATCTTAAGTGAAAAACAAAAGAAAACAACAAAAAAAGGAATCTTACTGTAATCCGGTAGTCAGTGACCCTTCCACCACAACCTTCACTAATTGATGGGGGATCTTCTAGAATCGATCGCGAGCTGCTTAACACATGTAGAAAAATTTCTCCTCCGTGGCTGCTGAGCATGTGACTAATTACTTTAGAGCCAGACTTGCGTGGTTGTTCCAACAAAACAGAACGACCTGTTGGATGTGAGATCAGTTTCGTTAGTTACCATGTGTTGCAATTTTAAATTAAAAATTGCATACACGGCACAGTTTTTTTTTTTTTAACCTAGTCACTAAGACTTTCAATCCACTGAAGTTGTGTTTTCACCTAGATGAACGAGAAACCGCTTCAAGTATTTACTCTATATCCTTAGATCACAGTATCAAATGCTCTTAAATTTTACACAGAACAATTGAAAGGCCTCCCTCCTGTGAACACCCTATCACTTTCTGAGCAAGACATTCTTAGAAAAAAATTAGTATTTATAAAGACATTAAAATGGTATGCTGTGTATGAACAGCTTGTTGTTTTTAATTGAAGAGGACATATACTAAACCACTATCTCGCCTTACTGCAAAAACTCATTAAAAGCAACTAAGAAACAACAACGTAACCCATTTGAGTATAAAGGTATCGGTTTATACTTTAATATTTAAAATTGATCATACTTTTCAGACATGCACAAATAAAACAGACTCCAACTTACTTCCAATTCAAGACATTAAACAAAAAGGTGCAAATTCCAAATAAGTTGTTTGTTATGAGGAAGCAAAAACAGAAGATCAGAAGGGAGTGATTATCTGAAATATGCTATTAGTTTTACTTCTAACCATTTTTATTGATCAAAGTACTTTTCCAGCACAGAATCTTCAGAAAAAAATACATAACGAATAACTTCACCTGAAGGAAACATCCCATTAAAATGATGTTTGTAAAGCAACTGTTTTTGCTAACTGTAAAAAAAACCACACGCAATTAATGCTGACTGCATACCACTAGCATTATGATAAAGTGCATCATCACCTACTGAAAGAAATGTTTCCTACTAAATAGAATAAAATGAAAAGTATTCTATATTTCAATTCAGCAAAGAACTGTAAGAATTCAGTATTTGCTCCTCCTCTACCTTACCTCTTTCCTCCCATTTCCAGTTTTCAAAACACATTCCATTTGCCTTTAAGTACATTTAACAACTTTCTTATTTTATTTATATATGATATGGTAACTGATGTGGCATTTTTACAGTATATCCCCCTATACAAACTGAAATGTGGTAAGTGCTCGTATAGGGCTTATGTGGCAAGGTTTTGGTAGCGTCAGGGCTGCAGGGTTGGCCTCTGTAAGAAGAACCCAGAAGCTGCCCCACGTCAGATAAGAGCCAGCTCCAAAAGGGACCCACAGCTGGCCAGAGCTGAGCTCACGAGAAACGCTGCGAAAGTGGAGCAAGAAAATGTGAGAGAAAACCCTGCAGACACGAAGGTCACAGAAAGAAGGGGAGAAGGTGCTCTAGGTGTCTGAGCAGAAGTTTCCCTGTGGCCTGTGGAGAGGACCATGGTGGAGCAGGCTGTCCCCCTGCAGCCCATGGGGTACCATGGCGGAGCAGATCTCCACGCTGCAGCCCGCGGAGGAGCCCACGGTGGAGCAGGTGGATGTGGCCTGAAGGAGGCTGCAGCCCATGGAGAGCCCCCGCAGGAGCAGGCTCTGGGCTGGAGCTGTGGCCTGTGGAGAAGAGTCCATGGTGGAGCAGGAAGTCAGGGGGGAGCTGCCACCCGTGGGGGACCCGTGCTGGAGCAGTTTGCTCCTGAAGGACAGACCCCGTGGTACGGACCCATATTGGAGCAGCTCTTGAAGAGCTGCAGACTGTGGGAAGCCCACACAGGATCAGTTCCCCACGCTGGAGCAGGGGGAGAGAGTAACCACAAAGAAGCAGCAGTGACAAAGTTATGGACTGACTGCAACCCCCACTCCCCTGTACTGCTCAGGGGGAGGAGGCAGAATGTGGATGAGGGGAAGGTGTTTTCAGTTTGCTTTTAGTTCTCACTGCTCTAGTCTGTTAGTAATAGGCAATAAATTATATTGATCTCCCTATGCTGAGTCTGTTTTGCCCATAACAGTAATTGGAGACTGATCTCCCTGTCCTTATCTCAACCCATGACGCTTTTCTCATCTTATTTTCTCCCCCTGTTCTGTTGAGGGGGAGAGAGCAAGCAGCACGGTAGAGCTGAGCTACCTACCAGTGTGAAGCCACGACAGAGCTCTGTTTAAAACATTAACTATTACAACTTTAAAATGATTAGCCAAGGACACAAATTTACCATTAAGAAGAAAGTTAGTAAGGCATGAAGAAGGTCTGCTATTTACATCTACTGGTGAAATTCTGTACGCTCCAGTGCAGTAGTGTAATTCTGAAAAATAAATGAGTACAAAAGTTGAGTCTAGTTGCACACAGAAAAAATATCCCACAAAATAAAAGGAAGATGAAAAAGCTATTCCACAGTCAGCAGAACTACAAAGCCTAGCAGTCTCTAGATGTAAAAATCTGTTCTTCTCACCATCTCCTTGCAATCTTTCCAGTACCTTCAACTCTAAGAATGCATTCCAAGCCCTACTTCCAGCAGGACCTCCAGTCCTTTCTCTCTCTTGAAAGATTTCGCAGTAGAGTCACTCCCTGCCATGGGGCAGGGACACCATCCACTAGACCATGTTGCTCAAAGCTGCATCCAGCCCAGCCTTGAACACTTCAAGGGGTGGTGCATCCACAACTTCTCTGGGCAATCTTCCCTTTACTCAGATTAGAAAGTCAATATAGACGGATGGACTAATCTACTGGTAAAAGTCATTGCACAAATTTCCTTACAAAGCCTTTTCCTTAGCACTTCTAATGTTTACACTAAAGATAGCGGTTTGATTCAGTATTTTGTCCTGAAACAAGAATTAAATAAAAAAGAAAGCACAACATTCAAGGTCTGAAAGCTGCTATGTTAAAAGCCACCACTGTGGAACTGACAAGGTATACTTGCCCCACATGAGGGACAAATTACTGAACATTACAATTAGGGAACAGCTTCAAGATAATTAAGAACAGACTGAAAAAAACACCATGAGAACATTTACAATCTCCCTCAACTCTTTCACAAGTCATTGATTAGCCAAGATTAGAAGAGCATCACATCACCATTATTAAAACAGGATGCAGTCAGCAGCACGGTATATAGAGTAAAAGGTAATAACAGCATTAACAAGAAGTGAATTACCTCCCTGCTTAAATTCTTATCAGCACGTGTAGAGAACAACATTCAACTCAAGATACAATATCAGTTTTGTAAGATACCGTTACCTACCTACACTATTTGTTCGAGGAGTACACCATTTTAATGTTACAGTTTCTTTAAATGTGCCTTCTCTGCTATTGCCACCTATGTGATTATCACCTGCAGTATCAAGTCAGAAAAAAGCGCATCATAATGTGATCAAATATTTTCTTTGTTACACGAAAATACAGCAAATAATTCTTATGTAAGTGTGAGGTGTTATGCAAAAAAAAGCAATTTAAGGTATAAAATATTTATTACATGGCCATATAGAAAACAATCTAATTATCAAGAGCTAGACACCTAATGCATGGAAAAAAATCCTTACGTTATTAGAAAAGTACTTGAAAAAATCTTTTAAGATCGGCAGCCATTGCATTTTTTTTTAAAGCATGCAAGCAAACAAAATACTGTAACTCTAGAGTATGTTCCAAATGTTTGATCTGACATTTAGGAAGTTAGATACCTTTTTTTTTTTTTAAACCTGTAACAGCCTTTTTTTCCCCTTAAAAATGCCTAGAACTTTAAAAGCGTCTCTGATTTTCCACAGACAAATCAGAACCCTCAACAATGTCAGAGCCCTTATTTAGGGCTGATCAGTTTCTGTACATATTATATCTTGAAGTCTGAAACTGATCTAAAGGCACATTACACAAGTTGGACTTTTGGGGGAAAATAGTATTTGGTCTCACTATCCAGTATCTTTGCTATCAAATTCAATTTGAACATCTCAACATGTTTTACTGGCTGTAGATGTTTTATGATTAAAAAATAGTTTCATATAATGCCTCACTGATAACTAGCCTGCCCAACAGTATCTGAAGGCATCAAAATAGACATTATCAATACCTAAGACATTACACTATGTTTCTGCTAGCGAGTTGTGACTCTTCATGCTCTTTGACACATTATTTAAGGAAAGTATTAATTGAATTTTACATGAAGTTTCAGAATTACAGTAACAGTCACAAAATAATATGCTCAAATCCACAATAATCTGAGAGGAATTAGATACATATATCAACATGTAACATTCTATATAATATGTTAAGGTTTAGTCTAATATTTTACACAAGAAGTTCTTTGATTTCATAATATGAAGACTTAAGCAAATCAAATAAATCTTGTGGATTAGTCATGCAGGTAACTTGCAGAAGTGGCATTTTTTCATTACCGAAAGATTGCAGTTAAAATAAGTGGAATCCTTCTAGAAACACTCTCTCAGACTAGATTAAGTAAATTTCGCCTTTAGATAAGTTCTCTAGCAACTTTTCATAGAAATAAGATCTAATCAAATCCTCCCCTTCCTAGTATCAGAGCTATTACAGTTAAAAGATGCATTTTAAAAACAAATAAAAATGAACCAAAATTTACAGGATCTGATGGAAAAAGTTCAAAGAGGAGTTGCAGCATTAGCTTGGTTTTGGTCAATAGGTATTACAAAACTATTTGAGCCCTTGCAATAAAGCTTTATACTTTCAACATGGATAACAGTTTCAGGTCAGTCTGAATTCATTATTTTAACATCCTATTCCTTTCCCCCCCCCCCTCAACCTTTAACCATACACTCCACTAATAAATGGACCATAGTAATTGTAGATGAGGAGAAATTCTGTTCCTGAATAATGGAAGAGCCCCTGCAGGAGCAGACTCTGGGCTGGACCTGCAGCTCATGGAGAGGGGTAGCCTATGGTGGAGCAGGTGATCTGGTGGGACCGGCCCCACCGTGGGGGACCCATGCTTGAGCAAGGACTCATCCTGAAGAGGAAGGGGTGGGGTGGGGGAAGCACAAAAGCCCCTAAAATGGCTACTTATGGACCAAATGATTTTAAACTACAGAACAGAAATACTCACTCTTTGTTAGATAACTGACATAGATACCTCATCTGTTAAAATATTATTCTTCACTTCTAAGAAGTTAAACCATCAGCTTCCTAATATGCTTTAAAGCTATGTAATATAGTTTTGAATAGTAAAAAAAAAAAATCTATAGCCTGTAACTATGTATTCTATACACATAGCAAGTCAGACCAACTTTTATGATTCAGTGCCATTTAAAAAAAGTTACAAACTACACTGTAAGAGAAAACAGACTATACCAGCCTATAAAAACTTCAAATGAGACTTCAGCACTTCTGAAGATGCATACAGTTTAAGTTCCACAGAAGACTGGCAGAGTGAGGGTTTTTTCAGTCGCTTAGTTTAGCTTTTAAGTACCAATACAGAAATTTTAGCATCACCTGATTTATTAACAAAATTCTGTATCAAACACTGTTTCCTGAACAAGATAGTTCTGCATAAGACTTACCGCGGTCTTCCCTAATCTCAGAGAAGTTATTAAAAATTCAAGTGAGGAATATTAGGTAATAATTCCAAGCTATGAAAAGCATACTAGGTACCTTCAAATACAGTGAGAAAGCTCAAAAATCAAATAACTCGTGTTTTGAAAAGCAACTACTGTCACGAACAGGCCTATATGATGTAAGTGATGTCAATTATTATTTCTTGACAGATTAAAAGCTGAGTTGTTCAAGGAATAATTTTCCACAAATACTCAAGTAGTACTCCCTATTGTAAAACCACTGCATGTCTATAGTCTCTCAGACAATCTGCTTTTTATATCTCAACAAGAAGTCGAAGTGCCCCTCAAATCACACAAAAGTCCTGAATGCATGTGAAACCTGGTCTGATGAACAAACTGTTCCAAATTGTTTTATTATTACTATTTTAAAATATGCCAGGAATGAATAAAACTCCAAAGCCAACATTGCAAATCAAGTTGTTAGGTTGCAGGCAACAACTGAAAATATGCTGTTTGCAAATAAGTTTCTCCTTAATTCTAATAATCATGCCTGAAATTTACATCAATTTGAAGCTCATAAGATCTGTTTGTGATTACTTCCAGCACGCAAATGATTAAAAAAAGAGAAACCACCTTTACAGGATTATTTCTACTTACCACTCTTCAAAAAGTCAACATGCGCTTCTTTGTGATGAAGAAGCTCCACATCATAGTTGGCTGATGTGTTAGCATGCTGTTCTTCCTTTAAAAGAGAAAGGTAGAAACAATGAATACAATTATTATAAAAATAGCGACCTCTAGTTAAAAATGAATTATTCCAATGATTCTGCATTTACCTGTCACTTCAAAGGAAAACAAGAAGTCTCCCAAGTGCATCATACAACAATGGGATTGCAATGTTGAGGAAACTGCTCTGACCTATTTAAAGATGCAGCCATCTCATTCTTTTTATTCCTTTTTTGAAACCCTATGCTTTCTTCTTAATACAAGGTGTCATGACAGTGTGCATAATGTAAAATACATTAAAAATAGGCTTGACTAATTTTGTTTAAATTAATGAAGTTTAGGAAGCCTATAACACATCAATCACCAATAGCTACAACGCACTGAGCAGCAACAAATGAGCACTGAAGAATGTATCAGTAGTTACTTTTCCTAACTAAAAATCTCAAGAATCTAAACCAAAAAAAGCATACTTGGAATGTACATTTTCTTGCACTTAAGATGTATGAAAAAAACCATACTTTCAACTGCAAGTTGATAACCACTGCATCTTTAAACAGCAACGACAGTTCGCAAAAACAGAACAGTACTCTTAGTAATTTATTCCAAGTTAAAAAAAACACACAGGGAACCCAACATAGTCTATTACTATAAGGACAAAGGCAGAAGGGAGAGGCATACCAGCAGCACGCAGGTCAGAAAGTTACAGACAAGGTATTTGCAAGCCTAAAAGTCACACTTATAAAATGACCCATGTCAAAGTTCCATTAAAAACTCATGTATTGTGACAGCTTTAACTCCATGTTTTAACTTAACTCAATACTAAATTGCTATTTTTAAAGATGGCCATAAAAAATTTCTGTTTTCAAATACGCAATTAGTAAAGATTCACAGTTAAAACATTATTTTTTTTAAAATCAGAAAAGTTTCTGCCCCTACCCTTGCTGTTTGAATACTGACACCTGTGATCAGGCAGCAAGAGACAACTGAAATAGAAAGTTACTCTAAACTTAAGAATACTTTAAATACTTGATTGCACTGATTTCCCTCCCTGTAGAGATAAAAACAGGGACAAAACTTTGAACAGAAAATGTTAAATTTAATATTTTCCTTAACTAGATTATACCCTCTGTCCCCTCTTTCTGTCTATTAGATCTTCACCATGGAAAACCTAGTGGAAAACCTTTAGTCAAAGCTGTTAGTTACAAACACCTTTATGTTGGGTGGACATGATAATGAGACAGAGGAAAGACTCACTATGCCACTAAAATGCACAAGGGTCAAGAATATCTAGTCAACACAACTAGAAAAAGACAAGAATCACAGACAAAGTAGTTTGAGACAAATAAGATAGTATCATTTTATATAAACACTAACAACTGAAACAATACTTGTATTGCTGAATCTCAATTTTTGATGTAGCAATACAACATTTTGTTCTGTGATCCTTCTTTACTTTTTTCCCCTTCTTTACTTTTACTAACCTGGTCACAAACATTAAATGTGGGCTAATAAAAAAAACAGAAAATATGATATGGAGAGAAAAACAATGTAAAAATTCCATTTAAATCAACATTAAAAGTTTCAAACAAGTTTAGAAGTGATGCAGCTAGCTAACAAAGCAATAGACACAATATTACCTTCATAGGAATGTTAGTTATTGTGGTTGAAGCCAGATCAAAGTGTTGTTGTACCAAAACATTCAATTTTGTAGCCAAATGCCGTCCTGCGCGGACACTGTGCACTTCACTGGTTAAAACAGGTGAAAGCTAAAATAAATTGACATGGAATATGCAGTATTAATGGATTAGGCTCTAGGATCATGGAACAATAATAAACCATTTGAAATTCTAAACTAAGCATATTTATACTACTAAAGCCGATCAGGAATAAAACATCATGGAAAGTTAAGAAGAAAAGATTATTTCTCATTCAGAACTTTGCAGGTTATGTCAGTTGTTATAGTTGCAGTTGCTACACGTCCCAAAATTAGAAGTGTGCTGAAAATCTTGATGGGTAAGAATCCTCTTAATAGCAGCTCTGGGTCTAGTCCTTCCCTCTTTCACCCACTGAGGGACAGAGGCAAAATCATTTTTATATACCTACCTACCTACGCATTTCACACACACAAGAAACGCAACTGTAAGTTCTATTTGATTTTCTCTTGCCAACAAGTAACGACATCGGGTTTAGGTTTAACAAAGAGCAACAACCATCTCACAAAGGAAAGGAATCGATTTATTCTCTCCTGTTGATGTGGTTTTTTTGTTTTTAGCACAACTATTAAACATTTTCATAAAAAAAGAATCTTAGTGCACTTGCTGCATTCCTTTTTACTTGTGAAGTAAAATGCAGGACTAAATGCCTTCTGTGTTAAGAATAAGACCCTTTTCCTTGTGTATTATTTTTCTTACAGTTCACATGTTAAAATGCTGAGCAGAGCAGACTGAAGATCAGCAAAACATATTACAAGATCTTTCACATGTACTTGGATTTCAAACAACCACCATCAAGCATAAAAGTCCATAGAGCACATGCTTTCGCTACAATTGAAGTGTTAATATAGAATAATTTCTTGTATGCATCCTTTCACCTTTAAAAGTCATTTTATGAAAAAGTATCTGTAGAGTACCTAAAGAATTCGATGAACTTCAAATATTCTACATTCCTACAATGTATTACCCTTTCCTTTGGAAGCAGATACGTCTTCCAATGCTTTTCACTAAAAAGGCATTGTTTGCTCACTCTTGACAACACAAACGCTCCATTTTGGTGTCATGAAAAAAAACATTCAACCAATAGTTAAAAATTATAACGTGTTAGCCAAGATAACATGAAACACAGCACTGTGTTCCACATCCACATCATTTAACAGACATGTTAAAACATACTGCTAGCTAGCAGAAGCCCTGCTTGAATAGCAGAAAACTCAACTAACCCATTCAACACATCAAGTAGTTGGTTTTCCATTAGACTCCTAAATATGCATTTTCTTCTCAAAATATAAAAGAAATCAAACCCAACATTGTATCATTCTATGGCATTAACGTGTTTACTT
Organism: Chauna torquata; assembly: GCA_013399475.1. Classification (NCBI taxonomy): domain Eukaryota; kingdom Metazoa; phylum Chordata; class Aves; order Anseriformes; family Anhimidae; genus Chauna; species Chauna torquata. Next base: position 170,096 of record VXAL01012002.1, read on the forward strand.
CACAAAAAAGAAGTATGAATTATAACTGCAAGAAATTTAAGTAATAAAATGAAAAAGGTGATATCATGTATGCGTGCATACTACAAAATAAATCAAAGTATGCATTTTAGATGGCAATACGCAGGCTGCCAACTTTTCAAAGAATCGCCACGTGTTTTTCCTACACCTTACCAGAGGCTCAAGGCCTTATTGAGGAATGCTTAATTTGCATTGTCTACTTTGAGTCTGATACCATTCATAACACTGGGATACATTTTCTCATTTTAAGCTCCTTACCTCTTTTTTAGGACGGTCTGAAACAAGGCTGTCTTCACCAACGGGGTACGTGTGGATTAAGACCAATTCACATTTCTGGATCTGCATTAGACTTAAAAAGAAAAACAAACATTCTATTTAACCTATACAGTTGCAGGAAGCATCTCACAGAAATTACAAGAGTTCTCCCAAGATTCATCTAAATGCCAGAACACAGAATCTGAGACATTACAACATACTGTTTCTGAATGTATTTTGTAGAAACTAGGTTACACTAATGATTTTTTCAAAAGCATACTTCAAAATAAATTATCAGAATAAAAAGTGTGCAATATTTCTAGCTCTTCAGCTGCAATAGTACTGTACTACTTTTTGAACAGGTCAATGGAGATCCTTAACCTGTGTACTCTGTTCAGCTTCATTCATCTGACAATTCATGCTACAGAGGATTTGTGCCTCCAGGTGTGTGCGCAGGTATTAATAAGCAGATTCCAGTGATTCCAGTATGAAAAACTACATATGAAACCACTTTTCTATCTTTACAGTGGACTTAGAACCTGATCCCCCAGCAGTAGTGTCCTTTATACATACAGGAAATCATAATTTGAGCACGTAAATACAGGGGACTCTTGCTTTTGCTATGCAAGTGCCTATGGAGCGATCCAGGATAGGATTCTCAACCTACTATATATTTTGCAAGGCAACACACAATTCCTGCACCAAACAGTTCACTGTTTAATTAGACAACGCATATGGTGGAAAAAGTGACAGAGGAGATGCATCCTGTATATCAAGACATTCCTTTATCTCAACGGAAGTATCAGGCAACACAATTTAGAAACAAAAAACTACTTTCAAGCCTCTCGGCTATTTTAGTTAAAGAAAGTGAAACTAGCTCAGTGCTATCAAGAAAGAATGCAGATGCATAACTGGTAAGCATGCCCTGTTGTATATTGCAGTGTTGTAACGTCTCATGTTTTACATCTTGCTCCAGAACACAACAACCTAAAGAAATATTGTCCCACAAGGATAAAGGATGATACTGAAAAGGATAATTATGATCATACAATGGCTCAGAACCTTCTATGTCACAGCAGCATTCAAACCATTTATCAGAAAAATGGTTAGTATGTTTCAAGTGACAAAAACACACCTGTATGCCTTAGAGGACAGAAGGGGCACATGCAGAATAAAAAACTGTTAAAAGTATACTCACTGATCTGAATTAGCTGCAAGTTTGTTATGTTCATGAATGGTTTCCTGAACACAGTCCTCAAGCATTCGAACATGACTGTCACTACAAAGAAATTTTTGAAATACATATTTTCATGCAGTATTATCAATCCTCTTGTTCAGAGATGTCACTACATCTCCTATTTTAAGTGGGAAATTTTTGGCTGGTCACTGTAGCACACCTCCATAAACAAAACTCTTATTAAAGGCAAGAAATGATCTACAAAAAAAATAGCTATTTAGAGCACTAATTCACAACAATCAATGAAATACTTCTAAAAATGTATGAAATCTTCCCCCCCCCCCTTTTTTTTTAAATGGGGGAAAGAAATTATCATACATACCTTTTCGCGTTAGTAATACAGATTATTCTTCCTCTATTTCCAACACGTTCTGCATTCTCCATAAGCATGGTTCGAGCCTCATGCTGGTATTCTGTTATTTTGCAAAGTGCTTCAACTGCTGCAACCAGACCATGAAGTATGCTGCAGCATTCTGGATCTGCCCGAGGATTAGGTGGCCCAACAGCTGCTAATGCTGCCATTAACTAGTTAAAGAAATTATTGAAAGTTACTTTTCAGGCATTTGTTGAAGTGGTCAATTAAGAGAAAAGGCATCATAATAGCTTATTTTACATGCAAATTAATATTGTCATAAGAAAACCAAATAGAATAATACTAAATCTGTATATGTTCCTAGCCTTCTGGAAAACATTTTGGCCCTAAGTTATCCTTCGCAGTCGATTTGTCATTTGTTACCAAGCCTTGAGAACATAATATTCTCATTTATCATAGGAAAAGTACCTGGCTATAATTGCAAATTATATCCAATACCTAAAAGAAATTCTAATGTTATCAATTGCCATCTGCTTTTATCTTATGAAACTCTGGGGAGGAACCAAACTTCCAAGTTAAGTTTTTCAGAAAGTAAGCCCATTCAATATGAAACAAAATGAGTGCAGAGAATACACTGTTTACACTTTTTTATTTACAAAAGTTTATTTGCCTATCTTGCCAAGGTAAAAAAAAGTGTAAAATTCAAATGGTATCACTAATTTACAGAAGAAATGCATACACAAGTAATTTTTTCATAACATTTGTTCTTCTATAATTTGATCCTGAAAGCTACTTTTTTTTTTTTAAACCAATGTAAAGTTGCCTATAGAACATTCCAACCTCTCAGGCTACTTCTTAAAATTCTCCTATGTAACCATTTCAGACCAGATCCACTGACATTTTAATTCATCAATATTACTTAATATTGAATATAGTAAGACATTGCTATTTATTCTGCAATTAAACTAGACTTTCAAAACAAAAGAACAGCCACAAAGCATACCTCTTGCAAGTTCTGATCTTCTTGGGTCCAAGAATTCAAGACATGAGCCCCAGAATCACTCACAATGAAATTCACCTAAAAGGATTAAAAAAGTGCATGTAAGATAACAGCCAATCACAACCATGGATTATGGCTACTTCCCCAAATCCAAACTAATATGAACTACACCTCCTTCTTCAGATTAACTGATACCCTAGAGACGTGCGCAATTACAAGACAAACTAAAAATAAGACATACACGAAAAGCAGTCACTGCTGCCATATTCGCTTACCCTTTAATTAACATTATGATTAACAACTTCTTATTCTAAATACTTGTTTTTAAGCCATCAAATCAATCTCAAAACCAAGTTAGTACTTCAAGATATTATGAGGTCTTAATAATCAGGTAATATTTTCAGTAGAAAAGCATCTACAAAGCAAAGTAAGTTCTAACAGAGCAATACAGCGAATCATTCTCCAAACACCATAGCAGTAGATCACAGGGGTAAATAGCTAGCAAGATTTACTAAACATCAGACAGCAAAATATGTTCAAAAGTTGACAAAAACATTCAAGGGGAAGAACACTCTCCATCTCACAATTTCAGCTTCTCATACCACACAGGCTTCATCAGTTCAGCCAAATGGTTAAGATCAGCCCACTGAACTACCAGTGGTACTTGTCGGTGCCATGCTTTCTTCCATTATCATTACTTTGTAGCTATGTCACTGTCACAAGTTTAGCTTCCCCCCAACCCCCCCCCCCCTTTTTTTTTTGAAAGGGTAACCAGCCTTAAGACATTGCACAACAGTTTATTCAATAATAAGAAAAGATCCACAGACCTCAGGAACCAGGGACTAGTTACCTCTATTTATTTATTTAGAGAACTTCACAGAACCACCAGGCATTTATGCTTCTAAATAAGAGCTGCGTGCCAGGAAGCTCTCCCACTTTTTCAAACTAGCAGTTTGAGAGATATCCTACCTCTTCCTATCGGCCAGCACTCCTTCAGCATTAGCACTGAAAACCCTAAGAAATGTTTACATACTCAAGTATGTTTACAACCAGGGTTTGATATGCAGCAAGACCTCACTCAAGCTTTTCTAAGCTTACAGATCACAAAAACACAATAAATCTGTTACCTTAAAGCACCCCTCCTCATGTTTTGCAGAGAACATTATGATAACCAAAAGTCCCCCAAAAAAGACATGTAATGGGATTCGTATGCTATTCAAACCAATTTTAAAAGCTGTAGGCTGTATTGACAACACAAAAATATTTTATATAATAAATAATATTTAAACTTCTAACAACAGCTAATGATATTAAAAATACCCCTTAAACTATAAAGTATCCCATGCAGTATTGCTGGAAAAACTTACCAGTTTCTTGAAAGGAAAAATATCATACATTATTCTACAGTACTCCATGGATGATTCCACCGAACAGGTCCATAGCGATTTTGATATGGGTGCTAGAGGTATAATTCCTTGGGTCCGATTCTTTACTAACATATCAAATTCAACATGCTGTCTACAGGATTCTGCCATATATGGGCAGTGATCCACAACAAAAACAGTTTTATGAGACTCAGAGAAGATTTTCATTTTCTTCCTAAAACAAACAGATAATAAAATAAGAAAAAAACATACAAGACAAACATATCACAAGATTACAGTTTATATAGTATGGAAGCATCTTACTAGAATACTTAAGTTTTAAAGAGGTTACCTCTCATGGTATTTAGGTTATACCTTGTGTACGTTAGCTACTATAACACTACTTGTTAAGCTTTAAAAAACACTTCTTAAAATAGGCATTTTTTAATTTATTTACACAGAAACAAAAATATCCCATAGAAGTCTTATTAGTCCATACATTTGGTATACTAGACGTCCAATCAGAAGAAACTTTTTTCCCCTCAGGAGCAAAAAAACTATAGGAAATGTGAACATATACAGTTGCAAAGGCAATAATAATACACTGTATTACCCTCCTCCCTTCTCTAATTGAAAGAAATGTTTAAACAAAAATATGGAAGTACAGAAACCGCTTGCTATTTAAAGCTTTCCCGCTAAAAGAAATAACAGGAAAAAAATTATTTATGGTTAGGATACACAGGCCTTTAAGTATCATAAATGTCAAGACTTTAAGTTAATGTTCAGCCTTCGCTTTGCGAGATGTGTCCTTTTATTTGTAAATGCACATCTAGTGGGTGGCATCCCTGCCCATGGCAGGGGGCTTGAAACTAGATAGTCTTTAAGGTCCCTTCCACCCAAGCCATTCTGTGATTATTATCTGCATCTGTACTTTGGTCTCTCACTGACAGAAACACTGCCTCTGAAGCTCTTGTAACACAAACGTTCATCTAGCAAGTCTCATCGGAAAACTCTGTATTCCTCCCAATTATGAAGCCTGAGAACTCCGCAAGGAGACACGGTGCATTTTCCTGTTTCACATCTATAGGCTGGGTTTCCCTCCTCTATAGCACCACTGAAAGAAATACTTTTGAAACAACTCTAACGCCAGATCCCCGTGTTGGTGTGGACATCGCAACTTGGCGACCCAAACTCAACACCAAAACTCATCTCAGGCCAGCGTTTGCAGCTGACCTCCTCCCGCATCAAATCTGCCTGGGCTTTGGATGTCCCCCTAACGTTTCTAGTACACGAGCCCCTTTAGTACGCCTGCGCAAGCAGCGCCGGATTAGAGAGCGCGCACCAATAAAAGGCCCCTACAAGACGGCAGGGCCGGGCCCAGGCCCTGCGCCCTCTCCGTAGCCTGGCGAAGCGGGCGCGGGGAAGCCGAGCCGCCCCTCGAGGCCGGCCGGGCGGGAGGGCCGCACGGACGACGGGCCGGCTCCGGAGGAGGCGAGGTGGGGCTCGCCGCCCGGAAAAGGGGGCGCGCGGGGGCGGCGGCGTCTCTTACTTGGGCCGGCTCCTCCTCTGCTGCAGAAGTCCCGGGCCTCCTCCGCGCCGCGCCCGGGCCCTGCCGCGGGCTCGCTCCGGGGAGGCGGGATGGGCCCCGCGGGGCGCCCTACACGGG
>VXAL01012002.1:176587-213278 GCA_013399475.1 Chauna torquata
GCGGCTGGCGGGGCCGGGTCGGGCCGCTCGGCTGTGCCCGAGGAGCCTCCGTCAGCCCTCACGTGCCCGCCCGCCGTGTCACGACGGGTGGCCGGCGTCGCGACAGGCCCGATTCACGTCCCTCAGCAGGGCATCGGAGGAGGAGGAGAGGGGGGCGAGGGGCTGCGGGCGCGCTGCCGTGCCGGGACCCCGCCGGTCTGCCTCTACGGAGCTGGGCTGCGGCCGCGGCAGCGCTTACGGGCCGGCCCCGCTCGCCGCAGGGGGCTGAGGGCGCTTCGTTGTTCGCTCTGCGCCGCCCGTGGGGCTCGCCTTTTACGCGAACGGCGCTAATGGGCGTCCGCAGCCGGTGAGAAACTCGCAGAAGCTGCGGGATGGTGCAGCACTGCAGGACTGGTAGCCGTGGAGAGAAGAAAGCGAGGAAGAGTTAAGCTGTGGGGAAAGGTAGTAATGATCTTAAAGAAGGAGCAGACACAGAGCTAGAGGGGGGCTACGGTTCCGTAGAAGCCTGTATTTTTTGTTTTTTTTTAAAGTGTAGTCGAGCTAGATAATGAAAGCGATTAGTAAATAGCAGGAAGTGACGGGAAATGAATATGTTGTAGCAGTATTGCTATGTTGCTGGAGTTGTTGCTCTTGCTACCTGTTGACCCTGCCGTGTTGGTCAGATTGCAGACTAACAAATATGTTTGCAACTGGACATCTCTTCTCAGGTAGAGTTCAGGAGTCACTAAGTTTAACTACTACAGTCCTCATGCTAACAAGCAGATTAATATACAATAAGAATTGGTTTGAATCAAATATATTTGGTTCATTGATTTTTTTTTCCTAAATGTTCAGATTAACTCACATATTTAGATCCATTTTAGGATAAGACAACAATTTTGCTTCTACTAGGCAGCCAGATGAGCAAGTAGAGGGAATTTTAAATGCCAAGGATAAGAGATGGTCTCTTGCCCAAAGGAATCCTAGTCAAGACTTGGGTCTTTGATTGCGATGATACAAATAAAGATCCTCCTTTTTGAGGTACATCCTGTGTGAAAACAGGATATAGCTTCAGGCCTGCTGAAGCTTCTGCACTGTGATGGTCGGTAGCTACTGCCAAATTTGTGCGACTGCGTTCCGTGCAAGGCGCACGCATATCTGCCCCGGCTCAAAGTGCATAGAAGGTTGAATATGTACTGTGTTTAAAACATGGTATTGATGCAAATTATCAGGGGTGTTAACTGCATTGTATGCTGAATGCAAAACGTATTCCAAGCTCCTGGAGAGGTCTGAGAGGCTTTGTTTGCGCTGGCTGGAAAATTCATGGCCTGTGAATTGAAAACTGCCCTTCAAATTCACCTGTAGCAAGGATCTAATTAAATCAATATCTGTAAAGGTTTAGTCAGCTATCGTGGAAGGTCATGTTTTGTCTGCAGTATTTTTGTAGACCAGTAAGAATGTGAGACCAGAATTGACAGGAGAAATGAGGCACAAGGAAAGCTGATCCTTAAAAAGAATGCAATATGATTCCTTTCTACATGATATTAAAAAGAGCTCAAACTGCTAAACCACAGTGCATAAATGAGCTACCTGTGATAATGCACCGGTTTACTGAAGAACTTGACTTGATGCGTCAAATACATAAATACATCGTATGGATGTTAAATGAAAACTTGATAAATAGGAAGGAATTCACATTATGAATGTTTATAGGAAACCCGTATGTGCCAAAATGCTGATGCTTGTGATAACACACAAATCACGGAAAAGACAGTTTAAAACAGTTGTGCTCTATGCATACATGAAGCTTACTTACTCAAGCTCATTTGTCAGAAAGCAAGGCTCAGCTTTCCTGTGATGTGAGGTCCCTAAAACACCCTTCTGCATAGAAAAAGTAAACTAAATGCTTTTATGTTACATGTGCCCCTGAGAGCAGAGGGAACATTGACAAAATTATGAAATTAAAATGCTTTTGGGTGGTTAGACTTTGAAGAAAGTCCAGGGGTGCACACAGGCTCTTGAGAACATTGCAAACTCTGTTGCTGTCTTGCTTCGTTTCCTCCCACCTTAATGCATGAAAGTGGGATGTTCCTGCTATGCTTGTAAGTCTTTGAGGGGAAAGGTGAAATTTCCTGTGTTTGAAGTATCCTGTTTTCTACTCCTTACCTGGGCAGTGGGAAAAGGTCAGTTGGGGAAAATGTGAGGATTTCTTTCAGCTTGGCATAAAGACCCTAGGCTATGATTTGTAAAGGTGCCTAAGAAAGTTAGAAAATCAACTTGGAATGAATTTTTTTCCTGTAGCTCAGTGGCTCACTGGCCTTTTATGCTTGCAAAAATCTCTCCTTCAGCAAACGTCCTGGCTAAGAAATGGATTCTCACAGTGCCTTAGAAAATTTCCTGAAACAAATATCAAGCCTTATGTTAATAAGGCCTGTGACTCTAATAAGCCTCTATTGTTACTGTCTTATTGCTGAAAAACCGTTCAAGGAGTTGAAGTACATTTTCTGTTCAGTAGAAAACATGCAGGATTTCTTAAAAAAAAAAAAAACAAAGACTTGAAGGCTGAAGAATCTCAGTCTTGATGCTTAATCTATCAAGAATAAGTCCAAGAAACTAAATGTAAAGGCCTGTGCTTTGGAAATTCCAGCATGTACAAGTATTTTGCAAGTTAAGGTAATTTCTGCTCACAGCTACTGCAATTAGAAGGCTGGTATTTTAAGTATGCAGTCAGTTCTTTCTCTTAGCCAAGTTGCTGTCTTGCTCTATCCTGTTGAAAACTATGTATTTTACAATTTCATTCCATGCAATGATGCTTGTATTCGTTTTTAGACATGACGAAAACACAGGCCTTTGGCTTTCTGAATTTTCCCTAAGTAGTTTTCTCTACTGTCAGTTTTAGCTCTTCCCTCTCTCTCTGCTGATTTAATTCATCAAGATATTCAAGCCCACTGTAGTCCTTTAGCATTCTCTTTTGTGTTGGATTTATACTTCTCAAATATCAAATACTTTGAGAATTTCAAATACTGTCCTCATAACACACAGTTTACTTTCATTCTCTTGCTGTAATACATGGTCTCAACAGCAATTAAAAAGCAGGAAAAGGAGAGGCAGACTTAGAGTATTTTTAAGGTGTATGAATTTTTCCTACTCCTAAAAGATGACCCAGGTCTAAAATGTCTGTTCTGGTTGTTTGGGGAAGAGGGCTAGGTCGTATTCAGCTGCTTCAAACTTAGAAAAAAATGTGTAGATATATATATATATATGTGTGTGTGTCGTGTAGATAGTGGTTCTCTCTATAACAAACAGGTGGTGGTGTGAAAATAATATATTTCTGATTTTTAGAAATGAGTTGCACAATTGAGAAGGCCTTAGCAGATGCTAAAGCGCTGGTGGAACGGCTAAGGGAACATGACAATGCTGCAGAAGCTCTTATTGAACAGACTACAGCTCTTAACAAGCGGGTTGAAGCAATGAAACAGGTTTGTTTTTCAACTTTGTTTACTCCATTAAAAAAACAACTTGGAAACACATCACTTAAAATCACTTTTGTGTGTTATTATGCAGTGTAGAATCAGTATGTAATTTGGTTAATCCTTTAATACCATACTAAGTATTCTCATTGCGGGTGTGACTGCGATCTAAAAATAGATTGTTTATAAATTTAGTTTGATCCTGTGGAGAATTTTTGCCTGCTACTCTAGCTTAAATATTGGAAGCTGGTGTTTATATGAAGAGCACTGGTAGAAATGGGTTTATTATCCTACAAACCATTGTGTGGTACCTTGCGTTTTGCTCTTCTGTGAAATACTACTTGTTTTATTGATTCAAATGTGCAAATTTAATTCTATAGAGGCCCTGTCATAGTTTCTTCTATTCGGAATACTTTATCTTTTCACTGTCTCATTTTCTTTCAAGGCAGCCTTTTAGGCTTGTTTGCTGTTGTTTCCATTCTGATGTTAAGCTGTCCAAGGCATATCATTAGGTTGAATGTGGCTTTCACTAGAGAGCTGGAAAAAACGTAAAGGTGTCTACTGTCTTTCCACTGGGAGGTTCATCCTGTCATTTCAATTTTAATACATGCTAATGAGCCTGTAAAATAATAAAACCCTGCATATAGGGGTTGGAACTAGATGATCTTTAGGGTCCCTTCCATCCCAAACCACTGTAAGAATCTATGATTCTGTATGCTTCATCCCTGTAGAACTAGTCGTGCAGAGGCTTCATAACTTAAGAGTGTTACATTTACCCATTTTTTTGAGTCACGATTCATTCATTTAGGTCCACATGACTTGTACTCATACACATGCTTTAAGGTATTGGGAAGCCGCAGAGGTTAGTAGTTTGTGTTTTTCCTTTACCACATGTATATCAGTTTTAATGACCTGATGGCAAATTTGACCTGCATTAACTGAAGGTTAAATCATGCCCCCTACACAGATCCAAGCTATCAAACTTGTTTTAGAACAAGTGTCTCTAAAGGGCAGTAAGTTGGCAGCACTGCCAGATGTGTTTTTGTTTGTTTGTTTTATATAATTAATTCAAAACAAGCATTTATTTTGCTGGTTACAGACTTTGACTGACATTTTAGAACTGCTTCTTGGTGACTTGCTGAGTAATGCTTGCCTTTGGTTACTCAAATATGGTGATTTTTATTTTTTATTTTTTTTATTTGAACTAGTACCAAGAGGAAATTCAGGAGCTCAATGAAGTAGCAAGACATCGTCCTCGGTCTACATTAGTGATGGGTATCCAACAAGAAAACAGACAGATTAGGGAATTGCAACAGGAGAATAAAGGTAAGACTAATATGCTACCCCATGCAAGTTCTAGCCTGCACCGCTCTAATCTGTGAGACTTTCACCATTGATCAAGTCCCCAAAATATGTTATAGAAGAAATCTTTTCTTTTAAGCTCAACTTGTCAGTTTAACTGGTCATAATATAACCTAATACAGAGTCCTAATGTCCCACCACTGGGACCATGATTAACAAGAGAAAGTAGAAAGTGACTTTCAGTAGTTATCTGAGGTTTAGTGTAAGTGGGGAGATATAGATATAGCTTCTACAATGTAAGTATCTATTTGGAAATGTTTTCCCATTGCTAAAAAATAACTAATTTAGGAGCTGTCAGAAAAAGTTGAGGTATAAGTATAGTAGTATAGTTCCTTCTGGAATTCCATACGCTGGGAATATACCATTCCTCCTGGAATTCCGTGGGCATTCTAGCAGTTATGTTCTGCGATGATCTTGAGTCCATGATCTCTATTTGTGTGAATCTTGTCTTGTCTCAGGAATTATTTGTCCTTTTGTGAAGCACAAAAAAAAATATCCCGAATTGGCCTCAAAGAACTGTTTTCTGCTTTTCTTTTTTTGTCTTTGAGTTTGGTTCATGGAAAGCTCAGCTTTGGAAAATTTTAACTGATGTAGCCCTGAACTGTTTGGTCCTTTGAATATGAGCAAGACCTAGTGTATTTTGAACATCAGCGTTTTTTAGCTTTTATTTCACCAAGCTGCAGATTAAAACAGTGCTGCTTATAGTGCCTAGAGTAAAACTCCTCAGCTATGCTCAAGATGGCTTATGTCACCTAAAAGGACTGAAGTCAAATTGACAAAAGAGACTCTTGTTTCTGACAGAACGACAGTTTGCCAGGCAGTCACCACTGAAGAAGCTTGCAGCGACTACGGAGATTTTATGGTGGAAGGAGAGAGGATGGGATGGGACGCTCAATTAAGGGCTTATTTAAGTTTTCTCAGGCTGAAGTATTTTTGTATTTTGTTTCAGTCTTTCTCTGTTAAACTTTAATTGAATTTAAAATTTTGTTGGTAGAACTACGCACATCTCTGGAAGAACATCAGTCTGCTTTGGAACTCATAATGAGCAAGTATAGAGAACAGATGTTTAGGTTGCTTATGGCAAGCAAAAAGGATGACCCAAGTATAATAATGAAGTTAAAAGAGCAACATTCCAAGGTAATACCTTTATTGGAGTTTTGGCTTTGGTGTTTATTTTTGTTTTGTTTTTTGTTTTTAATTAACACTTTAGTTTGTAATGGATCGATTCAAAGCTTATGTTGTCTCAGTTTTTATATCGTTGTACTGACAAGTTCTAATTTTTACAGTCCAGACCATGAAATACAAATAGGAAGCCTGATCGGTCTAGTAGGTCAACCTGACCAGCTGCTGATTTATTTAAGCTTTTATCGAATAGCATTACATTTCTGTATCTACTTAATATACTTCTGTTTTGCTTAGGTCTTTAAGTCAGCTGCTCTGTTATAGTTCCAGATACCCATAGATCTCAGTAATGCTGAGACATTTAAGACTGTCTTTAACTTATGCTCGTGACATCAACAAATAATTAGTAAACTTGTGCTTACTGGAGGGAGTGGGAGGGGTAAGCTTTTAAAATTCAATATTCACTGTTTTTTCCCCTGAATGTCTAGCAACTAAAAAAAATTAAAAGTTCTTTTGAGTTTTGGGTAACTGAGCGTACATTTCTCCTCTTTCCTGCTTTGACCCTTGCTTCTTGTTTCAGTACTGATGAGTAGCATAACAGGCAGCATACATACATACGTACAAGTAGCATACAGGGCAGCCTGAGATGCTCAAAGGGTGGTGAAAGTTGCAGGGATTGGGTGTGATGATGCTTCTTACGGCTTTTGAAAACAAGAAAAGCAAAATGCTGTTAACAAATGTTTTTGTAAACTATCATGAGTGAGGCATATATGAGTATTCAGCAGTTTCACATAGGATAAATGTATATCTTTATAGCGTTAATATATAATTTAGGCTTTCTGTATGTATTGTCAGGAAAATTCATGATTCTAGATCACTAACAGATCCAAACTGAAACTTTTAACAAAGGTTTACATTACAGTTTAAATGAAATGTAATCATCAGAGAGCAGTGTAACTGCATAGACAAACAATAGTTCTAGATGTTTGATCTTTAACCTCAACAAACTAAGTCTGCAAAGCAGAGTTAGTGTCTGCATACTGGGAGAGCGAAGTTTAAGAGTTTGATCTTTTCTCATCTCTACAAAATCATGTGCATGTAATTAGCTCCATTGAAATCAGTGGGACCACTTACATTAGTGTGAAGGAATTTACTGAACTAGAACTATACCTTTAATATAAGCTCCTAAAAAATCATAGGTATGAATCCTTTTCAAAAGAAGTTACCTTAGCATATAGAATGATATATCTTACAGGCTTAGGAGTAACTTTGGTACCAAGACAAGAAGGTAGAATATCAGTCCTGAAATGGACTTTGAAATTTCATTTAGAAACACTGTTATGGATTTAAAAAAAAAGCTAAGCAGGAGATTTAGGCTTCAACATTTTGATTAAATCTGAGCCCACAAGAATGCCTGATCAAGAGGATTTATTATACTTTCCTGACACTTAGGATTTCTGGAATTTCATTATTTATACTTCTGATCAGTCTTCATGTTCAGTAAGATTGAACAATCTTGAAGCAGTTCTTGAAGAAGTTTAAATACTTCTTTTCCTGTTAACTAAAATATCCATAATACCTAAGGAATTAATCTCAACGTTACCGGTAATCACTGTTCTGTCAAGTAGCAGCTATTAACTTCAGGGCCTATTTGCAAAATATTTAACTCATTGATTTCTGCAGATCAACAAGCACCTCCTTTAAATAGAAAAAATTTCTTTTAGCAGTCTTGTGTGCATGAGAAAGGTTTGTGTGTTGCTAGTAGTGACCCTGATCTAAGTGTGCTGTTTGAACTTGCTCAGCTGAAATGAGCACTAAAACTGCATCTGTTTGTTTTTTTTCTCTTCAGAGAAAAACTAATGTATGTCAAGTAAAAAGAGGAGACACAATAAGTATTCATAAATGTTTGAAGCTGTCTTCATAAAGAAACTCCTTCAATTGCATTGTTTGCTATTACAGTGTCTAACTTTTACACACCTGGCTTCTGGAGCAGAACCTGACAGTTTTGTGTTAGCATCTGACCTCCTGTTAGTGACCTTGGAACAGGCTCTAGATCATGTTGATCGAGAGGCCACATAAGCTAGCCAAATAGGAAGTAGTGAGGACAGCAGTGTATCTAAAAGCTACTAACTCCTTCCCAGTCCTTCTCCAGGGTACATCTTTGCCAGCTCATTCTTTTACTACTGATCACAGCTTCCTTTCAAGCCAAATTTATACTTTTAAAAATCTGTTGAAAAGCATCTGTCATTGAAAAAATGTTCTATGTATTCACCCTCACTGGAAATTGAGAAGAAAATAAAGACTTACAGCAAATTTCTTCTCTCCTCCCCACTGCCTTCCCCTCACTCCCATGCTGCAAGTGGACATGATGAATAAACAGCTAAACCACAGCTTTGGCAATTGGAACAGCAGAGAAGGATGGAAGGGGCTGATGTTCATTTTTAGCAAAGTATGTTTGTTTTGGTCAGATGGTATTTATGATTCCAAGCAAGGGAATTTTTTTGATCGTTTAATAGTTTCTGATAGTTCAAGGGCAAGCTAATCATCTGCTAGATGTATGGACCTCCAGTCACACTCATAATTTAAAGGTGGGATTTAACTTTAACCTATACTATTCTAAAGTATACACAGCAGGTTTGAGTCCTACTTTCCTGGTATTAGTTAGTAACTGTTGTGAATTTTGTCCAAAGTTCAGACCAGACACAGATAGGCTGACCTGTTAGATTGGGAATAAGAAACAAGATGAGGAAAAGACAATGAAAAATAAAAGCTTCTGGAAATAGTATTAAAATATTTGGCTTAACTGAGCAGCAGTGAATGCCAAAGCCATAGGCTGTTTACCTTGATCTGCAGGAGAAATAAGTAGTGATCCTTTAAGCATTTCCTGCTGGAATGTTGGCCAGTGAGAAAACAAAACATCACCTGAGCCAACAAGGTCCGGGTAAGATATCACTTGTCTGCAAAGAAGGAAGATTATCTCAAACCTAGCTTCCCTGCAAGGCTGTTATGCCTGTGTTAATGGCTCCTATCATCCCTCTCCTGGCAGCGGAACAAGACAAGAGCAAACAAAACTGCTTTTTTTTCCCCTCCTTCATGACTTTTTCAGTGGGATGCAGTAGTTATTTATTTATAATAGGAAAGTACCCTGCCAGCATTAAGTAACAGACACGAAGAGGTCAGTCAGGACACAAGTGTCTTTCTTACAATTCAGCAAGGACAAGGACCTCTGGAGTCCAGATCCCAGATAAGCTGAAATTGGAAGTGGATTTGAGCAGGAGTACCTCAAAAAGAGCTAGGGACAGATCTGAGTTTCCTAATATATGACGTAGTAGTAAGCATGACTACTCTGCCTGCTCTTTTTAAGAGAGAAATGCCTACCCCACGGGCTGGCGTTGGCTGTACCGGACTTGGGATCAGCTTTCAAACAGGTGGAAGGAGTGTCGCATATGCAGCTGCTCTTAGTTGAAGTTAGTCTTTCTGCACATCCAGCATGGTATATACATCAACTCCCGCAACGCGGGAGGTTCTTGCCAGAGCAAGCACATGGCTAGCTTATAGCCGTCTGGAAGACATGGAAGCTGTTGAAGGCATAGTCATTTAAGTGTATTTTCTTTTATAAAATTCTACTTAGAAGGGAACTGTGTGGCAAACCAGATTTATTTAAATGAACAGGACTGCAGTGGCTGCTCATGCTGTAGAGTTAGAGCTTGTTTGTTTTCACAAATCTAGGTCTGCATTCATGTTTGTGTTAAGTGGCACAGCAATTAAAATGCACATTTAATGCTTTGCTTACTTTTAATAATGCAGAAAATATATTATTATGACTGTCATTATTTTATTTGTGTGGCTTAGGAACTACAAGTCCACGTGGACCAAATTACAGAAATGGCAGCAGTAATGAGAAAAGCCATTGAAATTGATGAAAAGCACGGCTGTAAAGAGCAGGAACGTATCATTCAGCTTGAAGTAAGTATGAAATCAAAACAGCAATGGCACAAATAGTGAGTTCTCCCCTCCCCTGCCTCCAATATTAAATGCTTAGAGGTGACAGTCAGACCTCAAAGAAAATGTCATGATTACATACAACTCAGGGTATAGTCCTCAAAAGAGGGAAACTGTCTATCGCTTATTTTGGGAGTTGGGAGAGCAGGTTACTGCTACCCGCGTATGTTCACACAAGCTTTAAAATGTACTCTGGATCTCTAAATCAAGCGTTTCATTCTGACCCTACAGTTCTATCTTTCTTGGACACAGACTTGCAGTATTTTTGGACTTGGGAATAGTCTCTCTCATACACCCGCTGCCAATATATAAGGCCAGCAAAAAGATAGCTTTATGCAAATGCTTGACTGTTTCAGATAATTAGATTAGGCATGAGAATTTGTTCAATACATGTATCAAGGCTTTGGGGGAGCCATGCCTGACATTAGGTTAGCCTTCATTATGGTGCCATCTTTCCAAAACTCCCGAGCAAATCACTTTCTGTATTCTTCTAATAGCTCCACTAAAATTAGAAATCCCAAGCTGCTGATTTAGACTTTCTCTTGCTCTGATCATCTGCTTGCTTTTCTAATTTTCCTGAGTATTATATCATTTCCTCTGTCAAAGGCTTTTCCCGTGTGGTACCAATTTGGCTGCTTTCTTGTAAGACTGTGGAACCAAGTTACACTTTATTAATGAGTGGGGAATTGGGTGCAGTATTTATTTATTTTCAGTGTTGCTACCAATCATAAAAATAATTTTTAACATCTTTCTATTTGTAGCTCTGTAGTAATCTCGCATGTAAAACAGATGTTGCATTGTACACTGAACTTTCCGTATAGCCTGTTTTGTGTAAAATGTTTTGGGTCCTATTGTTCTTAATGCGTTAGTGCTGCTGAAACTCATCCCCTAGCAGGAGAGTAAACATTATCACAATTATTTTGAGTTACTGTCTCTCATGAGTTACTGTATCATTCAGTCACGCTGCTATTTTGTTGCGCTTCCCTCCTTGAGTGGACTGCAAGTACCGTTTCCCCACTCCTATAGGTGTTGCTTCATCCCTGGAAATCCATGATTTACATACTGGCTTAATCTCTTTCTTTTTTGAAGTCTGAGTGTAGGAAATAGCTAGGAAATAATATAAATTCATCCTAATAAATAAGAAACCAGGCTGCAAATAAATATACCCACATCCATGATTTTTAAAAACGTATATATAATTTCATGCTTTTGGGGGGTGGGTCTCAGTTGCTTATCATTGCAGGGTCAATGCTATTGCATTTTGACTCAGTGCTAATAAAGGAGTTTATTATGGGACAGGGTACATGGAAAGGAGGGTTTTTTTATTTTGTTTTGTTTTTGAAAGCAAACATCTGCATTTAATTACCCCTTTCTTACAATGTTTGTGGTTTGAGCTTTAATTTGATGCTTAATGCCCATTCAAGAGAACAAGAGAGTCAGAAACCTACTGTTCTTAATTTTAGAAGGTAACATGACACTGCTTAACTGCAAGTTGATATTTTAATCCTTGTACGTGCATTTGGAGTGGAGGGGGAGTTCTACTAAATATCTTTTCTTTCTCTGGTTATAGCAAGAAAACAAAGGCTTGAGAGAAATTCTTCAGATAACTAGAGAATCATTCCTGAATCTCAAGAAAGAAGATGCATCAGAGAGTACATCTCTTTCGGGATTAGTAACAAGCAGTGATTTGAGCCTGAGGAAAAGCTAAAGACTATGGAAGTCAACAAGCTTTAATTGCACACTTTACAAACGGAGTATCAGGGGTCACTTGTCAAGCACTTGTTACTGAATAGGGCACCAGCAAGCTAATGCATCTTAAACTTCAGTTTAGTGGCTTTTATACCATGTGAAAGAAATTCAGATTGGTATTCTATAAAACCCTTAGTGACGGATTAATTGCCATAGGTCTAACTTCAGTAGGAAATGGATTAATGCACTTACTGAATTGGGAATTATTTTTATATGAAGTTATTTTACAAATAAAAGACATGATTTCACATAAGTTATATAAATTATGGCTCCTTCAAAACTTCAGTGCACCTATTATACAATAAAGACAAGATTTAAAGTCTGATCTCTGGCTAAAAAGTACTAACTGAGTATGCTTTGTGCATGATCCATATCACATTTTTCCTTTTAATAAGTTTTTTGAAATTTGGTATTTTGCAACAAGCCTGTTTAATGGAAAGGGCAAATAGGCAGCATAAAACTTGAGGATTTCTGTTGTTTAGCCACAGGGTATCCTGTTCAAGTGTAAGGCCAGTTGTTTAAACATAAGCAATATTTTTGCATTTGTTCAGTATTTTTTTTCTTAAATTGAACAAGATTTTTTAAAATATGCATACTTAACTGTAGTTTCAAAACATGAAAAGAACTGCTCTTTTTTATTTTTTTTGCTTTCTGGAACACGCGCAATGTAGTATAGTTCTGGCTTAGCTATTTATTTTATGAGAGAAAACCAAGCTCAGTTCTCTAAAGGGAGGAAGTGACAACAGTCGGTTGCATCTATTTCTTCTCGGATTGCCTGCCCAAACTGCCAAAACTGGGAGATGGCAATCTGAAAGCACCCAAACTGTAGCAGAAGAAAGATAGTTGGGGGAAGACGGGAGAAGTTCTATGGCAAAGTTGGCAGCCTGCATGCCTGCAATCGATATTAACCCCTCCCCCTCTTTTTTTCAATACTAAATAATCAAGAATATTTTTGTTTTCACTAGGAACTTTCAATATGTTACACTGAGAAGTAGACTGCTCACTTTTAATCCTAAAATATCCGCAGAAGTGAGAAGGAATTGGCACTTCTAGATTAAGGCGCAACTTACATTGTATGCACATACTCTAGAAGCCCTACATAAGGCATGTTTGCAGTAAAAGAGGTGCTGAAATAATTCACATTTGGCTTTTGTCAGACTACTACTGCTTCTTGTTCAAGGCACCAAGAACATTCCTAATACTGATGTGCATCACCACTTCTTGTCCATCGTGTTAAAATATTCTTTACTTAGAACGCATATTTGAAGCACAGTGAAAGCTTTCAACCACAGAAAATTGTAGAGCTCCAAATAGCGCCCACAGTTGACTATTTTGGCCATTTAATAACTCACCTAGCCAAATGAGTTGAACTCCTACTCTGAAATCAATTATCATGTAATCAAAATTAATTTTTGGTTGCAAAAATGCAAAAAAGAATTAAGTATTAAGCACTTTCAAATGTTTCAGTTTTAAATACAACTTACTTTGACTCAGTAAAACATCCCTGGGCTCAGGGTAAATGCACCAAAAGGTCTAAGACTGAACTTTCAGTTCCAAGTGAACTAATTTATAGGGAGCTTCATATTTTTCTTCCAGTATTATCAAATGCTGCCTCCTTCCCATAGTGCTTTTAAGAGAAACAAGTGGAGTGGTGGGGAAAAAGTGTTTAGCAGAGAATAAATGCCAGTTTTCAGTTAACTAATGCATATGCCAAGAAATGCAGTTGTAATAAGAAGAGCTCAGAAAGGACAGATAAATCAAGCTCTCCAACGTTCTACAGTTGTAATTAGAGAAACCGCTACTTCTCCTTCCAGAGCATCTTAGCTTGTTTCGAGGTTTAAGAATATATTGAGGACATTTGTGTGTGTGGAACAAAAAGTTTTAGCCCCTTCCAAACTTGCTAAGCATCTTGGGGGAGGTTTTTTCCCAGAACATTTTATCTCAAGCTCAAGATATACTTGTCTGCTGTTATCTCTAAAACTTTGCCAATGCTTATATAATTCAGATTTTGCATTTCTGCTGTAGCTTGCAAGCTGGTGACTTATCAGAAGCAACATCTTTTTTAATGGAGTGTGTTTTTGTTGTTGCATACTTGAGAGAAATTTTGGTTCCGGTGAAATCATCTTTTGTATAAGTGTCTTTTAAGCCATTGACTGGTATCAAAGGCATTTATATCCATTTTATGCTGAACGCAGGTTCATGGCTGACTTTCTGGTTTGTCTTTCGAATACAATCTCCAGAGTATATAGCAGAGAAGGGTTGTTAGTCTGTGGTGGTTCTTTAAGGTTGCTCTATTATGAAATAATGCTTGATTAGTGTTTATTTTTGTAAATTAAAAAATGTGACTTAATTTATCTACTCCTAGTCTTCACGTTTGATACGTCTCCCCTTCCATTCCCCTGACCTGATCACTTTAGGATTTTAAAGAGCCTTCACATTGTGTGGAGTGACTATTTTTCATTGCATACCTGTTATTTTTGTAATGCAGATAGCTTAAAAAGAATTTATGGCTAGAATTGTGTACTGTACAGTAAACTTATTTTATCAATAAAGTTGACTGAAAATGTGGAAGTCTTCATGATTAAAGCAAGGTGCTGGATCCAAAATGAGCCTTGTTAGTAACATCTAGGAAAAGACACCATTTTGCTTTTCTCTCAGCTTCTTTTTATACTTTAAGCAAGCAGGCCAATTTCTAGTGCTTCTATTCATGTTGCCGTGTAGCAAAAAAAAAAAATCCTCTCTAAAATGTTCATTTTCTCTTGGAAAACTAGCAGTCACTTCCATGCAGGTAGTTTTTGTTTTTTGTTTTTTAAGTAAACAGCTTCAGCAGTTCACTTAATACAGAGAAGCAATAAGAACAAACAAAAAGCAGTTGACAGGGTTTTTGATTTTTGCATCAAAACATTTTGGCACAGGTGGGATGTGACAGGTTTTTTTTTCTTCAAGATTAAAAAAGTCACTGATTTTATTCAAGCTCTGGGTTTCTTTCTCTGATGTGTAGATTGCATTCACAGGCTGGAAGTGTAATGTTTTCTCCACTTCCTCGTGATTTCTCAGAAGAGAAACTTGCTTTCAATATCATAAATTGCTTGTTTAAAGACAGGTAATAAATGTCAAGCTAAGCCATAAATAAGCATAGCAGCTATTCAACCACGGTAAAACTGAAGGGCAGCTTGAAACTAAGTTAGGCTGTTTTGTGCAACCAATAAAGCTTTAAATAGCTTTAACAAATTCATGGAATTAGAAGATTACATTAAACTACGGAGCTAACGTCACTGTTCTGGCACAGAATTATGTTTACTAGGATCCCTTTGGAGATACCCAAAATAAGATTTAAATTGGCTTGGGAAGTTTTCAGTTTTAGTAAGCATATTATACTTTAACAGCACTTTCACTGATTTTAAAAGAAAAAAATAATTTCTAAATTGGAAATGGTTTCATCTGTAGGTGTCCAAAAGGTGCCAACTGCCTGCACATCAGAGAAGGTATTTTCTCAGAGGGATTCCTTTTAACTTGGTGCGTAAACAAAAACCATCTCATTTTTCTCCTAGGAAATCTATGCACTCTCTCCTGCACTTATCCCCAGACCAGCACAAATGCATGCCTATTTCTATTTATTAAAGACCAAAAAGTAGATTCTGTGTAACGTCAACATTGGACCTCTTGCTAAACTTACTCTTTCAGAACATTAAGTTGTGCTGTGAGAACCATGTGCAGCACGTAGCTGCTTTGTAACACCCACGTGTACCTGGTAGAGGTGTAGGTCACATTCAGCCTCACGTTTTGCACATCTCACTTCTTTCTTCTCTGATACACTTCAATTTTACACGACAGGAACAGACTAATTTAAACAAAATCGGTTAGTTTCCACATATTAAAAGGCATTGCAAAATAAAGCATTCTGTTTTAATGATTGTATGAGAGGTGGTGCTGCTGTTCATACTGCCTGCAACTACCTCCCTTCCCCAGCTATGTTCTAATGCAGCAGCATACCTATCAGGAGTCCTGGTGGGCACTCCTTTGTTTAAGGGAACATCATTATTTCCTACATCTGGGGTAAACTCAACTGACATCTAGAAGACGAAAACTTTAAACAACTGCTCAGCGTGACAAAGAGAAACATTTCATAATTCTAGTCTTGAAAAGTATACACTAACACTCCAGACTTATGCTAGAGAACACTGCCGCATGGGAAATTAGTAGAACTACAACCACAGTACATTTCCATTGCCTTAAGGATTAGTTTTTACCTTTTTTTAAAGAATGGTAGAACGAGCAACTTCTCTACAATGCTCCCACCACCAAAAATACCTTGAGAAATGTTTGAGGCTTGCTACCTCGCCAGTGAAAAAATAGTAGATATATTTTTGAAAATTCAGTTGGAAGTTTGAACTTCCAACACCAATGACTGCAGGGTGATCAGTGTCTTCGGTCTTCTAATAATATGCTCAGGAAGACAGTAGACAATTTTTATATGGATTACAGGCAACTCCTCAAATTACCAGTGAGGCAAACAGCAGCTGCCTCCTATGATATGCACTATGTGTGCTTTACTGCTTCCTGCACATCACTTTTTTTTATTCCAGAATGTTCAGGATAAATTAACCCAGCTCTTTTTGAACACATTAGATGATCAGTCATTACACCACAAGACACTAAGGGTAACCTGGAAAAATTGGAGAGGGTACTTTATTTTTCCCCCCCTCCATTGGAGGAGGCGGACTTGTGAAGACTCAGCTCTGAAGCAGGTAGGTTGTACACAACCCCCCGCAACCAAGCTAATTTATTGCTCTGTTTTGAAGTTGTCTTCTCCCAGTACGCACGGAAGTACAGTGCCTTGCATACTGAGGCAGGAGACTAGGAGACTGCTGTCCGCCCTTAGCAATGTGCTAGTAGACAAGGTCTGAGATCACTTAAAATTTATCATCAGCAACAAGCATCTGCTTGAACAAACAAAAATGTTAATTTGAGCTGTTGTTTCTAATGCAAACTGAAACATCAAAGCCTACTTATCAAAGATGTGGAACGGGACAACATGGCTCTGCCTGAAAGCAGCAGCACAGATCTCACATCAGACATGGAAGAGACCACAGCACAGACCAAGGGTCCCGTTCTTCCCTCTGCAACACACAGCACTCTGAATACACCTAAACAGGCAAACCATAAAGCGCTGTTTCTCTCCTACCCAAACCCAACGCCACCTGAGGTCAGTGGGGTTGGCTAAGCTTCATGACTAGGCCCTGCTAGGAATATCAGCGGATTTAAAACTACAACCTACTTGTTAGTCAAGTTCACTTCTTAGCTTCTAATTAAAAACATCCCTCCTGAACAGTTACTGATGCCTGTGCCAGGTAATAACAGGACTTTGGTCCTCAAGCAGTTTTTAAGTTTTAAGCTACGAATTGCTTTATCCTTTGTTTTGGTGTCCAGTTGTTTGGGGCAGTTGAACCCAGTTTTGGCAATGCACAAGTGCCTCAGAGACTGGGAAAACAAACTGCCTGAAAGCAAGTTGCCAGACAAGTGAGGACACGTTGAGCTCTCCCAGCTGTAGCAAGGCGATGTCAGCCAGGTGAGGCAATTCACAGGACCGAGGATTTGTTTCAGACCAGCACTACACAAAGTTAACACTCTGGTCAGGCTTCTCAAAGCCAGGCTTGCAGCCACAGGAGGCAAATTATTTTAAGCAAGGCTGAAGTTCTCAGAAGTCCCTATCACAGGGTTTACACAATACCCAGCAGCTGGACCCCCCACATAGCTTCAAGTGCTTTAGAAATATGTTGTATACATCAGGTTATATCACCTGGTTGAAGAGATTTAAGAACAGTAAGAAGAAAATGTAATAGTTACTAGGCACTAGCAGCATGCACTAATAAACAAAGATAGACACACCATGCTTCCCAGTGAGAAAAGCCACTCATGTAGGATATAAACGCAGGGATGATGAAGGAATGTTTATTTTGTCGGCCCCTTCTGTAATCTCCCATAACCTGTTCCCAAATCCAAGCACAGAGCTTAGGGCGAGTTTGTCTTCCTCCCATCCAGAGTACACCTACAGAAAGCACCGTTTGCTTCTATTTCAAGCCATGCATACTGAAGATTTAGGGAAGCAAGCAGGCAAGCTGCCTTATCCCTATTGTGCTCCATGAAATAGTGGAGTCAGGCTGGGTTTCTGTTTTTAAGAAAGAAAAGAGACGAGTACAAAGGAAGATGTTTATTTGAAAAAGATCAGCATCCTTGAGTCTAGCTGTGCTGCTGCTTGTTTGAAAACTGCTAGGAGAAATTAGCACATGTGGGAAAGCGAAGGGAGGAGGAAAGAAGTTCCCCTATTAACCACTGTGGCTTGCAGAACAGGGAAATAAATCCCTACTCCATATCTATTTAAAAAAAAAAGGACAATCTCCAAGTCAGGATCTCAGAGGAGTTCAAAACCTAGTTCTGCCCTAACCTTCCTATGGGATCTTGCAGACTAGTTTCTAGTTAAGAACTTGACAACCATTCTTTTGTTCTCCAAAACTTTGTCCAATGAAGCTATAAACACACCTCTTCAGGTCATGCATTCATACAGAACACAACTAGTCTCAACCTAGACCTCTGGGTGTCACTGTGACTACAGCAAGTCCTTATAACAGGTCAGCTAGGCTTCCCCTACCGCATCCTTCAAAGACCTACAGTTTCAGAACAATCACTACAACTTAGCTTCAGCACTTGGGATTGCAGAAGTGACAATGAATTCAGCATGAAGAGACCCCTTTAGCTACAATATTGTTTCAAAAGACATCTTTATTATAAAAAGATATAGAAAATTAGAGTTAAATTTGTTTCTTCCAGAACATTAATCACAGCAGTTAAAAAACAAGGTAAACATGTTTAAGAGCATTTGTATACCAAATAAGTGTTTGCTACTTAGTCAAATACAAAGACATGCTCAGTATCAGTGCGGTAAGGGCAGTCAGCGAGCATCAGTCTTCCAGAGGCCGCAGAAAGAGCTCCTCATTTACCCCCACCTGCCACACAACAGCAGAGTGAAGCAAGACCCTAACTGCAGGATTTCAGCCTTGCTCAGCTGTTTGAAGTAAATGTTCCAGCCCTAAGCAATCACAGGATTCGTCTCTCAAAACACCAGATCACCTCAGTCACCTCAGATGTTATGCCGTGCTACAAAGTTTCACTCCTTAAAAAAGGAATGGCTGCTAAGTTGAGTCACTTCAAAGTCATTAATTCCTTTCTAATGCTAGGGTGTTTCAGCTTTCATATAAGTTCTCAGATAAAGTTTTTCTTGCCACTTTCCTTACAAAGGGTTGTTTCTGACATACTTACTGCCATATAAATATAAAGTGGTGGCTGAGAACTGAAGTTTTACCACTAGGTTATTCACTAGTGGTGGCTCCATGCAAGGAACAGAACAGCCATTCACCTCCAGACAGGAAGGACTATGCACTTTGCTGCCCACACTAAAGGTATAAAGATAGTGAGAGAGGGGAGAAAAAAAAATCTGAGCCACCATAACCTGTATTGGGGTATGGGATGCAATACTTTCATTGTTTAATGCATGACAGATCACCATGTAAACACTGCATGTGAAGACCAGGATTGGGCAGGGAGTGGGGTGGGGGTGGGCAGGTAAAATCCAAGGACAGTCTCAGGACTGTTTGTGCATTTATGTGAGCCAAACCCACAATGTTCCAGTTTGCATTTTGAAAATGGCTGTTTGTTTTATTTAAGGAAGTGAATAAAGCCACCAAGCAAGATGCAGTTCTCCACTGAACACAAGAGTAGTCCCTTATCTGCTTTTGCACTGCATTCTGCTTTGGGCAGATGCAAAGTTGGTAAGGAACACATTCAGTCAGCAACAATCCTGGTCAGTATTTTGCCTGCAGTATGCTGTTTTCACCCCTTAAAGGCAAAAATTAGAAGATATATTGATTAAAAAAAGAATAGTGTTTCAACCAATTCCAGGAAAGACTGGCATTGGCTACAAAGTGCTCATTCCAGTTATTCTCTTGTGACAGCACCCTATCAATAAAAGATACTAGAACTGAAGCAAGTAACAGGCTGTTCAGAAAGCAAACAAGGAGGCAAGTCACCTGCGTTCTCTTAGCAGTCATCTCTGTACAGAGACCAGATGACCAGTTTGCTACAGAACCAACTGAAAGAGAGGGAAAGAGTGTCATCTCAGATCAGCTCCACTTCCTGAGCCCCAGTGTGCTCGCTTACAGTTAATTCAGTGCAGTTTAAATTCAAGTCACTTAATTTAGCTTGCAAGGTTCAGTAATACTTCTTGGAAACAACTGTGTCTGCAACCACACATTTTGTATCTATTGAAGATGACACTTCAGTTCCTGCTAGAAGAACCTCTTCTGTGTATGGCCCTTGTCTTTCTTCCCTTGCAAGTTGGCAGACTGCTCACCTTTGCGAGTAAGTCAGGCAACATTTTGGCAGCAATTTTCAGACTGCGAGGGAAGAACCAAAGTCATACAGGTTACTTTCTAAGGACTGTTTTATACTTCACATGCCTAAACATCATACTAGCTCACCACAAGATAAATACCTGTACTTGACCCTTAGTACACGACCTCTGCAGCTAGACATATGCATGTTACCACAGTCCAAGTTGGCCATTGAGGAAAGTCACAAAACAGTATGTAGTGTACAGGACAAATAACTTTTCTTCCAAGTTGAGCAAAAATCATGCTCTGATTAAGCAGGAGAAGTTGGCAGTAGTAAAAGCCTGCACCGCTGGCTGGTTTGCTGGTGATCGCTCATCTTGCCATTCCTAGGTTCTTCCTCTCTGTTCCCACCAGTTATTTGGCTGGTTACAGAAGCAACGGAGTTCTTTCCCCAGCTGGCTGCTCCTTCTGAAAAAGCTCTTTAATCTGCAGCAGCTTGCTATGGATCCTCTCTCTTAAGGGAGGGATATGATGGCTAGGGTCTAAGATATTTGTGCTCCTGCGCTCTCTTTCCCTTTTCCAGGTGAGATAAGGGTGTGGTGGGAAGGGCACTTCACTTCTCTCTCGCCGAAGCTGCACAGTTACTCCACTGAGGGCCAGCATTATCCACACTGCCAGGATAATAAAGTCTAAAAAAAGAAAAAGAAAACAAACACTGATTCCTGTAAAGCAGGAACATTACTTCCTGTCAAGTAAGCATTCAAGGCCAGGTTGGATGGAATGTTGGGCAACCTGATCTAGTGAAAGGTGTCCCTGCCCATGGCAGCGGGGGTCAGAACTAGATGATCATTAAGGTCCCTTCCAACCCAAACCATTCTGTCATTCTACGAGTCCCCAGCCACAAACACTGACACGTTTAGAAACAGAAAGGAATGAAGTATTGTCTCTGCATCCTCACATGCAGGAGACAGCATCCATGCAAAGGCAAGAACAAACATGGAACAGAGGTGAGTCTGTTCAGTCATTGCATTAGTCCCTTTGACTGCCACTCAAAACATGGCAGTCAAAGCCTTCGAAGCACCTTTCATAAGTGCCTTGTCACATAACACCTGCTGGAAGATTTGTCTCAAGTCATCTCAGTATTTCTTTTGGAGGACTAAAATTCATCATTTGGGTGTTAAATCGCACACCATACTTCCTGTGTTCTGTTTTCATCCCTTTCTACCCTCAGTCACTGTTTACAAAGGAACCAAAGGTGCAGTTCTCAAATAAGCATGTTATACTGGTTCTTAAAGCTTAAGAACAGCACTCACCATTTGTTTGAAAAGGCACATTGGTGTAAGCTCTGCTGAAGTAATCATTGAGGACCCTTCTGAGTAGGTCTAAGGTGATATAAGCAAGACTTGTGTAGACATAACAGGCAATAGCTAGGACCACCGAGTAAGAGCCTACTATTCCACAGGCCAGTATGTTCAGCTAGAAGGGAAAAAAATGCAGCTTTAGGAGACTGATAAACACTGTTTATTCCTCATCTCCTTAATGGAATACTTTATAGCAGCTCTTCCACAAGAAGTTGGCTGCCCACACCTTGTTTGTTATCCAGACAGCCTGTTAAGACAGGAAAGGTAGACCAGTAGAACTGTTAGCGGATGTTATGTGCAACACTGCAAAA
Source organism: Chauna torquata (assembly GCA_013399475.1). Taxonomy (NCBI): domain Eukaryota; kingdom Metazoa; phylum Chordata; class Aves; order Anseriformes; family Anhimidae; genus Chauna; species Chauna torquata. The sequence continues at coordinate 198,331 of VXAL01012002.1, forward strand.
AAAGAAGTTCTTTGCTTATGGACCATTTAGCACAAGTAGCACTGAATAGGAACTCTCCAGAGCTGGTCCTGTGCTGAGCTTCATGAAGTGTGTTAGATCTACACACACCCCACAGGACTGCATTTTGCATGATGGTCTGACACCCCTTCCCTCCTCCTCCCAAGGTAACAGAACAGATTACTTACAATTCTTGGACAACCAACAAAAAGCACTGGAATCATCAAGGCTACAGAAGAAAAGGTCACCCAGAACACAACATCATCACGAAAGACCCTGTAGTCTCCTGCAAAGACACCATATTCCGCAAGTAGTTTACTAGTATCAGTAAAACGTAATTAGTTTTTTTCCTAAGAGGTTAGGGGGCAAGCTTTTCCCCAAAGGTTCCATATATTCAGAAATATCTGGAGTACAGTGTGGAAGAGCAGCTTTTGAGCTCAAATGCCAATTCAAATGTGTTGTAGCACTTAACCAAAACAAGAACAGCAAGATACAGTTCCAGTTTAGTACAGGTCCTGTACTCTAAGTTGGAACAGCAGATCTTGCCCATCAGACAAGATTTATGATGAAGTATATGCTACTCATCTGATAAGAGTGAAAAGTAGAGTACCTCTGTCTAGTAAGAAGCCAATTTTATTGCCTACATAGGTTTCTAATCTATAAACCTGCATCTATGTAGGTTTGACTGTAGGGTCTGGGGCAAGGGCAACCACCACCACATGTGGCCAACTCTTCTGGCTTTAGGAAGAGTAATTAAGTCAGTTGATTAAACACTATTTTATTCCCCCTGCTTTCAAAGGCCTGTCAGTTGAACAGAGGACAAGCTGACCCCCAGCTGATTCACTGTTTTACTTTAACAAAGAGCAACCAGGGACTGCACTGATTACCACAGAATCATAGCTTGAGTCAAACAGACAACTGTAGAAAGGAAAAACTGCCCCACCAGGGGATCTTAAGTAGGAAAGCAGGAAAGGAATGCAGTTCTGAGATTTAAAGTTACAGCAGAGAAAGCAGTGCAGCTGGTGCCCTGAAGTCACTGAGGCATTTCACCTCAGCAGCCTTACTTGCTTTTGTGATATGTCTGCTGTTCTTCTTACCGAACTCATTCTAAAAAGCCTGATGATGTCAGTTCNCCTGATGATGTCAGTTCAGCTGCAAATACAAGTTTGACTCCTACAACATTTAGACCGTGCTCTCAGTCACATGGTCTGAATTTTTGGGTAGACTTGCGTGGAGGCAAGAGTTGGACTCATTGATCCTTGTGGGTCCCTTCCAACTCGGAACATTCTATGATTCTATGAATGTAGTGCAGTAAAAGGTAACAACAAAAGCTCCTCTTAATCCATGACACCTTCATGCCTGAAGCCTCAGAGTTAGACTGTAGATTTTCTGCCGTGACTTGTAGAATCAGAGAACAAGACAGACAGAAAATGCTTGCCTAGAGCAGAGCTGGTGTCAGACTGCTGAAATGCAAGCAGCTTGGGTAGGAAGAACAGGCAGTTTCCTTTTCCCACCAGTGCAAATTACCCTAAGGAGTTTCAATTGCAGCACACCTGAAATAAAGCTTCAGGGACATCTCTATTCCTCCCAACACCAGAAAGGGGAAAAAAAAGTCACACTAAGATAAACCAGAGTGGCATTCATTCTGGAGCCTTGCAGTGTTACTGCAATACAGCAGTAAAGTAACACTCAAACACTTTGCTGCAAAGTATTTCAGTACATACCTAGTGGAGTAAAGACAACCATTGATGAGAAGAGAAATCCCAGCACAAATCCAATAATCAACATACAGAGTAGGACAGAGCCAAATCTCCACCAGCTTGCAACCAGGAAAAGCCCTCCAATGATCCCAGCTATTGCCGTCAAAATAAGACGCACTGGAAAAGAAGAGGGAAATTCTAAACTAAGAACCCTGGCAACACCCTGAAAACTTCAGTTACTGCAATAGCATATTCGGCAGCTTTACTTGCATGCTTGATTTTGTTGCTTAATGAAAGCTTTCAGAAGAAAAGCTCACATTTGTGCTTCATACATTTCACTTAGACTCCAGTTAGCAACTGACAGTATGCTACTGAAAGAGTGACAGGACTGTAATGCAAGTGTTGCTGCTGTGTACAATACTACCTTGGGTTCCCAAAGCAGTTATTGTTGCAACAGATAGTGCACTATCAGAAAAGCAACTATATGAGGTAGGACGCATAAAGACAAAGGAAACAATTCTTGCCAGTCTAACAGACAGGGTGCAGACCATTTAATCCATTTCATGGATGCAGTCTGCATTTGATCTGAAACTGAGGTCCACCCATTGTGAAAGAGACAGGAAGGAAGTATGTTGCAAATTCCCAGATAGTTTCTAAAAACTTGCATCTCCCTTGGACAGATAATGCAAATTTGGTCTGTCATAGTTGCAGCTATGAAATCCATTTCATTGTCTGAGGTTGAAAGCAACAGTTACTCTGCTGTGTGTTCAGCTGTTAGGGTAATCAGAGCTCATTTCAAGTACCTTCATACCATGCTTTTCTATCTTCCCAAGGCCAGCCAGCTGCAAGCACAACTAAGATTTTACTTAAGGGATCCATAGCAACGTTTCAGGAAGAGGATGAGGGGTATCCTGACATCTACTCACCATCATAACCAAGGCTAGTCACCCTAGTGATGAATACAAAGAAGAAAAATCCTGTGAATATGAAGCCCATGAAGAATAAGTCTAGAGCAAAGGGAAAAGAGATTTAGTATGCTACCATATCATAGCAAGCCTACTTCAGTACATCTTCAGACACCTTTGTTTTACAATAGGAAAGGGAAATCTCAGCTCACTAGCTGTTAAGCACAAAAGGAGAGACAGGCAACACTTTGTCCTGGAAAGGGCTCTCCTCAAGTACAGGAGTTACATATTTATATCTATGTTCTCCAGCATGCACCCTAGTTCTAGGTTTCTGTTATGTGAATACCAGAAGCTTCTTGTTCTGCAGTCAAGAGCCCTGATCCTGTTAAAACAAAGCAGTGGACCTAATCAACTCATAATCACTACCAAGTGATTCTTAGCAATAACACTACAGTTTTAAGTTACAGCAAGTTACATCTATGAAATTCCAACCAGATTTATGAGAAGAGGGAAAAACCACTCAGTACCTGTTTTCCAGAATCTGTGTCCAAAAAAGCAAGTGAAAAGGCCAAGAACAGCAAGAACTGTGAAGAATATTTTGGTAGAGAGTTTGCCTACAAGGAGAAAGAAAGGGTTACTAGAGCATTGCCATCTAGTCTAGTAGTCCCAACAGTGAGACTAACAAAGTCAGGTTGCCATCACTGAGTCTGTCAACAATATAGTACCTACTACTCCTTCAGAATTATCACGTGAACAGATCTGCAGCATCTGACCTAACAGATATCTTGGTAAGATCTCTGACAGAATATTTAAGTAGCTCTAGTCTGAGTACAAAGTCAAAAGCTTCCTCTTTATTCAAGAGACTGAAGTTTCTGTACCTGTTAGTTACGCAGTTGTAATGTTACGTTTGTAGAACCACCATTACAGCTTTATCTGAAAATTCTCTACTCAGCTTTAAAATAGGAACATCCAATCATCTGTAAAAGTCAGTGCTACAGGGTTAGTGACCCAGGAAGCAGTTATGGACTTCATCTCACCAGCCTTCACCTTTACCTCTTTAATATACTTTTCATGCAACAGAAAGGACTGTTAGCATCCCAGTATGGCTCACCTCTGTCTCCTAGAAAGAATTCTTACTGATATTTAAGCTATTTTAAACAAGCAAGCTACATTTGCCTAAGTTTCTAAATTACAGAGAGTTTTTAGCCCGGATGTCTCTTATGGTATTTTAAGACACTAAATTTGACAAGCTACTTGTGTTACGATAAGAAAATCAGGACAAATGCTGCTTTATGAACCACATTTTATCCATTATTCTTTTCCCTTCCATGATCATAATGTGAGTGGAAGATTTGCTCAAATTTTTGTCATTATATAACTTTGTAGAAAGTAGCATGACTTTGTAATCAGATTTCTATTGCTGGCATTATGTTCATGCTTATTTTTAGGTGACTATTGCCTTTCAAAATACTTGTATGTTACCAATTCCTGTTAGCACTAACACAGTACAAAAAATAAAGCTGGACCCTAATCCAGCTCACATTTTACCAGTTTAGTTTCACATGCAGCACCTACAGTGCGATAAAGTGATTTAAAATTACATATCTAGTTCAAATGGAAAAAGCTAGAGGGGCACTATCAAGTTGAAAGTTATATTTACAAGCCAAATATTAAACCTCCATTAAGCTAAGCCTTCAGCTGCTAATAGTTCTCAAATTTATTTTATCATTGTAGAATTCCTCCTCAATGAAGAAGCAGACTCAGTCATAAAGTAACAAACACATCCAGTGTATATATCCACACACGTAAAAAGCTCTAAAAAGCACCACTTTGTTGGCGCAAAACTAGCTTGAGATGAGTTGACACAGACCTACAAGTCCCAACTTACTGAGAGAAGAGCAGTTATCCACTAGGTCAGCAAAGCTGCAGGCATATGTGTGCACAGGTACGTATGCAGCAGAAGTATTCCAAAGAGGATCCCATACTATGACATTGTAGATCACACCTTGCCCAGGGAGTGAGGAAAAGTAGACATTGGTCTTATCATCATTTGTCAGTGTAAGCATCTGGAACAGCAAAAAGTATTTTTAATTGCAAAGATCAGCTTGTCATTGTTTCTGATGGCACACATGTCCATACAGCTGATACAATAGTCAGCAGCTCAAGAAAAAAGACCAGCAAGAAATGCAAGCAAGAGCTCTCCTATTCTGAACCCTCTCAGTATTACTAACAGAAGCATTAAAGGCTTACAGAATGGACTCCTCTGACTCCAACATACAGCAAAGTTTTCTAACAGCACATAAGATTCTCCCACTGATGTTTCGTTCCTCCCCACTTGAGGGCATAGTCCATTTTTCTCTATCAGTCTTCTAACACAGGTCTGCCCTCTGAAGCAGGCAAGGCTGCCATTCTACTCCCTACCAAGGCCACTGACATTCTCTGTCTGTCCCTTCCAATCTCTTTGCTGGGAGTAGGTAAACACGTTGCAAGTGTTTGCTCTATCATATCAGCTCTCTTTATGCCACTCCAGACTGGGGTCAGTATCTAGCCCAGTTCCAGCATACCCTCCTCTTTCTGTTTCTGGCATCCCCCGCTCAGTTCTCAGCATCTGAGGATGTCGATCCTCAGCATCTATCAGGCATTGCAGGAAACCACACTGATCAGTCAGAAGTGGCTCTACCTCTGGATTTAGAAGTATGCAGTGGCAATATTGCTGTAAGTAAACTGGCCTCAACATCACTGAAGAGGTACTGCAACTAAAGCAGTATTCAGCAAGTAGGAAGACAGTGCAATGAAAGCTTGCATAATTGAGAAAAGGATAGCAGACAAACACTTTACACACCAGTCATTAACCTCTAATATCAGAGACAATTACAAGAAGTCTGTCCTGCCACATTTCAAGCCACCCCTACCCCAAGAGCCAGTGGTTGCCATTTTGTGTGCATCAGGCACTGTACACTTCCTAGCCAGAAATTCCAGAAACAAGCAAGCAGCCTGAAGCATCAGCAGTTTGCCTGTCACCCCTCAAGGAAGTGAGGCACAGGGGAGGAGAAAATTTAAGACAGTGCCACTGCCAAGTGCCTGGTGCTTCAGACTTACTTTAACACCATTAGCTTTGATACTTTGCACCTCAGACATCTTCCGTATGTGGCTCATGAGTACCATCTCAGAAAGATCATTCTCTGGTAAGAAGTACTGGTAGACATCATAGCGCAGCCGCCATCTGGAGTTCTGACCAGTCCCTGAATCACAGGATGGGGGGTTTGCTCCTCTACAATTAAAAAGAAGTCAGCTACATGCCCAGCACAAGCCTCCGCATGCATAATCTCTCCCACAAGATGCAACTTTCAGTCCTTAGTGTTACCTCCTCCCCCCTCCTCCTTTTCTCATTTACTTCTTAGATTGCTGGTTGCAGCAAATAAGACTTCTACCAGTAGTTGGATACTCAAACTTTCCAGCAGAATCTTGTATGATGACCCTTGTCAAATATAAGGTAAGGTCTGCTCAGTGCACTCAAGTCCCCCTCTTTTGAAAAAAAAAACCACACAACACCACACACCTAGTATATCCCAAGTTTGCAGGGGCAAACTTGATGTGTATATCAACCAAGGTATAGTCCAGGTAAATGTTGGGATCCACTTCCAAGTCAAATTCTAGATTGCAGCCTCCAGGTACAGGATCTGGAACACAGGAAAAGTAGTTAGCTGTAGTAGTTTACTTCTTCCTTACACAGCATGAAAAAACTTGTAAGACCACAGCAATGCATGCACTTGCAGGCATAGTCTGCTTGCTGAAGGCACAGAATTATCAGGTTCAAGTCCTGCAGACAATGCAAGTGGTGTCACTGCAATCGCTAAGACAAGTCCTGATACACTTGCACAGCATTTTTATACTTTAAGGCCGAAGTCATGACAAGACCATATAGTACATCCTATACAAAACTCAATTCACTAGTGATCCCAAGCTTTGGCAGCCCATTTCAAAAGTCTGGGCCATCACCATCACACACTTGCACCATGTAAGAGTATCACCTCTGAAAAGGCAAAACTTCATTTCATAGTTAGCTTGTAGTAAGCAGAGCTGGTATCCCTTAAGAAATAAGAACATACCTTTCTCCATGTAGGGAATAGAGATAGCTGTGCTTAGCACCTGGTTAGCATCCAGTGACCAAAGGTACCATGTACACACACTCTGTTGAGGCCGAAGGACTGAAATCAGTCCTTTGTCTACTCCAGTTCCTGAGCTGTTTGCAGATGGATTCTAGACAGAAACAGATTAAGTAAACAAGCAGTTCTTCATGGTTACATTTCACCACAGCTGGGCACATTGCACAGGAGTCACACTCCTGCCATAAACCTGTAGGGCACACATTTCAGTGCTAGCTGCCAGATGAGGCATTCAGCCCTTAGCTAGCTGGTAGCTCAGAGCTGGAAAAAAGGAGCACCCCCTAACACCATGCATTGCCCATTTGGGGCTCAAAAGCCCAACTGATAAAGTTTGAGACTATCAAAGAGTTAATATCACAAGCAAATTGCAGAGATTTCTAGCTAGGTAAGTCTACTGCTATAGAGACATAGGGTAACTAGTAAGAGTATAAAGGGATTAGAATATCCTCCACAAAAAGCTGTGAGAGGGCACTAAAGAGCATCCTGGGAGCTGAAGCACAGAAACACCTCACTATCTCCACCAGAAGGGAAATAACTGTATAATAGCTGGCTTTAAAACTAGCCACGCTAGACAGCCACTGACCTAATCCCCACCACCACCACCCGTTTCAGAACCAAGGGCCTCAAGGAAAGATCAAGCAGCAATGGCAGACAAATCTTTTTCAGCATGGAAAACGTGCTTTTGTCCAAGACCACCACAGTTACCTGAGGCAATGCTATAAGCTGGCACTTTGGACCTGGCAGATGTTAAGGTTTGGCTCAGTTTCATACTTCCAGAAGCAGGCCAGCCCTAAAAGCAGTACAACCATATTTATGTAGCACTGCCCTTGGCCTGGTAAACCCTACGCATGCAAACATGGTCTGAACTGGCAGCAGAAAATTCTACCGCTGGTAATCAAGGACTGAAAATGTGTAACAGTAATGCCCTTGCCCTGGAATCCTGGGTACTTCAACAGGACAACGATGACAGCTGGGTGACTTGTGTTACAGGTTATTCATCTTTTAAGCTTCCCAGGACAGTCTTTGGCACCCAGCATATTCTCATTCAGAATACACTGATGGGAGATGGGAAGTGGATGGCAGCTGTCAGGTTGCTACCTAGTACCTTTAGGTTAGCCTACATTCTGCTCAAATACCACTTATTGCCTCACAGCACTATAGAAATCAGTATTTTAGATTGCATCTCAGTAACGATGGGACAAAATGAGGCTGGTGTACAGCACTAGCAATGCTTGTGTTGCTGGCTACAAGTAGCAGCTTTCACTGTAGTACTGTGGAAGAATTTCTCCATATGCCACCAAACAAGAATTAAAGTCAGGAGAAGCAGCTGCTATACCGAGGCACCATATCTGCAGTAGCTATATGCAAACCACATGAACAGACAGCTGAACATCCCAAAGCGACCATGTTTAGCATAAGGCACCTGGCAAAGGCTTATTGTGAATCTGTTTTTAGTCAAACATACTGATAAATAGTGGTCAGCAGTCATGTCAAAAGCACCACTCCCACCACGAACAAAGCCTTGAAGCATTTTCAAGCCAGCTCTGAAATTCCTTTGCCATTCAGGCCTCTAAAATAGCAGCCATGACACATAAGCACGAGAAAGTGTTACTCTAGTTTCAGGAATTCTAGGAGCATGTTACCTGCATGGCTCTTATGCAGTACTTATATAGCTTCAGTTCTGTAGTTCTACATGTAGGAGAGCCAACTCCTAGTTTTCCTTTAGGGAAAGAAAAGTAGTACTTGAGAACAGAAATAACACTTTTACCATACCTTGTCAAAGGATATCACCACATTGCTTTGCTGTGCATGTACTTGAAAAATAATGACTGTCACATTGCTTGCAATGCTCCTGATTACAGCTTCTACTGGATTGGTCTGGTTAAGTAGCACATTTCTGAATTTTCCCAAGGAGAGCTCAAGAAGACCTGCATTCCAAAAAAAGGAAGATCCACTTTTTTTGTTGTTGACATTGGAAGTAGTTATCAAGGAGAGCCTGGAAGCTTACAGTATCTCAATATTAGTCAGCTGAGAACAGAGCAAGATGTTTGATGCTACTCTCCGTAAGTTAAGGCTTCAGAGGCTACTATACACAGAGCCATGTCCACGAGAACAGACGCAGCTAGAAAAACCTCTCTGCAGCCTGCCACTCACCTAAGCATATGGGACTTGACTTCCTGCCAGGAGCACAGTCCAGCTCCTGTACAGCTGAGCTCCAACAACAGACACTAGCTGCAGGTGACCAGCCAGTACAATCAAGGGCAAGTAACATTCAGCAGAGTAAATAAGAGATAATAAGGACTACTTGCTCTTCTGCAAATACAGGAGAGTATGCTTGTATTAGCCAGCCAACTTGCACAACACCTGCTAGACTCCCATCATTGGGGAATTTGCCAAGTTCTGTAACAGAATCAAACCTGTAGTTTACATAAGTATGCCTACCCACTTTCAGGTATTTCACATGTCATTTGCTCCCACATTCTTAATTATTAGGGCTGCTGTACCCTAATTTCTGTATCTAGAGTCTGATTACTCTTTCCAAGACACAACCAAGACCATTTCTTCTTAGTATGAACATAGCTCTGTCATCTGCTGTCATTTTAATTTAAAGAGAACCACATGACCAAGGATATAAGATTCTCTGAGAATCAACTTCAGCTTGTTGTTCAAGTCCTGCAAGAAAGCCTGGTTTCTCCCTGTGCTATGCTCTTAGGGGACAGGGGATGTCAGAGCAGGGAAGAGAAGCAGCTGTACAGAAGCCATGAGATTTTCTTTTGTTGAAAAGCAGACAGACTAGATGCATGTAGCATACACAATGCCTTTCAGGTTTGCATTCTGATGCTTCATAAGAATTTCCCTGCAGGCATATGCACACACAGAAACCCAACTGACCATAAGCTTATCAAACAAACAGATACACAGTACTTCTGCAACAGAGTTGCCTCTTCGAGCATAAGGGTTGATACTGCCAAGTTACTCTGTGCTTGTATTTGAGTACAAACAGCACCATCCCATACACACTGTTGCTGATGTGTCAGGTGGTCTCCTTTTCTCAAAATAAGAAAAGGAAGCCTTCTCATTCCAAACTCCACACCCAGTACTCTGCACCCCTTTCCTGTTACTACTCATTCTCCCCTTCCAAGAACTGGAACTTCGGCTAGATTCTTTGCCTTTTGATCATGTGTAAACAGAGCTGAGCTCTTACCCTTATGCATCCTCCACTCTTCAGAGCAGAGTAAAAGTAGGAACTCCAATGCTTACTTCAATCCTAAGCTCATACCAAAACTTCAGTGATTACCAACACTGCATCACCAATAAAACTCCTGCTGAAATACAGGGATCACAAACCATCTAGGAGAAAAAAAAGATTGGTTTTCTATCCTTTCTGTTTATGTTAAGGTGGAAAAGATTCTACCGCAAGTTTTCAAGTATTAAGTATTAACATAAAATTAGAACTACCAAAAGAAGAGTTTTGGGTACTTTTCAGTTTCTGATTGAGTCCCTTGAGCAGCATTCAGATATTTCCCCTTCCACCCCACCCTCTTTCCTCCTAAGCTTTTAAGTTCTACCAGAAACGCAACTAGGTGTGAATGCTAAAGAGCATTCAAAAAGCACTGACTTTCTACGCACTCAAACTTGAAGTTTAGAATGCAAGAATTTTCTTCTGAACTTTAACAGTGGTTTCCTGAACTGCAGGATGTTCACCGGGACGTTCTTTTAAGGAAAAACTGAAACTATATGCATCCTCTCTCTAGGCTCTACAGCAAGGTGAAAAACAGCTTAGTTCTGTCTTGTTTCTCACCTCCGCTCTGTACTTATACCCAGAGGTCTCCGCATACATAAGAGCAGATTTGTCAGCAAGACATGCAGCTACTACTTCAACGTGATCATGAGACTCTAAATGTCAGAGGCACTCTCTGAAGTTTAATTAGTGTGGTAAATTAAGGCATGATGTTCTACATTGCTTTACTGTTTGCATAACTGCTCCTAGAACAGTGCATGTGACATTTTAAACCAAAGTCCAGGCAGAAGAGTATAGATTCAGGGTTAGGAACAAGAATGTCTACATCCATCAGGCTAGCACTTTTCAGCTTGTATCTACAAGCTCCTTGAAGCACACTTCTAGCCAGGCTTGAGAGATTACTAAGGAAAGTTCACAAGCACTGCAGAACAGCAGAACCTTATAAGCCATTTGCTGAAAGAACAATTGCTACACAGCCACAGACTACAACACTTAAAAACCTCTTGCCTTCTCCATTTCTGTCATTTGAACCAGTCGTTGGTGGTGCTCCTGGGCAGACAGGACTGTGGAGAGTAAGGCAAACCAGCCTACTCACAATTCATGAGGCCCATCGCTATCAAGTTCTCAGGCATTAGTCTGCCTGAGCCATATGGAGCTCAGTGTTGGCAAAGAAGCTTTGAAGGGCAGGTAGTGGAGACCTGCGCAAACACACGGGACTGGCCACACATGCAAGCTTCTTTCAGCAAGTCTGATCTCATTGAATGCGGCATGCCAGACAGGGCTACCAAGATGACACCATCACAGAAGTGAGGTAGCTCACCCAACAAGTCAGCAACAGAGCCAGAAACAAGATCCAGGCATTCCAGCTTTATTTTTTGTTTATTGCTTCACTTTTTTTTTTTTCAAACGGTGATGATCTGGAAACTCCTGGTAAGATGCCAAGCTACCTCCTCCTCTCTACTGAGAGAAGTCTGAAGGTCACTGCATGTCAGAGTGGTTTTAGATATGATACAAGAGAGGAATTGTCAATATTACAAAAGTTATCAGCTGAAAACAGATACTTAAAAGGAAGTCAGCATTACTGAAACTGAGCAAGAGCAAAGCAAAGTTGGAATACTAAGCATGGATTGTGCAGTATACTAGTACCACCAATCCTAAGACAGCAGCACAGATAGAACTGAGAAGCAGAAGTGTACAACAGTCTACTCTGTCACCCCACGTTGCATCTTTTCTCCCACACAAATGGCAAAGCCAGTAAAGACAGCAAAGGAATTAAACCTCTCAGAGCTCCGTAGAGATCACAAGTCCTTCTTCCTAACTCTAAGAAATGAGGTAACCAGCTCTACAGAGGCTTGGCATTCATTATCCTTTCGCTATGATCTGCAGTTTCTCCAACAAGCAACAGCCAGCTTGAATCATTTCCATTCTGGTGATTCAGTGCCAAGCTCTCGGTTCATTCAATACTTTAATTAACTGCCCTTCCAGCTCCAATAGTCAAGTGTCATTCCCCATTGCCAATAAACACCTAACCACATGAGGTTCTTGGTGACACCTAATGATTCAATTTCCATTAAGAAACAAGAAATGCCATTGCTGTCCATGCAGAAACAGCCTTTACCTGCAGAGCTGTGCGCAGTCAGTATGCTTGTCTCAGACAAGAGTTCTTCAGTCACAAAACTCATTTCTGCTCTGTGCCAACCAGCCTACAGTAGATATGCTGACTAACCTTATGTGAGGTTTTAGAGGCACGAAGAACCCTCCAGTGCAGAGGCTATGTCAACAGTAACATGAAAACATTTCATGGAGATGAAATGCAAGTTTGGACTGAACACTAGTTTGAGTAGGGAAAACACAAGTATATAGTTATTTAATAAAGACAACAGTCATGCTATATCAGACCTATAAGGCCATGCATACATGGATGCATATCAGAATCCTGCTACAAGGCCTCTGTCTTCCCACACTAGTACAAACCCAAATAAAGGCACTCCCACCCAAAGAACCAAGGAGAATTATGGAAGTTCCTAAACTTCAAGCTTGTGTACACTAAGACTTGCACTCAGAGAATGGTTTGATGCTCAGAACAAACAGTGCCACAGAATGTGGCTTGTCACCAGCTGCAGCATTCCCATCCCAGAAGACCATAATGAATTCTACAACATGGTGGACAGTGTCCTCCACAGCCTGAAAAATGACACTAAGAAGTACTCGTGTCACTCGCTCACACTTTTACTAATCCACTGTGATTAACAGCCAGAACATGCAAAACCTGGCTTCAGCCACATTGCTGGCACAGTTGGTTAAGATATTGCTTGCACATCTTGATAATAATGCTTCTCTTCTTCACTATGCCACAAGAAGCAGGTGAACAGCTGTCCAACACATTCAGACAATAGAATAGCTTTGTGGGAACCTCTTGCTTTTAAAAGTTCTCTGCATAGACTAAACAGCTAGCACAAGCTAAGTGGATCCAGATAAGCTGGGGGGGGAGGGTAGAAACAGAAGAAAAGCACCCATTCCATTGTTTTGTATTTTTCCACAAATATTAGCATAGTTGTATCTTAACTGAAGGACGGTCTTGATCCAGCTAAAACTTTATCACAGGGGCACTGCTCAATCCTAATTACCCTATAAATTCTTTAGCTTTTTTTTTTAATTATGAAACAACCTGATTTGGATGTTGCAAAGGAGACTAGTTGCACTCCTATTTCATGAAGGTGGAGCTCCCCAGGAGGCAACAAGTATTATGTTTAAAATACTTAAGCATAAATAAGTTTGAAGAGCTGCAGCCCATCAGAATCTCAGAGAGGCAACAGAGGCCATTATGGGCAGATTTTACTTATCAGCACTTTAAAAATGAAGTGGGATCTTCTAGTATTAGGAGATAGCAGAACCCATCCCTGTAAACCTGGATATCCAAGACTGAATAGCCACAAGACAATTTCAAATCAGTGAACCATTAAGTGTCCTTGTTTAACACGCCTAATAATCAGCTAGGTTTCGGTACCTAAATTACACAGCTTATTAACTTTTCATGAGGAAAATATTCTTCTTCCCCTCCATCCTCAATTCTGCAAGGAGATACCAACAGGCTCCCTCAAGGCAAAGCAGCTGCTGCCTCACTTTCATTCTGCCTTTATACATACTGTAAAAAAGAAAAAGTAAACCAAACTCATGACCCATTTTCAATCAAGTCTGGAAGATGAACTGCAAGTCAGCATCTTTTAATATAAAGATTAAGATCTAAGAACACTGAGCCTTCATTCTCAAACCTGCCCACCAGCATCAAGTACCAAGCTTAAGTTTTCAGAGCCTGCAAGAAGCACCATCTTTGTGTTCAAGATCTTGTGCATGAGACTAGAGAAGGAAGAAGACTTGCACATTTGAGGCTCTTTCCAAACACTGTCCTGCAGCCTTGCAAATTACCCCAAGGGCATGTTTCTCCTCTTGGAGAATTAAGCTTCATTAGACTCTAGTCTAATAAAATTTAAAAATAAAGAAAAACTAAGAGGAGGCTTACATCAGCTCTAGCATAAGGGACTGCTTGCTTATCTCTGAGGAAACTGCTTATTTTTTCCTTTATTTATTTGAACAGAAAAAAACAGATAAGAGATTAATGATAAAGAAGTAAGCGTCTGTTAAACCTTCACAAGATACAATCATTACAGTGCACTTACCTCTGGAGGCCTCTTTTAGTCCCATGCACGAGCACAGGGAAATTACAAAAAAAAGGCTATGCTTAATAAAGTGAGATTACATCAGCATGGCCAACAAGTCATTTTAGGAACCAAGTTCCAAATTCCTGGGTTTTTTGCTCATCTCCTTGACTTTAAAGAGACAGTGGTTTTCAGTCTGCAATTGGCAACATGCTGGGAAGCCACAATCTCTTGTATGTTGTCAAAAAAAGAGGCAATTAACCCTCTTCTCTTTCTCCTATGAACTCCTAGCTAGTGAATGCTACCTTGTTTCCTTAGCACACAACTCTACACCAGGCTTATCAGCCTGTACCATAACCCGGCAACGGCACGGCTGTAGTCCAGCAGATCCATGTAAGAGTTAAAATGATGGCGTCCATAGCTAATAAGGTGCAAGGCTGTTCTTGCGCTGAATGATAATAATATAATAATAAAAAGNGGGGGAAATGGGTTCTCCCTGCCCACATTTAAGATTAAGATAACCATTAATGCACAACTCCTCCCCAGATCTGCAGACAGCTGTAGATCTTCACTCGGGCTCAAACCTGGAAACAGCAGCAGGTCGTCTCGCTGTCTCCCGGCACGCACGCACACACACACACACCGAAAGACTCTGCGGACCCCTCCTCGCCACTAACCCCTTCCCAAGCCAGCAGCTGTCGGATACCGACCCGGCCAAACCACCCTTCCCCGCGGTGCGCCGGGCTCGACCAGCTCCCCTCCCGCCACCTAATGGCGGCCGC